>PTEX01000153.1:1593682-1891777 GCA_003342815.1 Eudromia elegans | reverse complement strand
TTTCAAACTAATTGTAACACTGAGACCTGCCATGCTAGAAAGGCTTAAGAGATGAAGCCCACTAGAACAATAACTTTTACAGACAGCATTTCTCCTCCTCATCCCTACAACCTCCGCTTTATTAAACACTTGATCAGCTGGCTTAAAAAATAAGCATATGGTGCTATTTCTAAGATACAGATTCAAGGTTGAGGCAGGGTGTGATCTATTTGGCTTGTCAGGGCCAAATGATTTCGGTGCTAACATCACAGCCCACTTTCTGTCAACAGTGAAACAAGAGCAGGAGGGGATTAGGCAGCTTTTCAAACCACGGACCTACCAATGAAAAAAATGAAATTGTTCTAAGTCATTTGGCATCTCCCAAATGATCATATAGAAAGACTGAGGAGGCATCATGGGTGCACTGCTTTGTTTCCAATGGCAGCGATTGTCTTACTCTAAGTTCATTAATCATCACCATTAATTGAAGTCATTGGAACTGAGGGCACTACCTCATCTGTAAGATTTTAGAATGTCTTATTTTAGAATATTTCTTCATCCATGTTCCTGCCATCTTCCTATTTCTTTTATGAAAAAATACAGGCAAGTAGGTTTTGTTCAGATAAATGTTTACAGAATAGATATTCCTACTTGGAAAGCAGTTATTTGCTCACTCTTGTATGAATTAAATATTTGATAATCTTTTCTTCACAGATTAAGAAAAAAGTAATACTAATCCAATCAAAGGGAAGCAATAACAACATGTGATCAGGAGTCAGTTACAGGTCCTGAGCATTAAAAGGTTTAACGTTTTTAACAATTTTAAAAAGCTGCATGTTACAAAAAAAAAAAAAAAAAAAAAAAAAAGAAAGTTCCACTCATCCAAAATGCCTTTGTAATTGAATAATTTAAGCAGATTGGATAAGTATTATTTAGGCATCCTTTGCAACGTCGCTTAAGCCATAGAAAGAAATCCTCTGTAGGCTTCCTACTTTGTGACCCTCAAGAAGTCATGGTACCTCCAGGTGACCTGTGAGTTTGTCTGTAAAACAGGTGTTTTAAATAATATGGGTCTAATCACAAGGTTCTTCTCAGTTCAGTTAAGGTTTGGGAAATGTTCTCAGATCACTGGATAAAAGTGTTATCTTAGTTCAAACGATAGTGATTATCTTTCAGGGATTTTTACCCACAGTGAAAAGCAAAAAGAATTACTGGCCAATTTTGTCTAGTAAAATGCTGAATACTTGGAACACTTCCCGTTCATACTCATTCTGTGGCTTTCCTGTGTCTGACTTATGTTTATCTTCATTAAGTGGAATAATGCAAGTCAAAATAGCTACAAGTAAACTGTCTGCTGGACGTGGAACAGTTGTTAGTTCATGGGAAATGGATCGTAAAAAATGTGCTCCTTTGACTTTAGAAAAGAGCTCTAAATTGATCCATTTCCAGTTCAAAGCTCCTTAAAACAAACTAAGCCATCTCACCTGATATTTCATCACCATCATCACATGTCTCTCAGGTTCAACAGGGGATGGATTACTCTGAAAGTTTTTGTCTCTATCAAAGTTCACCAGAAAGTCCTGATTCACTGGGGAAGGCAGAGGGAACATCTCCTACACTTAGTTGAAGCCAGTTCGAATAAGCAATTGTCCTGGGTTCTTTGAACTTCAGAAGAGGTGGAGATGCAGTCATATAGAAGATGAACTACTTCCCTTGAAGGAGCACAGCACATATCTGTGCAGATTGATGGAGCCATAAGTCACTGGAAGCTAACCTGGGTACAGCCTGAGGTAAAGCTGAAAGCTAAAGTCATTCCAGGTGGGCTAGTGGAAGGAAAAAAACAAATCCTAGAGAGTCACATATGAGGTCATAACTTCTGTTCTATTGCAGCCCACATATAAATATTTTAGATTTATATTTCAGAAGTTTTAAGTCTCTTCATAAAATGCATTTAACTTCAGATTTTATTTTAAAATGCCACCTGAGGCAGTAAGGTGCCACACTTTCTTGAGGGTTTCTGGCAAATCTTTCTTGACCAATCCGAATTCGTAAGACAAACCATATGATTTTGAAATGCCTTCAACTGCCTCCTGGATCATATGTCAACATCTGGAAACGATGGATATTCTTCTCCCAGCTGCAGAAGAGGGAAATTCTGCATTAGGCTAAAAACACTGTGTAAATTGCAGGGGAGCAGGGTCAGCTTTCTAAAATTACAGTGGTCAAGGCAAGTCAAGCACTCTAATGCAAGGCTCAGATCCAAGATCAAAATCATTTTACAAATCTCCCAGCTATTCCACTCAGAAACACACAGAACATTTTGGATAGTTTTATGGTGAAGATAGCCAATAGGCAACAAATCCTCATAGCTAGAAACTAATCTCCTTTCACAAGGGACACAAAGCAGGTGTGCTCAGTAAAGGTGAAACCCTGCCCCAAATTTGCTTGATGTAAAGCAGGAGAAAACTTTCCGATAGGAAATGATTGTAAATCACAGGAAGATCAATAGAAAAGAACAATTCAAAGCTGAAATCACATTTTTTCGAGCTCACCTTGCTGAAATCTCTTTGTCTAAAAGACATTCTTAGACTCCATAGAGTCTAAGACTCTTAATATTATTCTTAAGACTCCATAGAAGTGACTCAGTGCTCAACAGTAATAGGAAAAATAATGTTGTAGAAAGAATGTGGAAATAAAATACAGATTTTATGTGAGGCATAATGAAATCTGAATCAGTCAGTTATGTTGTCTTTCACTGTACTCAGTTTCTCACTCTTTATGTGTAATTTTCCATGCTGAGATGCCATCTTTTATTGTCTCTAAAGAATAATCTCATATTAAATGATACACAAATAGGGGAGAATTCACTGGAAGATATGTCATTACATATTATCAATAGTGATAATGCCACATTAATAATTAGGATGAAATAAATAGTCCGTTTGTCTGTTTGTGCCTGTGTATCACTACTTCACTACATCTTGCCAGGGAACATCCTACCAGTTTCAAAGGGAAACAACTTGGATCCGATCTTAGGTGGAATTAAAACTTTTTCTAGAAAGGATCCTAATACAGACTGCACTTTCTGGTGTGGAGGAGAAAAAAAAAGCAGCTTTTCATGAGGCTTTATCTTATATTTCTTTATTCAAGCAGCTTGGAAATACACGAAAATTGTGAGGAAGAGATAAAATTGTTGTCTGAAAATCTCTGCAATGACATGATCTCAAAGCTAAGGTATGCAAATCAGGATGAATTAAAACTAAGTCAAGAAAAACTATGCTTAAGTTGGGGATTTTTATAACTTCACATTCTTACCTGATATCAATCTAAAGCTCTTGGGTGGGCAGCAAATATTGCAAGAAAATAGTTTTCTCACAAAATTTCTAATACCTTCTGTTTCTAGTGAGGTCAGAGATAACAGGAAAATGGGTACATATCCATGTTATTTCAACTCCTGCAGTCTAAGTGCTGGTGAGAATACAGAGGACTAATTCCAGAGCTGACGTAAATAAGCGTTACTCAAAGACACTGACACAACACCAATTTACACAAACCATAGTTCGAGCCTGGGAAATTCAGATGCCCGCAGAAGTTTAGATAAGATACATCTAGACAAATATTTTAGGTATGTATACACATCTATATTTAACACTTTCTAAACCACTTTAATCTCAGTCTACTTATATGAGCTGTTTATAAATAGGAAGAAGCCTCTTTGGGGAACTTAGTTGAAAGGATGAAAGAAAGTTGAGAGAAGTTCCTAGTATATCTGATTTGTTTCATACCCATGAGTCCAGCCCCGTGCTGCCTAATGAAGGTTAGTCTCCCAGAGCCATCACTGGAAGGAGAAGGAGGGAGAAAGGAAGACTTTCTGCCAGAGGGCAGTTCAGAGGTGCTCAGAATTACACCCTGGAGGATCTTCATCCTCCACTTTCTAAACAGGGCTCCTTGGAAGAACACTCATGTAATTTAATACTCGCAGCTAATCAGGTTTCTTAAAATTAGGCCATTTGAATATCTTCAGATATCAAAAATACATGCAATGGAGATTGCCAGTTTAAGACGAAGACTAATAGTCCCTGAATTTTAATCGCAGTTTGAAGAGGAAATATTCTTCTACAGCTCTGGGCACAGAACGAGGTTACTTGTCTCCATTTCCCACTCTTTAGGAGAGTGGGCCTATCTCCCAGGGAAACACTGAGGTTCTGTTAGTATTTGGAAAGCGTATCAAAGATAGATTTTTCAATGTGTTTTCCTTCTTGTGGTCTCCCATTTTTTTCTCAACTTATTCCCCATCCCTCTAGAAGAGTAACATGAAACAAGAGCATTGAAATATTGTGCATTTTTCTTGGCAAAAAAATTAACCACAAAGACCAGGATTTATATTTTTTTAAACAATATTCACACTGGGCTCAAATTATGCGCATAAACATTGCTAATGTATTTGCTATTAGTCTGTGTGACACCTTATTCCTTTAAGTTTGCATCTCTTGGCACGGACTAGGAAAACTCTCTCCTCTCTGAGAGGGCTAGTTAAGATGTATCTTGCTGTTTCCCCATATCTTTAGTATGCAGGGAGCACAGAGATGGAGATAAAAGGAGAAATGTCTATCTTTGAGTCTTCTGCAATACAGAATAAGTTATCAACCTACTAACATGCATGTCTGAATAGACTCCTTTGGCAGGAGGGAGATTTTATCTGTCCTGACATGCGAATTCCTCCCTCATGTCAATCCATGAAAGTACTAAAGAATAAACTCTCTAGTAAAATGAATGTGGCATACCACTGGGACTTAGAGCATCATATTTTCCCCTAGCTACTTTTTTTTTTTTTTAATTCTCCGACTGAATCCTTGATATCCATATAAATTAGTCGCTCTGAAGAACTACTTGAAAATCCATTGCTTCAATCTCACAGGCTTAGGGAGGGTGACTCCTGCCACTAAGGTCTGGGAGTTTGTTGCCTCTCTATTTTTCCTCTCCAGCCCTGCAATGTGCCATCCCATCCAACCCCCACGCAGCAGCATTTGTGCTGGAAGCTTCGCAGCTATGTGAGTCAAATGAGCAAGCAATGCTTTGCCCTCAGATCTGGTAGGCCCCCAGGTACAGATATAAGCAGTCAAAATGTCCTCTTCAGCATCATGAAGCGCCCACCCATGCGCAAGGGGATGGATACGATGTTTAGAATTAAGCTAAACCCACTACATTTTGGGGGCATGAAGGGGAAAGTCACACTGGGGTGTTTACTAAGGAATAATCGCTGTGGTTTCACACACACTTGTTTCTGCACCCATCACCAGGATGAAGACTCTCCACCAGCTTCTACGGCCCCTAGAAAAAGGCTGCCTCTTCATTGAAATAGATCCCTTAGTCTTCACTTATGCAATGATTTCACATCAATAGCAGTAGTATGAGAGGAATAATAATCACTTTTATAGAGCAAAACATAACTGAAATAGTAAAAAAGGCAACAAAAGAAAGCTAAAATAAAAATGATCTATCCTTTCTTCTTTTGGTCTCCAGTGTTTATCCCTAGATATTTATGATGTACTACATAACAACATATTGGTTCCCATTGTATTCTGTTGAAGGCAAGAAGTTATACTTTGATTTGTGCTTTGTCTGAGCTGCCGGGCCTCTGTTAAAGAATTTAAATGATTGACAATTCTTGTAACTTTTTATTAACGCTCTCAAGCAGTCTCTTTAGAATCAAGCACACAAACCTGTTGGATATTTGTGTGATATCGCTCCAGACCACAATATTCTTCCTCATGTCCCCTTACTTGTATTTATTATTTTTACTGTATTTATTATTTTCACCTGCTCTCTGTGCGCAGTAGATCTGATGCAAGGTTCAGTTCACTGCCTGGACTGCTCATCTTCCATTCTTTTTCAGGTGTGTTTGTACATCTATAGCAGGAGTTGTGATTTCAAAACAAACATAAGAACTCAAAGCAAATCCATCAAATTTCTATTTCTAGCTATTAAAAAAAAAAGGAAATAGACTCAAAGACAGAGCAGCCTCTTCCTCTTTGTGACTTTCCCGTGGTTATCTAGGGATGTGATAGTGATCTACACTCTTGACCCAATTACCAGAACTCCAAATTTAAAAAACACACAGCTGAGAATGATGCAAATGTATACAACAGTCCAATAACCCCACAGAAAAAGGCATAAAAACACAGGAATCAGATGAATATACTGAACTGCTGTTTAGAAATGCGTTAGGTCAAGAACAAGCCCTTTGCTTGCTAATGGAGAAAGGAGGCTGAAGTTTTGCCACGAAAATAAAATGATGAAAAAGGGGTTGCAATGCCACCTCACTCATTTCTTTAAAACTAATCAATTCCAACCAGGGTGACATTTTTAAACTTCTGTCTACAGGTCTTTTCAAATAAGCTAAACTAAATCTTTTTTTGGAAAGCTTACAGATGAGTAGGAGAAAAAATCTCTTTTATTTTATGGATCAAAGGATTTCCCAATAGAAATGTTCATTTCTAATATTGCAAATTCCTCATTTTGAGCGCAGATCAAGGGAAAAACAGATACAAGTGTCAGGTCTGGAACCTGGACAAGTGTGGTGGGATTTTCCTTAGGCCTGCAAAGTAGCGATTGAAATAAACAGCCAAACCATGATACATATTCTATAACCCCTGCCCTGAACATCAACTGAAAAAGTGGAAAACCTGGAAATAAATGTAGCACTGAATGAAAAAGCTGGAAATGAAAGTGCAGTCTGATAGAGGAAGAGGGTCAGACACTGGGATAAATCCAGGGTGGAGAAAGAAAACAAGACTGATCAGCTGTTCCAGAGCTACTTCTGTCTGCAGGCACACAGGCACATACACACACACAMACACATGGAAACGGCACAGAATTTGCTCCTGTTCTTTTCTATGCAAGAGTGCATCTTGGAGTTGCTGATAAATCACCCACTTGGGCATGTGCACACAGAAGCCAGTTTGAAAAATAGAAGGAGCGGAGGAATTGCCATATTGAATCAGGCCATTGGTCCATCACGTTTGGTATCACGCCTCCAGCGGTGACTAAACCCTTCGGAGGAAGGCAACCCTCAAAAGCCACAGAGCACTTGGCCTGTTCTGTGGATGGGTAGAGGGAAAAATACCCTTCCTAACCGCTGCAGGCGATCAAATCAGCATGTCCTAGAGAGAGAGCTTAGGCTTTTCCTTATTCCAAGCCACAACTGTAATTAGGAGTTTGAAGCAGGATAGCAAAATAATGTTTGCAAACATCCATTCATGTAAAAGCCAGCTAACTCACTTTTGCATCAGCTGTGACCCTTTTCCCGGAAGGTTCGTATGAGCAAGCGCTTTTGTTTATGGAAAGCAAAAATTCTCTAAATACTATTGTGGAGAAACGCTGCTCTGGATGTGCGTTTCAGACATGACGCACCCAAACTATCTATTCCTCTGCCTCTCGGTCATCTGCACGGAGGCAGCGACGTGTGATACGTGTGTCGAAACGGACACTGCAAGTAGGGCTTACAGACAGCACACACTCATAGTGAAGGACACAGAAATACCCCGCTGATCAAAACCACTGTATGAGAAAATCCTAAAGAGCTAAGAGCTCTTTTTTTTTCCCCATACAAAACCATCTCTGACCAAAGCTCTGATAGAGAAGACAGCCTAATGTTTCTGAAAAATCACCCAGAGGATTTAACATGACTYTCTRTGTAAGCGAAATCCACAGGCCACGTCCATGCTTCTCAGCTGAATCTAAAGTTAGCAGAAAGGGGAGAATCTTAGYCACATGTTTCTAGGTCAACTTAAACATGCCACCTGACACTGAAAAGTTCAATCTCAAAGAGAATTACTTTGCTGTGTCTGTTCCTGCCCACTTGCACTCAGGTCTTTGGTTACCTCCCCCCCTTTTCCCCCCCCCAAAAAAAAAAAAGTTAAAAAGAATGGAACTGATCAAAACCTGCCAGCTCATGTAAACACTTACTTGAACAAAATAGTTTACACCAGGTCATTTATCTGCTTTATCAAGTCTCATATACTGTCTGTTTGTGCCCTTTGGAGTCCGGCGAAAACAGAAATTTAACCTAGCCACTTGATTTCATAACTAGTTTTGCTGAAATTCAGCCTGAGCAACCTGGCCCAGATCCAGTCTGGCCTCACTCTGTGTTCTCCAATAGGTCTCTGAGCCTCAAGGAATTAGTCAGTCCACTTGGCTGGAATCTGAACTCAAGCCCAGGTTAATCGTGTTAAAATTGCATAAAACCTTGGGCCGCTGGTAGCCCTGAGGTTTGCTAAAATGGGGGTGAGGAGCCTCCTCTCCCTTCTCCCAGTGCTCCCAGGCTGCTTCTCTTCGCCCAGCTCTTCAGATCAGCCTTATCAGCATGAACTGCGCAATGCAGAGAGCAGAACTCAATGTGATGTTCTTCTGTTAAATCAATTCCTATTACAGTTACAATTTGTTTTGTAGCTTCTTTTTTTGTGTGTGTGTGTCTTCTTTAAAAAAAAAAGAAAAATCTCTCTCCTTTTTTTTTTTTTTTCCTCTCCCCTAGTTCCCTACCTCCTCCCTAGGGCCTCAGCTTGTGCCTCTGTGCAAGTCCTGGGGTCCTGGGTGTCAAATGTCAGGCCTTGTACAGAGCTGTCAAAGAGGAGAATAGGCTGAGATGATTGATGACTGCAAAGCCTGAAATCCAAACCTCTGCTGCAAATGCTTCTTTTACAAAAAAGCTGGGGCAACCCACAGTGGCTATATTCAAGGTCAGCTCGCATACCATTACACCCACCGCTTTGGGCTTCTAACAAGCCAACGCATTCATGGTGGATTTCTCGTCTCTCTGTCCCTGTGTGTGTCTCCCTTTTTCTCTCCCTCCCTTACTCTCCTGGCAACCCCCTGCCAAAATTTTCAAGCACTTAATCCCAATAAAAAAAGGCATGGCCTTTTTTTTTTTTTTTTCCTCCCCTCCCTCCCTTTCCTTCAGGCTGCATTCACTATGAGGAGCCACGGGCTGAAGCTTAATGCTGCACAAGTCAGATGACAAGATTATTAATGGGAGCAGGGCAATGTCATATCTGATTTCATGCATATTCATGAACGGAGTCATACAGCTGGGACCATGCGCCATGAAGAGACAGAGCACGAGAGAAACTTTTACACCCCCTCCTTGCCGTGAAGAATCTGATCCTAGAGATTAAGAGCCCTGCCTGGCAAAATTCAATTGTTCTCTTTATACGTTAAGAAAAAAGAAACAAAAAAAAAAAAGAGAACTGCTTGCATGTTAATAATGACGTGGTGCCAAGATAGTATGAGTATCTCTTTTTAGCCTGTCAGTAAATTAACTACCCAGGAGCAGATCTTGGCCTGGAGTACACTTGCTGCTGGAAAAGGGACATACACCATCATCTAAAATCATAATGATTTCCAAAAAGATCCAGTCTGAGCATTAAAAAATACAAGGAAAACAAAGGGAGAGAAGAAAAGGAGACCTCACAAATACTCCACTGTGTACCCCAGGTGAAAGGAGAAAAATTGAGTACAGGAAAACTTTATTAGAGCTCTGTTTCATACTCAAATAGTCCCTGTTTGAAAGAGGAGAGACATGATGGTTGAAGTCCTCATAGCCTTTTACTCTATAGCTTTACTCACTAGCTGAGTCCTCTTAGCTTCTCAACAGTGCTTTACAAAACATGAGGAATTTTATTCCCATTTTACACCTGGGTAAATAGAGGCATTAAAGTTGTTATGGCTTATTGGCCCCATACCTGCCTTATCAGAAAGGTTCCCATTAACTTAACTCAATAGGACCTGTAGGTACCTGAGCTGAAGTCAAAAAAATGAATAGAGTAGTAATGCAGCCATAGTAGGAAGCTAATTCCATCTCATGTTCTACATTGAAAAATAACACATCTTCCTATAGGACACCTGAACAAATAGAAAAATGTAGGCACTGTGACACTTAGAAAAAGATCTATAGTATTTTTCCCTTTTCAAAATCCATCAGTATTATTGCTGGGGCTTTGTGAGAATTAAACTGCGTTATAGCTGTCTTGCACACTACTCCTAAGTAAAAATCTATTTTTTCAGGCACCTAAAATATTCCATTCAGCCAGGCAGCAGCCTCTCCTTGTGAAGAGACATAAGCATGCCATGCCTTGGACAGGTGAGGACCAAAATAAATAACATAAGCAGCGGGTGCAACTGTGGAATCAATTTAGAATTTAATTGCTGAAAACTATCTAACAATAAACTATAACAGTGCATGAAATAGGCCTGTAATGGAAGTGGTGGCTACTCGTGGAGTCATTTAGAATTAGTTGTGGACAAAACACAGGATTACAGTGGGAATCCAGGCAATATACTGGCCCTAGCAAATAGACAGATGACTTCTTTGCACCTTTAATTGCTATCTTTCAAGGCCAGCAAAATATTCTCTCATGAGGAGGCCAAACAATCCACGTGATTCAAATGCTCTTTGGTACAAGCAGAGCCGAGTTACCCGTAGGGCTTTCACAACAGGCTTTCTGGCACAGAGCGACAGAATGGCAGTGTCTGAGCAGGTTCAGGCTTTCTGAAAAGCGGTGGCTTTATTCTACTCTGGGAAAAAGGGATGAAAACAGGGTTTACGGTTGCTTTTTTTCCTAGAGGGCTCATATTATAACAGTACACGCAGAGATACATTCCCAGCTTTGCAAACTCCATTGTGAAGTACATATATTCAGAGAGAGAGTCCATATGCAGACAGGGGCAGGAATTAAAATCAGAAGTATCTCTAGGAGCAGCAATTGAAAAGTTGCTGGGCTGTGGCCCCAGCAGGTACAGTTTAATGTGGATTGGGAAAAATGGGCTGCCATGGGCAATAAATCAAGTTTCATAGCAATAGGAGAGCAATACATCTTTACCAGCTGGAGCACGTCTCAAAAACCTGACTCTGCCACTGAGCAACTGAGCGACCTTGGGTGACTCACTTTACCCCCCTGTCCCTCAGTTTCCCCATCTGTACATGAAGAGCAACCACCTTTGTTAAGTGCTTTCGCTTACATTGAATAACATTTCATTTAGCATTTTACAACATCAAGATATTGCTAGTGCTACCATGCAGATGGCTCTGCCTTTGTCGTAATCAGATAATAGCAGCAGCCTTAAACATCCCTCTTGAGCCCCTATATGCAATGCTGCTAAATATCAAACCTTGTTTTAATTTCTTTATATGAAGTGACCTCCTATCTCTAATCATTTCTCAAGCACTGACTCATTTAAAGCACTGAAAAAATGTCATTTCTCTCATTCAAGCAAGCAGAGGAAAAAAAAAAAAACCCAAAACAAAACAAAAAACCCCACCGATAGAGATTAGAGCAGTGGGAAGAACATGACAGTGGTATCAGAACAGAGGAAATAACATGTTAATGACATTCAATATTCTCCCCGTGTCAAGTCATCAGCATTTTTATTGCCACTTTTCCTCCGAATACAGTATCAGAATTTATTGAGACAATCTGTCTCCATCACCTGTGATATAATATATTTTATTCAATAAGATATGGAATAATATTTATCTTTCAACTCCAATGACTAGTTTTAAGGGCAATAACAGCTTTTTGCACAACAGTTACAAGTGTAGGAGTTTGTGAGTTTTGATGTCAGACCTAAGGGCTACAAAGACTCTCCCATCAGGCAAGGAACAGCGAAACACATGTACCTCTACTGCAGTAGTTTTCTGGTTATTTGCCCTTTGCTACTTTTCTCATTCATAAAACAGCTGGTGCCAAAAGACAAAACAAACAGTCCAAAATGCAACTCCTGTGAGAAGCTTTTGTGGAAACTAAGGCTAGAAGCTGGTACTTGTCATAAATTCAGAAAATTCAGCTGCAGAGCCTGCACTTGATGTGCAGAAGGGAAGACGACGGCCAACAAAACCCCTCGTTATCAGAAAAGGGAGCACAGCTAGAAGGGCAACATGAAGAACACCCAGGTTTCACCATCTCTGATGAGGGGGGCACATCTGCAGTTAGCTTAACATCCACGTCCGCTCCAAACTGGCTAGCTTTGGGTAGCAATAGCAGCAGAGCTTTGGCAACCACACAAACCATATCCTGGCTTCTGTAAACGTGCAGGTCCTCATGCTCCCCCCCAGGCAGTTGCTGTTCTGCAGCTCTGGATTTACAGGGCAGTTTGAGTCGTTTTCAGAGTGACAGGGAGGAACAAAGGCCTGGCTGGCCCCGCACTGGCCCCCACCACCTCCTTCCCTCAGGGCTCTGCGTGCCAGTTTAGCCACCCTGATTCCATCCTTGGTGAGTTTATGGTCCCTGCAAGGCCACGCTGACACTTACAAAGACTTTAAATAGCTCTAATCCACTCAGCCACCAGCAGACCAGTCTGTAAGAATCAGAGATCTGAGACTGGCTTCAAAGTTCTCTCCAGGTACCTGAGATATTTCTAAACTGGAGCATATACACTTAAAAGAGGAGGAGAGAAAGAAGAATGAGAAACACTGCAGTAAGAAATGCCTAACTGTTGCCTTTGTAAGGAAAGAAAGCGTAAGAGAAAAGATGGGAACCAGCTTTGAAATATAGCTGCAGCTGCTCCTGCTCTTGCTCTCCTCCCTTCCCTCAATCACTACAAGAAAAGGCTGTGTACTTCAAATCATTTCCTGCCTGCAGCATCCTGATAAAGCCAGGCTTCCTGCCACTCGCCCAGGGAGCTGGCACTCTGTCCTGTTCTTGTTCTCCTTGACATGTCCTGAGGCCTTCAATCAACCTGCTCTGCAGCTCCCATAGCTAGCTGTGATCAGAAACACCAGATGCCATCAAGGCCTATTGCTCGACCCCGAGAAACAGCTGCACTTGCAACTACAACAGCATCGCGGGCAGTGCCTCCCAAAACCAGTTTGTCCCCTCCCAGCTCAGCCTTTTTATCAAGAGGGTCCAGCTCGGCCGGACAGGTCTTGTCCCCTCTTTTGAGTGGCATTTCTGCTTTCCAGTGAAAAGAGAAAGCACTTGGTCAACAGTAAGGATAACAATTGCTTTTCAATAAGCCAGGACCTTGGAAAGGGCCTAAAAGCTGTACCTCTCTCCCCTGATACATCTCGTAGTCCATCCAAGGGCAGAGCAACCTGCAGAACACAGTAACTCATTGTGAGGTTGGGGTCCCACAGTTGGACACTTGCAACAGGAGAAGTGAGTAAAACATCAACAGAGAACAGGGAATAAGCTAACAGTGTCAGAGAGGGAAAGCAGTCAGGTTTTTACGGCCCACGTGCCTGTGCTTCCATATACGCTGCCAAGAAGGCTAGAAACTGCAGTATTGTGTATTCACCCCTGGCAACCTAGAAACACTGATCTGTCTTCCACTAATAGCACTCGTCAGAAAAATCTCATCTCGCCACATTCGAGCCTGGCATTGCTTGGGACTGATTTCCAGTTGAGTGGCTGCAGTGGAGGGGTTGACCTGCTGCTGGCTTCCCTGGCTACTGCTGTCTCTGTGTTCCTCRCACTGTCCACCACCCCTGGATCAARGCAACAGGTAGGAGGAGGCCACATCTGCGTGGCAACAGGCAAATGTCATTTCCAAGCACATCATGTTAAGCCTTTGTCCCTGTAGTCACATCCATCTCACCCTACTGCCGGTTGATTCCCTTTAACTAATCCCCCATCAAATAGCCAATGGCAAATATAAACCTTGCTTTTGAAGTTGCCTTTCACGGGCTAATGACGACGACATCACCACAGCCACCCTGACCGGAGCTTGCTCTGGCTTTCTCCACACTGAAGGTATTTGATGTTTCAGTTTTGCAGCCCCTAGATCCTGCAGGGAACGGGGCTCCTTCTCCTTCCACTGGAGCTCAAGCAAGCAAAGCAGCAGCGAGCCTGACAGCGAGGGCTCTTGCCTTGGCTGCCTGGTGCAGCCTCCATGGTGGGCAAGGAGCAAGGGGCCACGCTCCATGTGTCAGACAGGCCGTCAAATACCTGCCATGTGTCTCATCTCCTCTCCCTTCCTTCCCCATCCTCCATCAGGCTCTCTCACACCAGCGCCATGGCTCCTTGCCAGCGTATTGCACTGCCTCCAGGTATCCAACACTCCCGTGCTTGGCTGACTCTTTCCTCACCTGGCCCCATCGGATCTTTCTGACTTCATTCCTGCCTTTCCTTCAGGCACAAAACTTGTCGTTATTACAATTTCCACTCCCTGCCAGGCCTTTGCTCTGCTTTCCTAATAATTCAGGATAGTTTGAAGTAATTGAGGGGGGGTTAGTTTGGATCTTTGCTTTCTTTTGCTGTGGTTTGGAGGGAGCGGAAATGTATTTGGAGGAAAGCAAGCTGCTGCTTCCCTTGCTGTGTGTTGACAGCGTGGCAGGTGTGCATGCACGTCATACGCATGTTGCAGCTAGTGATTGATAGAGACAGTTTATATGTAGATATATGTGGTCTGATTGCTGTGGAGTTCTGGCCACCTCCTTCTCCCGTGGCACTGAGACATGCTGACCTCCCGTTGCTTCCTATTCACTTGACACCAGGGTGTCTAGTTTTACCCAAATGAGCGACTGAATGAAGTTCTTGGCAGAATTTTTTATTTTAGAAGGGAAGACAAAGAGTTTTTTTGTGATCAACCTGCACAAGAACCCTCCTTTATCTCCTCTCCCTAACTCATGCACCTCAGAGAACAGGTGAGGTGGTACAGTCAAGTCTAACTGCGAAAGCCTTAGAGGTGGAAAAAACCCTCTGCTGTAGTTATTTGGCTCAGTTACTGTACACACACGAGCACAGTCTCAGCTCTTATAAGAGATACAGTGTGAACAGAGTATATAAGGCTTCAAATATTGCAGCAAAAGGAAAGTAAACATCATTAAGTAAAATTTTGAAGCTTTATAGAYACATAATACCAGACGATTCACAAAGAAAATATGAAAAGACATACTGGGAGGAGCCAAGGAAACATCAAATTTTCACTTATAGCATAAATTCATTATAGATACTTGAAGCTGAACCTTTACTTCCAAATAGTGTCTTAAGAAGTCTGCCTGCTCTGTCCTGAAATTCTCATTTTTTCTGGGTACAAGAGGAGGCATTGAATCTAATCTTTGTATGACCAGCTGATGGTTCCTCCTGCACTGTTGCAATGAGCAAGCTGCTATCCTCTCATGCTTTTATCTAAGATAGAAGAAACTGGGCATATACTCCATAGCAAGACAGCCTTATTGAGTGATCCTCCAAAAGCCCAGTTAATTTGCCTTCTAAACCAAGTTAAGAAGGTGCTCGCTCATCTAACAGTTTGGGAAACTGGCACAAGCCTTCTCCTTCCTCTTATTAGTGTGTTATGTACATAAAAGAAATGCAAGGTAGATGCCAGGAAAGACAAGACCAGATTTTGATCACTACTGAATATCAGTTGATCTCATGAGAGTTCCTCTGATGTTATAAAAACACACACAAAACTGCAGCATAGCCTACAAACGTTTACAACTGGACAAACTGAAGAAAGACTAGATCTTTTGCTAGAAATACCCACTGCCACGCACTCTGGGAAACCTCTGGAACCACATTCGAACAACCAAATTCTACCTATGTCCCTACGCCTAATCTTTCCTCCTAGATGATTTTAGGCTCTTCAAAACAAAGTAGCTCAATGCATATAACTCCCTGAGACTTGGCTGAAATCTGAGCCATCTGAAGCTGTCCCTTAGTGACTACGTCTCATAGCCTTCAAGTTAGCCACCTACACATTAGCTATGCAGCTGAAGCAAGTTGTTTGGACTCCGTCTATAGAGCACACAGAAAAGTAGGTGCTTTGAAAGGACAGCTCCTCCATATAAATCACATGTGGCTGCATTTCTCTACCAACACCAATCAACCTGGTTCCTCCATCGCTGGAGAAATAGAGGTACGTACAGAGCATGGGTCATACATCCTAAGATAGCTGCAATTAACTCCCCTTTTAAAGGCTTATTTTTCTCCATGATCTACAGAAACAGTACCCAGAAGTACTGTAGGCCAGATGTCAACTCAGATTAAGAGAAAACTCAGAGATAAAACCCAGCTTGTGACTCTGAATCTCCAATGAGATACACTTCACACTTTCGTTCTAGAGTCCAGTTCTGAGGCCTGGGACATGGTTGCACACATGACAAGGCATTTCTAAGTACTAGTGCATTAAAAATCCAGGAATCTGAGCACCAGAAAAGAAGAACCTGAACAAAACACCCAAGGATGAACTTGAAGCAAGCCTGTCTTCTCCATGTGGTCTATAAACAGCAATGATACCAATATATACAGACCTTAAAATCCTGCTGCTGCTTAATTTCCTCTTCTGTTTTCCTTTGAAGTTAGCGCAACAAGCCCCATAACACTCTTCAGGTAAACTCACAGCAGGCAAGAGTGTTGAGGAGCGAGGTTGCAGGCCCCTGTCAGTGCCAACTGGCGTAGGGGCATCAGGAACGTTTAAAATTTGCTAATCCCTTTTCAAAAGATGCAAACTGCTAAGTCAGATCTAATGCCAACTTGGCTGCTTCTCTTCAACCAAAGAATTTAATACAGCAGAGGTCCCCTGAGAAGAAAAAAATAGATTAAACCCCTCCGAAAACTTTGGTAGTTGGTTTTACATACTGTGAGCCTCAGGCTGCTACTTGAATTTCACTTCAAACGTTTACTGCAAAGTATCAGCTAATTTTTTTTCTATCTGCCTGGTTACTCTTTAAAGGAGAAAATTTCATTAACAAACCATGGATATAAAATATGAAATCAGAGATCAACTACTGCAGAAGAGAAGCCAAACATCACTAAAAAGGATTAGTTTCTTTCACTGTCTCGAAATTTCTCACGGAAGACCTTGGCTGCCCTTCTGATACTAAAACTTCCTAACAAGTATTACACAGGAGTTTCAAATTAGAACTTGCTGTCATTGGGACAGTTATAAACGCTTAAATATGTCCCTTTGCAAACTGAGCTTCTGTGAAATGTGGGTACGCACACTGGAAATCACTGGGAAATGGGTGTGTATTGGTGGAGAATTGCCAGTCAGACCTATTAATTATTGTAGGAGCCTTGCCAGCAGATTTACAAAATTGAGCACCCAAGTTATTCCAATTAATACCCGCAATTTCACTCTGAGTAGTGAACCACTAGTCAAAGTAAAATAAAGTTTGCTCCCGAGTGCGACCTAGGAAAACCAATTTTCTTTCCTATGGCAAATTCAAGGAGTTTCTCTGGTTTATGCTAGGGGAGAGAATCATTGCTTCCCAGGTTGCTTTCTAATTAAYAATTATATATAGTGCAGTTGGGCAAGGTTACAGGCCCCCTCCAGTGCCAGTTGGCACAGAAGCACCATTTTGAACATTGCAACATTTGAAATTTAATAATCCTTTTTTTTTTTCTCAAAAGATGCAAATTGCTTAAAAAAAAAAAAARAATAAAGAAAACAAAGAGAGGAAAGCACAATACTATTTGTTTCAGGCACAATCACGAGTCAGGGACAGAAGCGCCTGCCTGTGACTAAGAAATACTGTCATTTCCATTTCCAYGGCTTTGTTTGCCCTCTACCTTCTGATGTTGGACACGTTCCCAGACGTCACCTGAAAGCCCAAACACTGTTCCAGGAAGCTGTAACGCACTCGGGAGTGTGCAAGGGACTCTTGGCTCCCTTCAACGTCTGTATCAGGTCTAGGAATATATGAACTGTGACTAGCATACCAATCACTCGAGGTAATTGGGAACWGCATTTTCATGGGAATTTGAAATTTGTAGAGGAAAAGTCAAATCGTTTTGGTGTTTGAGCATTCTGCTTTGACAGGACATCAAGGCTTTCCGCTGCCTGAACTTTTTGTTCCAAAGGAAGGGGGGAAAATACATTGTTCGCTCAGAAACAGCTTCACACCTTCACGAGAAATTTCCAAGCAGGCTAGTAAAACCCTTGCCATAGCAAGCAAAATGGTGTAAGCAAGAGGAAAAGGCAGCCACATTCAAGAAACAGAATGAATTTATACAACCGCGCTTCCTTTTCCTCTGTTGCTCAGGGCCTTTTCTCCCCATCCAAGGGAGACAGACAGATGCCCACCCTATTTCAATTTCATTTTCTAGTTCTCAAGCCCATGAATAACACTGCCCTCATGAATGACGTTATCCTCTCCATTTTGAATGCTTTTTTCCTTCTTTGAAAATATTTTTGTTCTAAAGGGAAAACTTCAGCATTGGCCTTTAACATATTTTCTGTCAACCTGTAAGAGCAGAGTCCAACAAAATCTGACTCYGGATCACATTATTTGATAAAGGACGTGAATTTTCCCAGAACATCTTATTACATCAGTTCTGTATCATCATACCATAGTTTTWCTGCGCTCATGATGTCATCATCTCCCAAAGTTTACTCTGCTTGACTGCAAACCTTCCCCTCCTCCCAGATTTTCTTCTKTGTTTGTTTTATTCCATTTCTGACAACAATAATCCCCTTTAATTGCTGGYTCTGTCAGTCACACAATGGACCTTGCCTTCTGTTATCTGACCAGTAGAGCTCATAATTAGTGCTTAATTATAGTTTATAGAGCCRCATTGGTCTGATAGGAAAAATCTGCTTTGTTACAGTCAATGAAGTATTTAAAGCTATGTCCAGGGTTRGGATAGGTTTATTAAACACTTGGGTAAGCAATAATAAACTAACATTGATTGAGCAACTCAATAGCTTTCTTTTATGTGCTATTTAAAAAAAAAAAAAAAGTCCAGATAGAATTAAAAATAACTTGGCATGGTGAAGGAATGTCTCTGCTAAGAGCACGCGGCTGCCAGTGGGGTCTCACGCGTTGGATGTAACTCAATCCTCAGCTCTAGAAAAGAGCMCTTTGCAAAATACGTGGCAGCATCCTCCCTATTATCTGAAAAGGAGGAGGGAGGCAGAATTCACTAAGGTCCTCCAGTCTGTTCAGAGCTAAATAAAGCAGGATACTGCTGAGCATGGGTGTGCTTCTTGGGGAAGCTGCCAGAACTAATGGGGAAAAAAAAAAGCAAGACGTTCATTTTACTTTTATTTTCACCTTCCTGCTTTCCAAGTCTTTCAGGAGAAATTGGAGATTGTCCTGAAATTGTGACTATTTTGCACTTTTCATACCAAATTCTGGTACAAACACAAACACATTTTATCTGCCTGCAGGTGCCCTCACACCTATCAGCTAACTGAGACAATATTATTCTAGGCTTGGTTCCAGTGGGTCTGTCTGGCCACACAGACTGAAATAGGAAAAAGTGAAATAAAATAACAATTTTGGAGAAATGAAGGACAGAAAGAATTGTGCAACACATCAATCATGCTGCTAAATCAACAGAATGATTATCAAGAGGTGCCTTTAGGAAGATACAAAAGCAGGTATCCTCTCATCTTTTTCAGCAGGTCTAACATTCAAAAGGGAAAGTATTTTAACTATCTGCACACGAATCGGGTTCTTTCTGTGGAGGACAACACTGTTTACTGAACAGGTAAGGCTGGCCAATACGTAAACCACCAATTATTCCAGTCATATTATCTCTTTTCCACACTTCCTTTCCTTCTTTCCTTTTCTCCTTACGTCCATCTTTCTGAAGGGAAGAGAGAGCAATAAAAGGGGAAAAATCTGAGCAAGGCCACGGCTGAAACAAATTTCCAAAGAAGGCTTTTTCTAATGGGACAGTGACATCCTTCCTTGTTTAGCTCTAGACAGACGGAAGGCCAGGGAAACGTGTAGTCTCAGTACAGTCAGCGTATTCCTCTCATAAGTTTTATCCTTGAAARAAATTGCTAAACAGATGATTTTCTCATTGTATGATGTAGAATGGTGATTATATTTGACTTTTTTTTTTTTTTGATACACATGGTTGTGGTTATTTAAACGGTCCTGGATTAGGACAGCATTGGATGGTTCTCCCAGTTGCATTTGCTCTGCTGCTATTGAGTTTCCCTCTCTCTTCCCAACTGATGAAGTGACGTTATCAGCTGTCTATATAACACCATAACAGGGTATCACCGTGTCTTGGGGAAATGGAATTTGCACAGGATGCCTGTGCTGAGCTCATGGATGAATTTCTATTGTCCATTATCGTTTATATCTAATATGAACCGTTCTACACAGCTCGCCTCTAATCCCCATGCTTGTTAAGGAGCTTAAAGAGTAAAATCAGTTGATTTCAGGGCCTTTTGGAGTTCAAGGTCAAAGTGATTATTTCCTTTTTTTTAAAGGCATGGACTCATCACAATTTCCAAAGTTCAGTTCTTTCCTGGTTCCCTAATTAGAAACTGTACCAAGAGCATATCTGGAGGCTTTTGTACATGAGATCAACCCCTTGCCCTGGGACCAATTATAGAAAAATAGCTTTACACATTTCACTGTTTGAATACCCAATGATCATACRTGCTGTCATGTTCTACAGAGAAGCCATGATAAAAATCATGCTAGTAGTAATTTTGGTCTGTATCATCAAACTATAGAATGAACATATTCACAACAACACATAAGCCTGTCCAGCACCTCGGGCACCCAAACATACATGCATTTACACATGATTTCATATATATTGCCTATTTAGGGAGAAAGGTATTCAGAAATTGGTGTCACCATCAGATAACTCTCTCAGACACCTCTCATGTTCCTAAGGCAAAAAATGCATAAACCCAAATCTAATTTTCAAGTAAAAGCAGGTATTTCCATAGAAAATGTATGTCTTCCATAAGTTCTTTGATTTACTTAAACAACAACATTCCTTAAATTTATAAATTTACATTCACACAAATTCCAACACATTCACACACACTGTTCTGGAATTTGTATGGTTCAGACATGTACATTCATACATATAATATGCAGGTATATATGCAGGTATATATTATGCATACAGAGACAGGTGCAAAAACAAATGGGCAACAAGCTTGTGAGTGTGTCCTTATGTGCAAATGCAAAGCCTTCTGTAACCAGCTATTTTATTTTAAATGTAAGCAGCATTTGAGCATGTCAAAGAAAGGGTCAGAGGCTTTAGAAGAGTGGTTTACGCTCCCCCTTTTTGAGCGCTAGTAAGACATAATGCAGGAAYGTCCCCAAAACACCCTCATCGCTTCCTCCACCCTTCAGTGCTTCGGTCCCAAAGTTGCTGCTCTGAGTCCTGACCACTGACCTCCTATTAACCCCTGCAGTGACCCAACCATACATCAGCGTAAAGCAAACTGCAGAGGGATGGCTGGTCTTGGAGTGACCAAACCAGCCCCGCTGGACCAGAGCCCACATCTGAAGTGGAGAGGACCCYGAGCCCTTCGGTGAGCACATCCTCCTGGCACGAGTGCTGGAGACCTTCACCAAGGGCTGCTCTCTCTGGAAGCCTATTAAGCAGTCAGGTCAGGCAGCATCAGCATCAGATATTTAACTTTTAAGAAAAGTGCTGCCTAAGCGGGACATCCTAAGTGGCTCCATACTCTTGAAACGCGTCTGAAAGACTCTCGGAGACAGCTCCGTTACTCCCACCAGGCTGCTAAGTGCTGTGCCACTGGATAAAACACTTGRCTCGGCTCTTTTCCCCTTTTTCAAAATCCATAATGAAGACCAAATACCACTTCTTTCATTAATTAGCACAGCTAGAGAGTCACAGGCACCCTCTGATCCTTTGAGCTGGTGCTGATGCTCAGAGGTTGCTGCACCTAAGCCTCTAAGTCATGTGCGGTGTCTCCTCCTCCTGCTCCTTTGCTTACAGCAAAGGGCTGATGCCAGGTCGACGGGGTCAGTATCAACAGTAATCCTGCAGGAGGAATCACCGAGAGCCCAACTGGACCGTGTCAAAAAAACCCTTTCAAATTATCCCTCTTCATATTACCCTTCTTGCAGATCATTTTTCCCCACTATGCCACCTCCTTCTCCTTAGCATCCGCTAAGGACCATTCTTAGCCAACTAAAGGCCAAAACAGGCCATGTCTCAGAGCTACCTGTAAATGGCCTGGGCTCTATCTCTGCACAACTCAGTCACCTCCCTGGGTTTCCTSAGAACTGAGGAAGCCCAAGTTGTCATCTATTTTCTGTCAGAAAAAAACCAGAATCTCTCCACCAGCCACCAAGAGCTATTAGTAGCATAATGCTAAGAAATACCCCTTCTTCTGTGGCAAATTCAGCTGAAAATAATCTGAGAGTTCAAAACTTACACAGGAGAGCCTGACAGATGGATGGACGGAGAGTCAAGTACATGTTACTAAATATTAACAGATTCTTCCCAAATGCCACTTTAGCTTAATTACTCATATCAGCACCTTCTCAAGTAAACAGATGAGCTGCACCATGGGCAAAAGATCATGAAATAGGACCCTTGTTGAGCCAGTGAAGGGAAACGGGTAAAGGAGTTCATGACCTTCAATTTGAATCAATCCTTACCAGCTTTTTAAATTCAAACAACCATTAAAAGTAATTCCAAACAGATTCTCTCTSCCATAGAAGTGACTAGAGAGGTAGAGAGAGAGATGGTTCCTAAAGTAACCAGGGGCTAAATTTCCTAATGCTTTATAAATCAGTACCGATGCTGCAAATTACTTCTGAAAGCAGTCTTGGCTTCTCACACATTTGGGGACCAATTCTGGAAACATAAAAACGTTACTGTTCGCATCAGTTGAGCAGCAAGGATGGTTTTGATGGTAGAATTTTAGTATAGTACAAATGCTGCCCCATGGTATATTGGGCCAGAAGAGGCGGTATAAACTCCATTTTAAAAATCAGTGGGTGAAATTATAAAGGGAAAGAAGAAATGGCTATTTTTATTTCATCTTGGAGTAAGGGTTGCCCAGCTGCTCAAGTGTCTTCATGCCACGGCAGAAGGATCTGTTCTCACCATGCCTGGAGCAAGTGGTGGGAGACAGGACTGTGAGCTCCTCTGGGAAGACAGCAATGGGAGGTCAGCCAGGATGCATGGGTCAAAGCATGAGTCCAGCCAAAAAAAAAAAAATGAACACCCATCTAAAGAGATATGCAACAAACATATCAACAAATCCCCTACCAAACTGAAAAGCAAGTTGGAACTTGAAAATTTAGCACAAGCTAAATGTGCTTTGCAAGTGTTTACTCGCAAAACAGACCCTACAGCACTAATTCCAGCCCTGCTAAGCCAACTAGGATACTACTCCTCTGCGCAAAGCACAAATAGCTTATTTCTGAGAATCATCTCCCAAAGCAAAAATGCAGAGTTTTTCCCAGCTCTATTAAGGAAACATGCCAGTTTCAGGCTTCCAACAGGGAAAGGGAATAATAAAAAAAAAAAGGAGTTTATAAATTATGAAAAGCGAGTTGACAGTGTGTCCTTATAAATATGAAGATTATATGCTACCTTCATGAATCTGAAAAGTCACAGTTTAAAAAAAAATGGTAAAAAACTACAGATTCAGCAAACTGAAAAATAATGGGCAGGTTTTGCTGACCAGGGAATAGTCTGCAATTTAGTTCTTTTCTTGTTTAACATTGACTGTGTATTTTGCAATCCAGAAATATTATTATGTTTACAGGAAAAGCCCCATTTTCCACAGAAAAGTCTCWCTATTGAGAATATGAATATCACAGTGAAATACAATCTGATACCTCAGAATACCCTTGAATCTATTTGAAGTCCCCAAGGAAAATCCTCCTTTTCTAAAAACAAAGATATTTGTTTTGTCAGCCAGTATATATTGACACACAGCTATATATGAGTGGGTGCATGAAAAAGTTACACACGTGGTTTCTTGTTTATAGCATTACTATTTCAGATGGCTCGCCAAATCACAGCATTAGCAAAGTTTACTGAAAAACTGATGGATGGATCAATTTAAGACAGACATAAACATCCAGATAAACGTGTGTCCTTCCTCTCATCCATTGCCCATACATATAATATATTTTATAATATAAACTATTCTAATCTCAACTGAAGACTCAGTTACCAACTGCAAACTCATTCAAAGCCACAGCAAGCTCTCACTTTCTGTTGAGTCAGACAGAATAAGGTTTCCCAGGCAGGAAATGTTTTGAAATGTCAAAAACTGTCTTTGTCCCAAAGTGAAGTAAAAGTTYGAAATCAAGAAAATTTTCACAAATTTGAAACAGATAAAATGCTCAGTTACCGACAGCCAGTTTAAATCTTCAGTGTCAGTCTTTTTTTTTTTCCCTCCTACAAGCTGCTAAAATTAAATATGTATGTTTTGATTAGTAGCACAAACATTGAAAAGGGTCATTTAATGCTTTCAAAACTTCTTGCCTTCCAATTTTTAGGGGTTGAGAATTAAATTGAAGCTGACCCGCTTTCACAAAACGTTTTGATTTGCAGTGAACTGACTTTTCCTAGGGAAAGGAAAAAAAAAGGAGGAGTCAGAGTTCACTGAAAATTTCCCTGTTATATCTGGTGAATACAGCTTTGGTTTTCTTGGGAATTATCTTTTGAAACGCACCAAGTTTTCTCCATTAGTGCTGTATAAATATCATCTCCAGCACAGCGCCTGGAGGGAGTTCAGTAGTATGACTTAATCAGAATAACTAACAAGTATTCAGAAGTTTGGTTTGCAAAGTAGCAAAGAATCCTGAATAGCTTCAGCCAGCCCGTCTTTGATTAAACAGCTGCATACCTCCCTTGCAAGGCGAATCCGGCTCGCCATAAAATTAATCTTTTCAATCTGAAAAGTTGCCCACCAGACCCAGTGTTCTTCTTCAAAATCCCCACAAATCTTGGAAGCATGGAGACAAAGAAACGTAAGAAAAAAAATGGAGAAATAATTTGTAATTCACAGAATCACAGGGATTTACCTTTTCAATTTGGGAGATGAAAAAAAATCTTTTAGAATGATTTTCTGTTAGCAAAATCTCCCTTTATTTTTTATAGACCTTTCTACAGGAAAAAAAAAAAGTACTTTGTTCCCCTAAAATTTTATTTTGTGTCAGTGAAGCTGCTATGCTAACTGCTACATCCCAACATAGAAAGATTTTGCCCAGTTTAGATTAAAGCTCATGAAATAATCCCCAGTTAAGGAGCTGGAAATATAATTGCCTCAGATGGATAAACAAAGCTAAAAGCAGGGTGGAGACTACGAAACAACAGTCTGCTATGGAAATCAGCACTGGAACCATTCATTTTCTCCTCCCAGCACTCCTAAGAAGCTTTCAGTTATCTAAAGGATACCTCTACATACCACARAAGACAGAGCAAAACACACAGATTTCAACTTCTGATGGCCTCCATCCTACCCAGGTGTGAACACTACTACTGTGTCCACCAGGCTTGGTAGATCCTCAAAAAACTCTAGGATTTTAGAGCCATTTCCCTCAGCACCGGGACATTGCAGGATATATTCCATGGAGCAAACGCGTTTTCCTTAAGTGTTCCCTTTTTCTTTCTTGGAATAGACCCCGAGGGAGTTTTCACTGTGTCATGTGCAGTTTCACATGCACTGATCAACTGCAGATCTTGGGCCTGGATAATTCAAGCCTTAGTCACAGCCCAACTCAGCATGAGGAACCAGAGAAGAGGCATCAAGACCTTCCAAACTGCAGCAGTACARGCATCTCGGGACAACCTCGTTGTAGGTCGCTATATATTTCTTTTTAATTTAAAAATTAATAATAATGAAATGTATATCTGCTTTCTTGTGGGAGCTCACGGGACCCTGGCATTGTTCAGGCTATGATGGGGGTCCAGCGGCTCTGGGCTCTAGCCAAGCCTCCATCTGGGACATCTGAAGCTGGGACAAATCCCTAGGGCTCCATCACTGGCTTTCAAGAGCAACTCAACTGACCAGGTCAATTTGGCTGAATTCATCACGGGTCCTGGAAGAAGGAGCATTTGGGGYRACATCATTGCCCACYAAGAWTCCGTCCCTGGRTGCTTGGGGATGGGGTGAATTTGGRGGACACTCCTGCCTTGCCACCYAAACTGCCCCAAATCCTCTTGCTCCATCTCCATCCCTTCCAAYAGGCTTTGACCACAGACAGGGGGAAGGGAGGAGGAAATCAGGCTCCAAAAATTGATTCCTTTCCAGGTAATGCTTCTTCCCCGACAATCTGTTCCTTTCAGAAGGACACAGATTAGGGAAGTATTTGGTCAAGGGGCAGTAGAGGGCACTCCAGGCCAGATCAGGTTAAGTTTTGGTCACTTTATCTCTTCTTGTTGACGCAAAGGCTCGAGGCCACGGCCTAGGGTTTTCCTGCAGAAATGTGTTTACAAGCAGGTCAAGGACTTGCAGACAGATAACCATTAGCAAAACAACTTTTCTATTGACAAAAGAGCACGGCATAGCATGCTGGCAGATGATTTCACTCATTTCATAAAAAAAAAAAAAAAAAAAAAAAGGAAAAAAGGAGTTAAATCAAAGAGCTGCAGCACCTCGGCTGATTCTTGCAACTGGGTTTTATAGCTTGAGTTTAAGATCAGGACTTGCTCCCGCACGCTTGCAAAACGACACTGCTGGCTTGCACCAAACTGCTGCATTCAGCAATAAACCAAACTAGAAGGGAGCTGTGGTCACTGCAAGGGTTCGAGGCTCCCTAACACGTTTGTGAGGGATTGTTCTGCTTTCAAATTGGAAAAGTCCAATGGTGTCCCAGCTGGGAAGGTCCCCAGATGCTGCAGTCCTGCCCTGGCCCCGCAGCCCTGAGTGGCTTCATCGAATGGGTTTGCACAAGTTCAGGAAGCGTTCGAGCAGAGCCCGGGCGATTTATGGGTTCTGTGCACAAAACACGGGAGAACTGCAGCTGTGCTTCAAGGAAAGCTGAACGCAGCAGATGGAGGTCTGCCCTGGCGCTCACTATCCACCCCAAATCCCCAAATTGCAGGCATAAATTCAAGAGATGCAAACGTTTCCATAAGGCCTTAGAAGTATAACCACTCAAAGCTTCTACCACTAACTTTCAAACTAATGGTGTTGCTCTGGATACATGGGAAAAGKTAAGATTTTAAACAATTACAGTATAAAAACAAATTATAGTCCAAAAAAGAGAGAAGGTCACCTAAGAAGCAGGGATATTTGTTACCTGTCAGTCAGGGTTAGGATATAATCAGTGGGGGAAGTGGGTTCTCGGAAAGCCTTGTACAATCTCACCAGAGGAATTTGTGGTCTATTCTGTATACAGTTTGTGGTAGCTGAATCATGACCTGAGTCTGAGACCTGCTGGATGTTAAAGGACAAAGGCTCTTGCTCTGGCGTATTAGTCAGAAACCAAATGTACGTGCACATGAGAGCGCTGGGACATCCGATGCCCAAACAACAAAGAAAGCAAAATAAAATGAGCTAAGTCAACTGGAATCAGCAGAAGAAGGGTTCATTTAATCCATTCATCTGCCCAGGAGTGTTAAAATTCAGCCCTTCGTGCAGTCGACTCATGCACATSAGCAGGACAGAGAGGCTGGTGTACACTTCACGGTAGACATCCCAGCCCGATTTCACATGTGACATGGGAAAAAGTGAAATTATTCTCAAGGACATCCGGGAAACTGAGGGGAAAGTCCAGATGGGATAAATCCGAGCTGTCTCATTAAAGCAATGGGCCTCCGCTTGTTTTCTTTTTCCTTCTCTCTATATCCTTCCCTCCCCGTCTCACACACAGAAGTGCTTCTTGCGTTGGCCGCGGGTCAGAGGGTTCCTGCAAGCCTCTCCCCACGGATGCTGGACAATGTGACATGTTCAGGCTCAGCCATGAAACACCATCCAAAACCCCRTCCTTCACCCAGGGCCTCCCATTAAAGAAACAGCCACCGCGAGCCAAACTATTTCTTTTCTCAAGGAAGGGCTGCCCACGTGCTGCTCCACGGCATCTAGTACTATTTCTGTTTCCCCAACAGTCCTCCTGCCCCGTTAACGCTGTTAAAAACTCACTAACTTTTCCTATCGTCTTTATTGAAATCACAGTCCTCTATGAAGCATTGTCATTAAAAATGCCTGTAAACTCTTCCTCTTAAAATGACATTTTAAAAGGCTTGATTTGGACATGGCTATGTCACTTAACGTGGAAAAGTTTCTGTGAGTTCCCTTCCAAGCTGTTAAAGATTAGCTTGATGTAGATAAGACTATTCCCCAAACTCATTATCTGTCTTCAAAATGCACCTTAAGGACTACTTAATAAAGTCAAGGTTACGTGAAGATTATTTCAGTGAAAACCAGTGAATGACTATTAATAAATCCACATTACAGATTGGTTATTTTGTCTCTGTCTTTCATCTGAGCAATAGATGATCCTTCTCTTCTTTTTTTAACAATAAGCATGTGTTGCTGCCTTGTACAGGTCACCAATGAATCAGAAGCCACAGCAGTCATAGAGAGCATTTCAGCATGTTTACAATTACTGTGATCTWTGCAACGTAAAATATTTTGCAGGGAACAGTCACATATCTCTGGCCAGTGCAGATTAGACTATGATGATTCCTGATTGGGTCAAGCTTATGTTTAAAAAGAAAATCATCAAGTTAGTCTTTGCTTAACTGCCTTGTTACTTGTCTTGAAATATTTTTTTCTAATTATTGCAATGCTATAGGTATGAAATGTTAATCTTGTGAGCTCCAGTGCCAGATAGCAGCAAACCCATCCAGAAATGAGGCACTATAACTTTTTGAAAAGGCAAAACTATTGGCCTTGACAAGATCTATTCCTAGGACTTTTCCCATAGCACAGCAGAGAGGGTCTTTTCAAAGCTGGACCGGTGCAAACCGTTTGCTAAGGCTGTCACAGGTGTCAACTTTACCTACAGSAGCCAGATCCTATCCTTAGTCTTGAGATTTGGAACTGCATGATGTCCAATGATGATATCCCATAAGTCACCTCAGCAATTCACTCATGGAGCGAAGGCTACAATCCTGCCCCCCATCCACATTAGCAATTCTCTCCCTACTCTCCATGGAGGGGATCAAGTTCTGCTCTAGGACTAGGATCAATTTCAAGGGGAATGGTACGTGACAACGAGAGAGAGGGTATTTCTTAAGCAGCACTGCAATGACAGGAGAGTAAAACAAAATAAAACAAACCCTATCACAGCCAAATTTGCTCAAAATTTGGAGCAGAAATGACAGATGAATTCAGTCTACCTTTTGAATTTCTTGGTAGTCCCAAAGTTGGTATTTTTGTGTTTTTTGTTTTGTTTTCTCCGATGTTTCAACTTTGAGCTGAAAGCACACAGATGCTAACACCAGCATTTGTATCACAAGGAATCATGCAGACTTTTGTTGGACTGACTTGCAGGACATTGTTGAAGTAAGATTCACTGTGCATGGAAGAGCTCAAGAGCATAACCGGTTACCTGTCATCCACCCAGCTCAGAGGGATTTGTGTAACACAGATGTTTCCTTATTGGCCACCATCTACACTCCATAGTAAAGACTAGTCTGATTCAAGGCCTGCAAAAGATAGTCATTATCTGTCCCTGACCTTTAGGTATTCCCTAGAACTCCACGATTATTAACTCTGAAGCACGTATTTCTGAGATGGAACTRTATTTTTGCTATGTACTTATATCAGGTATTTGACCCCAAAAAAACCCGTTTATATAGGTCCACAAGGGCTACTGCACATGACTGCAACCCTGCGCAGACCCATGTTCTCTGCCAACCAGAAGTAAAGCAGTTCTTGTCCAAAAGGTACTTACTTTGTTAGCCTGATACTGAACCTGGGCCTCTCATCAGGACATTTTGCCAGGATATTTTTTTGATTAA
The DNA here is from genome assembly GCA_003342815.1 of Eudromia elegans. Lineage (NCBI taxonomy): Eukaryota > Metazoa > Chordata > Aves > Tinamiformes > Tinamidae > Eudromia > Eudromia elegans. The sequence goes on along the minus strand of PTEX01000153.1, from coordinate 1,862,189 downwards.
ATTTAAACCTATGCACACTGCCAGCAGAGACAAGCCCACCATAGTCTGCATAGGAAAGCATAAAAAATAACAATAGTAAACAATTGCTCTGTAAAAAGTTGGACCTGCTAAGTATCTGCTGCTTTGGATCCACATCACAGCACAAATTGTAACGCTGCTTTTACGTTCTTCATTGTAGGGGATTTACACAAATTTATGGGAAATCTGGTATTCAGGAGGGAGGCCCTTGTAAGGCTCCTCACTTTACTTTGCAAATGAAATCTCATTCACCCTTCATTTCACCTTCAGGATATTTTTTTCCATGAAATCAAAAAAGCCCACACAAAAGCAAAACTATGCAAACCTTTTCACTATTGCCTGCTTCAACCTCTCACTAAAATACAGAATCATTTTAGGGAGTAAGGAGAGCACGATATGAGAACAGACTCTGGGACTTACAGGGCAAAATCCCCTCTGCAGAGCTGCTGAATCCAAAGACAATGTAATTCTCTTGCCCAAATATGGCCTCACAAAAATAATGGAGAGAGAATGCATTGGAAGAAGGTGTAAATCTTCCACCAAAGATGAGGAGTGGGAGCTTGGGGAAAAGGTGAGGGATGGCATCATAGCTGATGATGAACTGTCCTGGAGAAGACTTCTTTCCATACGTTATCCATAGACAGCAGAAGGGTTACAACAGGTGGGACCAGTACCATAGGACCTAAAATCTCCTATTCTGCCTTTCATATCTTCCTTGTTTATCTAAAACTCCTGCTACATTGAGTGAATTAGGAGACTGATTGAAAAGCACGTTATACTCTAGTTACCTATGAGATGCATCCTTTAGAATTGAAGGTTTAGGGGCAGAGGAAAAGCATATAATAAAGCGTAGTGTACTTTGAAAGGTCTAGGCAATGCTGCAAGAAATGGTATTAATTCATAGTTGTCAAGGCTCAGAAGTTTTATTACCAAGGAATTTCACTTTTGCCTCTTATTCTTAACACAGTGACCAGTTCTGGGACTGAGAGGATTTGCTGATCTAATATAGATAGTGATTTCGTAGGTTTGTTCAGATTTATATAGACAGCACCATGGGATCAGGAATTACATTTTAAAATGTAATAAAATGTTCTTCTGCACTTTTACTCACAAATACTGTACTTAAAAAAGTAAACATCAAATAATCTCAGATATCTTTCAAGAAAATGTTGACATAGTTCCAAGAGCTCATACAGATGACTGAATAGTTTTCTGAGTAAACTTAATAAACTCATATTCTTATTCTTTCAGTGTAGCGTGAAGTATCACATCATAGAAAAGAGAGACAACTAAGCTATATAATTTAGCAGAAATCTGTTTTAAACCCTTATTTTAACATAGGGAGATAGACTGCAGATATTTATATAGTTATGTACACGACTTACATTCTTAGCATCTATAAAAAAGTAATGTTAACAGTTTTGACCCATATAAATTAATCAAATTTGCACTGTTAAAAATTTGTTCGTGATCCTAAAGTGATTCCTTCCTCCTTTTGCAATCAGAGGCAATGTTACAATGATTTCAAGGAGAAGGGTTTGACCCCCCAGTGTGCTCAAAAACACTTTCTGTAAGTTTAGGAGTTTTAGTGTAATTGCTGCTCTAAGTAGTCAAAATGATTCACCTACATTATCTATCTTTATTAAACAGTCATTTCCCCTGCTGAGTCCCACTCAAGGGAACCTTTATTACTCAGACAAGTCCTTATCGTCATAATGACACAAAAAATACAGGAATAGGTAATAATATAGTTATTTCTAGGACCATGGATAAATATTAGTTGGTAACTTTGTACCAACAATCCCTCAGAGAAGAGTCAAAAATCTATAGCTTGCATGAGCAAGTAGCCATAATAATATCCCAAGGATCTAATGAATAATATGAAGCAAGACAGATCCCTGGGAGACACCAGATTTGGATTCTAATGTGTTTTGTTCAACAGAATAAAATGACCTTGCTCTTACCAGAATTAATGAGACTACTGAAGACCAAACAAAAACACCATGTTGTTTAAATTCTACTTTAGCCCATACCTTTGTCAAAGCTGGTAAGATGACCGGTATTTATCTAAAAAAAAAAATCACTAAAAGAATAAGATCAAGAAAATGCGAGAATAAGTTGAGAATAGCTACAATCTTTTGAAATTTTTATAATAATGCCAGTCAAGGCTGATACTTAGATGAAGAGAAGTAGAGGAAAGGGTTTTTCACATGAGACTGGACCCCCTTCATAGGATTAGATGAGCATTTGCACCTCCAAGGCTCTTTTATTTTCAGACATTTTTAGGGCCTTCATATCTTAGTTTTATTTAGCCTTGGAGGAAGGTAGCATATGATTGTGCACTTTGAAGATCTACTGAAGAACTGAAACTTCATGACTGAAGTGGTTTTGTTGAGTCCTAGGTTCTTATGCAGTGGGATTCAGCTAGATGAAAACATATCATCTCAAGCAAAGAGGAATGGTGATTTGCCTTGTCTGTAGGAAGGATCTCTGCAAAAGTTTCTAGGAATGCTTGTTGATTTCCTTGATCTCTGAATTAAGGCTAAAGAACTCAACTTAGGTGTTGCTATCTGAGAAGGTTTTAAATACATAGATTTCAGTGCATGAGGAAATCCAAAGGAAAATAAAACAAACACTGACTGTAGCAGCATAGTAATACTTTCCATYGAGTCTGTTGCCAAAACGGGAGGCCACAGAAGTAGCTTTACTTCTGGGCAATGGTTTACATGCCTGTCTTCCGCCCCAATCACTGCTAGGAAGAAGCATATATACTCTACGTCAGCCTTCCACAGGTTTATTCTGGCTCCCAGACCTCAGCGTTACTTAGACCAAAGGCTTGAGCTAAGTAACATTCCTCGAAATTGTTCCCCGGAGCCCATTCAGTTAGCTAGCAGGAGGTGTACGCTATCACACACTCCACTTTCCCAAACACATCCGCCTCTTTCTGGGAAGGGAGAGTTGGGGTGCTCGTGCACTGTGTGTGTGCTACTTCAGTATTGTAATTGTGATAAATTGCCCTGACTTTTCATGCTGTTCCGACAGTGGAAGCAGCTCTCTACCCTCCCCGCCAGTAAGTGATTTGACCACATTTGTTTGGTGTTGCTTTGACAACCAACRCACACTGATTATAATACCCCAGTGAGAAGACAGATTCCCAGACAYGGTCTCGCAAAATTCATTTTCGATAAAAATAAAAATATTGGCCATTACGGACAACTCACAAGTGTATTGCATCAAAAATATCTCTAAGGTCAACACAGTTACAAATGTATATATTTATACTGTACATTTACTTACATAAATATATATTCTTAAAATGATGGAAGGAATATGAAAAAAAAAGAAAAAAATGCAATAAATCAAAGAACATCTAAGGATTTTTAGCCATAAGCTATTTCTTAAATCAGGAAGGAAAACATGCATTAATCAGAACATTTGCTCTAGACAGTGCAACAACATGAGGAACATTGCCACTGTAAAGAAAGTCATGAATCATTATAGGCCAACAAAACATTTATATAACATTAATGTCACCATTGGCTTTGATCAATAACATCACACATGAAAGACAACAGTTTTATAACTTTCTCCCCCAGTGTCAACTTYGGATGTGTAAAAATCTATAAAAATCACAAAAATAATCATAAATATTTTTTACTTTTTTCTCCCAGCACCTTGTCCTAAGGCATCTCAAAGCAGATTAGAGACAGCGGCTTATTTTTCCCAAGCCATTTAATTCTAGGACTGTTTCATAYTGACTCTGCAATCAAGATAACCAAAGAGTGGCACTGTGAAGACCAGGTGAAAATGCATTAAGCATGAGTATGAGCATGCATGGAGTATGAGAAAAGGTGACTGAGTATCAATTTCTTCCTCCCCCTAAGCTGCATCAAGAGTAAGTCAGTCTCYATATTTCTACATGGAGAAAATGACACATGGTGAAGTCTAGGTGAAACCATGCCTAGCAGTACAATGAATCCAGCACAAATATTTATACATATGTAAAGGATCCCTTTCCTGATAACTAGAAGTGTGGTGTTGTTACTGCATTTCCCAGTGTTTTAGGACTGTTAGATCACATATGTTTCCCCACTTCCTTCCCATCCCTTAAAATTACTTTATATTCTTCCAAGAAAGATAAAGAGATGTTCAGTTTACCTGGTGCAGTGCTGCTTCCCTGGGCTGCTGATCTTAGAAGACAATTTTATGATCATTCACTTTCTTCACAGCCACCGACTTCAAGTGCATTTTCTGAATAAACACAGAAACAGAAAAGTCCAAGATGAGAAAAACATGCAGAATGGTGAGCTATATAGTCCTCTTTACCATCCTCCCCTTCTCTTTCCAAGTTAATTAATAACTCTRGATGCTGTAACTAATCTAACATGGACCTGGAAAAAGCACTTGACTCATACCCTTTAATTGGTGTCTTTAACATGGTAGAAATGGCTGTAAATTATCAAAAAAGTCTGTTAAGTGAGGAATGGGTCTCTCCAGCTGAAGGAGTTTCTCACGGCCTCACTACCTGCCAGTATTTAAGATTCAGTGCTTCGGAGAGGTAGAAGTTATATTTAAAAACTCTATATACATTTATACCTAGCCTTAAAGGGACACTTCATCTTTTCCTCTCAGGGAAAACAAAAATGCAGCTCTTGGCCTCAAATTCRTTTAATTGGCATTTGTTCTAGTTATCGGTGAGACTTCTTATGGCCTTGGTTGAGGTTTGCTTTAATTTGTTACTACTGGAAGGGGTCATGTAGTGTATTTACTACTCAGACACATTTTGAGAGCTACAAAAACATGATAGAAGCAAATATAAAAAAAAGAGATAAGATCTTCTTTTCATCTTCTGTCCTCTCACAGAAACCCAGTGAGTGGTTAAAGACTAAACAGGAGCCTGCAGTTTGTTTTAACACCCTTTCTTTACGTCTAATCTATAGCACTGGTCATCTGATCTTGATTCGCATATTATGGCACCCTGGTATAACATGGACTGCAATCTAGTGTGGGGATAAAGAGCACATAAAACCTTCAGGAACATTTGTCAAGACTTTCCTATAGACTTACAGATGTTAAAAAGCGGAGGCACAAAAGTAGTGAATTGTAGCATGTATGCTGATGGACACCAAGTGCTAACATGACTTCTAATGTGAACGCCTATAAAATATAACTGAAAACTGGTATTTCTTCAAAAATTTCTCTATAATACCTTTTCCCCACCCCGTAAGCTCTCCCTAATACCTGTACTTGTTCATGTTATCTTTATCTCAAGTTTTTCAGAATCTGAATCACTAATGCAGCTTCCTAACAATGCATATAGCAAATATATCCAAAACTGTGCAACAGTCTTGACAAATACTTTTCTTTGTTTGGAAAGTGCTCACTTTAATTATTCAACACTCATCATTGTGTCTGGACATGCTAATCACCTAGATTTTTCCATTCTYTATTGGAAATTTGTAATTTATTGCAAAGAAGATAGATGTGCAATTATACACGTGCTTGAATATTTCTCAGATTAAAMCATACTCTTGAAAAAAATTGTATATATCCAGTAATTCACAACCATATGCATAAATATCCACTGCCTGAATACTGACAATAATTAATGATGTGATCCCACCATATACACCAAAAAAAAGTTGTCACTTTTACTCACAAAGCTATYTGGAAATTTATTTTATGTTACTACTCAACTATATTTTCAGAATCATTCCTCAATAGAAAAGCGAAAGTCATTAGAAAGCAGATCAATCTACCTTATCATATTTAATAGATCTCCATATCTTAATGATAATAAAAACATTAAATAACACAAAACAAACAAAAGGTRTAATCAGATTTTCTCAGCAGCATTAGCGGGTCAGATCCTCCAGTGTGTGAACTGGTGTATATCAAGTTAAGTCAACAGAGTAAAACCAGCTCAGAGCTCCAACCACAACCCTCCCAGATGCCCGGACTCAAACACTCAGAGTCCCTCTGCTTACAGCCAAAGTAAAGGTATGACTTTTGCATTGCCTAAAGTACCCGTGCTGCAAAGCAGGGRTTAGGACAAATACTGAATAAAAGCTTGTTAGCAAGAGATTATATTCRGGAATGCATTTTTTTAATTCTGGTAAGTAAAAMTTTTTATAACAAAATATCCTTAYGCACTGCTAAATGGTGYCATTTTCACAATATTACTGTATTTKCATTGTTTCCTTTTTGGTGGAGATAGCGAGAGAGAGGTGATAATCTGGGAGAAGAGGATTGCCTTTTTTTTATAATTCTCCCCAAAATAGCTCTSAACTAAATATTATTGTGTTTATCCAGAAAAAATATGCTGCAACAAAACAAGGCAGACKCCACTAGGGCTTGCAGTACTTGAGTTTTAAAATATTTATATATTAATTTGGTTATTAGTCATAGTGGTCTGAAAAAAATTACATAATTCAGTGCATAACACAGTGGACCTCAAAAGTATTTAAGTATTTTCTGTGTATGTGCTGATGCTCAGAGTTGATCCATACACAGCAAAGCTAATATAAATCCATAGTCTYTTAATAGTTTTTGACTGAAGTCTGAACATCATTTTCTCCCTTATGCTCCTTCTACCTGCCCCTCCAAATGAAGAGAAATTTAAATATATCATCTATAAGTGCAACAGAGCACATAACATCAGACCATTTCGATTACTGGAGGAATCAGGACATGAGATCTCTCTATTTGAAGTCCAAAGGGCTTTTAGTAGCATCTGCTCTTGCACTCTGTGTGGCAAAGACTCAGCTTTAAACTAAATTTGATTCTAAAATGAGGAAAATTCCTTCTTAAAAAAAAAAAAAAAGTTCAGCTAGAACCAGATATTTTCCCTTGAATAAATTAGCCAAATTAGTCACTAAATATTAGTGCATTAAAAAACTTCCTTTGTGTTCCTGAACTTACCACAGTCAGGTTTTTTTTTTGTTTGTTTGTTTGTTTCTTAGGGAGCTTTTTGTATTATTTTATTCTTAAGACAAAGGTTGGGCTTTCAGGAGGAGCAGCTTTGAGAGCCTCTCTTCTCACACACACAAACACACTCTGTTAGGCTTCATTTGATAGCTATGAACTGTGGATAAAGAATAAATATGGCTTTTCAGTGCCCTAGGACTCTCACCTGACTTATTTATGTCTGACCTGGTAGAACACCACTGACCTTGGAAAGTTTAATTGAGGCTGGGATTATATGACACCGCTTGAGGCCACCTGAATTTAGAGGGTGGACACGCACTTGCTCGCTCGCCTAGCGGCTCTCGGGTCTGCCTGCACGTGCATTTGGGTGTCCTGAATTGAGCTGAACCGCGGGGAAAAACCTTGCTGTGAGGCTACAGCAAGCAGCACACAGAGGAAAAAAAATATATATACACACACACACTCATCAGACAGATAGCGTGAACGCATTGCTTTTCTTCTTCTTCCTTTCCCCAGCATGAGATGCTATTTTTACAGTCGCCTCTTAACTTTTTACGAACSCGATTTTGCCTAAGAACTGAAAGCTTAAGGAATAAAGGGGGGAAGAATTRTATGGGCACTGCTTATTTAGACCTACTCATACACGCGGTTTAACATCCTTTAATTAAATTTAATTAAAGCACATGATGAATGCTGATCATTTCCACTTCCAGCGGTTTTCTGATAAGTTATAGACATTTAAAATTCCCCATTTCAGCTAAAAAAAAAAAGGAAAAAAAGACAAACTATAAGACTGAAAGGTGGAATAAAATGAAATGGCCTAGATATCTGCTAGCCAAAGAGCACTMTCTTTCCTACTGGAGATGGTCCCTAGATGGATATAAACAGCTGAGATCTGGGTTTCTTCAAGGCAGAGCCAACAAATATGCCATATCCGTGTGCGGTCCTTTTACGGCACAGACTATTGTCCACTGGGGACTGAGCACACGCRGCTAAGCRGAGCTCACCTCAGGCCACAGGCAGKACTGGGGCCCAACAGGKATTCCTCTCCCGTCCTTTATCAGTCTGTATTTTCACAGCCACTCAAAGTTCATCAGCAAAATGTCCTGACACCGTCTGGCTTGAGCCATGCACACTGATGTTAGCACTGAATGTTGGAGTGGATGAGGTATTCCAAGGCAGAAATCAACTACAAAAACGCATCTACCCTTGGCCATAGAAATTTCCTCAAAAAAAAAAAAAAAAAAACATACACGCTCCAAGATGCTTTTCAAGGCCAAAATTATCCTTTCTTTGCCTTATTTTTAATGTGCTGTCCCGACCGAAACTGTCAGCTTTCGTAGGTATTATAGGAAATGAAATGAGAAGAGCGTTGCTGTTAAGAGCAGCCTCAGTTCTCCTATCTCTCTCCAATAGGCTGGGTCATGAATCAGGATCTAATTTATTATTTTCACAGGCCTGTGAAAATAATAATGRTGACATAAATATGGTGACATAAAGTTTACCTGAGTGCCTAGCAAGGTGACACATGGATCTAGAAACTGGACGAGGTGTCAATTTGAAAGGTATTGGTTGCTGTTCATGGCCARGTTCTTAGTGTCTATGCTACTAAATTGACTTTGCTCCACCAAACTTGCCGGAAGGAATAACAGTGTCTGCACCAGGAAATACCTAAGGTGGGCAAAGAAAGCACAAAGGTAAAGATGCCCACAGCTGCCCCTACCATTGGTGACATCCCACAGACAAAAATGCTATTGGGAAACCTCTGATGAGCAGCAGAGACTGAGACAAAAGGGAATTTTGCCTTTTTGCCTCTGTTTTAGTAGTCACTCTCCACCCAGGTGGTGAAGCAGACAGTTTAAAGGGCAAAAGTTTTAAAAAGCCAGAACTTCCAACACCAGCTCACGAAGCTGAACCATCTCAGGAGCTATGCCATGTTACAAAGGCCTGGGAAATTAAGCACTCACCCAGACCCAAATATTGCTGCTGTTGATCACTTTAACACATATTTTGCTTTTAAGTGGATTTCCATCCGGCCCATCAGTCTTTATCACACTCTTGGATCTACCAGTAAAAGTTTCAGGATTCACCCACTCCTGCTAATACTACTGCTAAGTCTCCAAGCAGACTGCTGTGACTGTTGCACAAGAGTATTGTTGCTTATACATATATAAATAAATTAAGGATGTCATTCATTAATCTGGATCTCCATTACACTTTCACTATGAGCTGACCTTCTAAAACGGAAGGGGAAAAACAGCACTAATAGTTATATACTACTTCTAAAACACTAGTGAGACAATAATAAAAAAGTGCCCCCCCAAAAAAAAAGAAATTTTATGTGTTCCATATTTATTACATTTTTAATAGAAAGTCAGTGGAGGTCTTATCTGATGTCATTTGGTTTAGGTTCCACGGTATTTTTTGTATTTGACCAAATTCCCTTATCTTCTCATTGCTTGTGTTCTGCTCTGCCACCATCCAACAAACTGATATACTTATCTTCAATTTTATAATAAAGTTTTAGCTTCTACAGGAAGAGAGAGAAAGAAAGAGAAAGAGGAAAGAAAAATTGCATCTTAGTAATGCATCTAAGTTACTAAATATATCAGGAGTGTCTGACTGTCAGGGAATCCAGCAGTTAACTTCATTCTTACCATAGGATCTTTAATGGTTAAAAGACATTGGATTCAAAGACTAAGGACTATTTTTCTTTTCTTTATATTTTTAGTTATTCCTATTTTTATGTRGAAGTTAAGACTACTGTTATGATTTCAGGCACAACCCAGTGAAAAATTTTAAACAAGGCTGCTGATCATTACTTTTCTGTGATTGTAGTTAACAACAAAAGGTGAAAAGATAATTAGAACTAACTACTTGGAAGAAAGGAATATAAACCAAGGGTTAATGAGCAGGTTGTTGTGTAACTATCCATTTCTCCTCTGTAACTCTACTTCCTCTGCTGTCATGCCTTTTTTCCCCCTCCCTTTCTTCCCAAGGTCTCATGATTGTGGCATCTTTACTCCATATCCTCAACTTTCATTCCCTCCTTAGCTCTACTAAAAARGATTGGAAAATCATTACAAAGAGCTATCTACTTCCATACCGTTTCTGCTTTCATCTCTTKTTATGCCTGGTTTATCTTCATCTGTTATGGTTATCCTAGTTTTTCTCCATCCTCAATTTTGCTTCTTCCCCAGAGGTAGATTCTCTTTCTTCTCCAAAGAAGCCAGTGTCTGACTTGTAAAGGAAAGAGACRTCCTTCAATCACCTGCTTTTTGGTCTAATTTATAACAGAGGCACATTTGCTCAGAGTGAGCTAAGGGTAAAGGAAGAACTCTGAGATATTTTGTTAAAAATAAACAAAAACAAGAACAGAAATCAAAGCTAAAAGACCTGAGAGGAGGAAGAGGAAGAAGAGGAGAACAGAGAATAAGAATATAAGTCAGAAGCCAGTTTCCTTCCCAGCTGAAGCAAATCTACTCCACCAGCCAGAGTGGAGCAACATTAACCCASAACACCTGAGGATCTGGCCCAAGGTTAGCTTTATTTTGCTTCGATAAAAAACCACATCAATAAAAGTGGGAAACAATGAACGTGGYCCTTGTACAGCAAGCTGGGCTGGGTCTGAGGAAAGGGAACTGCCTGGCTTATTATCTAGATGTTATACTTTGACAAAATGTGACAACTACACCTTTTCATTTCCCCTGTGGCCTCCAGGAGACTTAAGATTTAGTATCCTATAGAACATTTTAAGCTTGAGAAACTTCTTCTTATGGTTTGTTATGAGTCCTGGAGGCTGTGAAAGAGATTGCAAAGCTTTATATTAACTCCTCTCCGCTTGCAAGAGATATGCTAGTGGACTGATACCGGAGTCTCCTCCTTGTCAGTGACCTGCAGAAGTGCTACATCTGAAACTACAAGCACTTCCCTTTCAAGGCAGTAAAATGAGCTGTTTGCAACAGCAGCTCCACATTTTTTCACAGCGCTGCCAAGTTCCAGGCCAAAAGTGTCAGCATTGCCACGGCTTCTGATCTTGTGCAGCCATCAGTTTAAAATGTGCAATTTCCATGCACATTTATTCTGGGCACAGTGTAAYTTCCAGCCCCAGGACAGCCAAGGCATGGTGAGATCAAGTCTGCTTACTCTGTTTTAAAGTCAGGTTGACTGAAAAATGAGAAATAAAACAGAGGGAACAGCAAGACCCAGCAGACAAATGTATATGTAGGTTTCTCTTTCCTTCCTTTTTACCTATGTGACATGGTCTTGCAAAATCCATCTGAATATTTTGTTGTGGGGTGGTGGAGGAAAGGATAAGCCTCCATTTCAGGTCTTTTAAAGTGTTTTTATTACCTACATGTGTCATTCAACTGTCCTCAAATGAAAGCACTGGTGTTTTTTAACATCTCAGTGAGTGCAGAGGGAATTCTTATCTCCCAAAAATTCCACACCAGGATATCCAAAAGACAGACAACTTGTTGTGAGTCATTTGAGCAACTGGGGTTCAGCCTGGTGTGCATGCACTGTCTCCGTACTTCTCAGTTTCAGGTAAGGAAGGAAATCTCAGCTGTTATCTCTTGAAGTCATGTTTTCTAGAGACTTTAAATGAAGCCCGTGGAATCCCTCTCAAACCAGAAGGCAATGGTCTGACCAATTTAACTGACCTACTCCTGGGTTTACAAGCATTAAAGCAAAGCTGATTTCCTCATGTCTGAGATTGGGTCAGACATTTATACTTCTTTTATGGTATCTCTCAAAACCATGAAAATCACACAAGAGTGGAGGTTTGAACCCAGATTAGTTACTTTTTCATCAAATTGCCAGGACATCTTGGGTGCTACAATGGATACAAAATGGGGACACAACCTATTGCTAATTTCCAAAATCGAAAATTACTTATAGGCATGTTTACAGTATGTCTTACCTGCAGGAATAACATATATCTGGGGCAGCACAGATCCATGTTGCCTCTTTCACAGGGTTTGCAAAAATTTTATATTCTGCAATATAATTTCTGCCACATAAATGGCCAAGTTTACTCTAAATTTCTCCTGTGGAGAGAGGCCTCTTTACTCCTTTTTTTTTTTTCTTATACAATGTGAGTAAGATTAAGCATCTCTGATAGCTAAAGATGAAAACGAAGCACACCTTTTCTTCTGTCCAGGACAAGATGCCAAGTTATAAGGCCACAGACTGAAATTCCCAGGGATATTCAGTGCAAAAAAAGTCCTATAATACAGCTGTCAGCCTGAAAGTGATGACCCTAATAGTTCAAATAACATCTTATATGACCTATGGGCCTGAAATCAGACCAAATTATTTTGAAAGTTCAAGTAGTGCTTTTCTTCTCTATTTTCTGTAGCACCTGATTTTTTGCAGTCCAAACAAGGGACTTCATTTGAAATATTTCAAGAGCTGGCCAGTTTGCGTGAGTGGTTTTGAAGATGTTTTTATATCTACAGTACTGAGTACTTTTACTCAGACAAACCCCAGATAAGCTTCACAACTTCAGTGTTTACCAGCGTACCAATAGCATCTTTTCACATCGATATGGTGATACGTTTTCTTGTGGAAACAAGAAAACTAATCTCACAAAGAAAACAAAACTGTGTACATAAACATACACACGTGGCCRCATACACACAGCGAGATATATCTCCAAAAAGCATCATTTAGGCAAATAATGTAACAGTCTTAAGTCCTGCCTGCAAATTTTCATGAGAAAAATATTTATGTATGCATTCCTTTGCCTTTTGATTGCTTTGGGTAATATTGCTCTGAGTGTGTATGTACGTACACACATAGGCATCTATGCACACACACCTATGTATTCTGTATTAGGCATCTTAGCCTTTGTTTTTGGATTTTTTCCAAGCTTAATTACTCTTTCCTGTGGCTTGCTTTCTTTTCTCTTTAGCCCACTAATTCTCTCGGTTTTAAGTGCATGAGAAGGACAATTTGATTTACAACATTAAGAGATTTTAAACAATATATCTAATGCCACTAAAGGCTTGAAGCAACAGGCTATCCTTCCCTAAGCTTAGAAATTAAGATTCACTGAAGTATGAAGGTCAATGGGAGACTCAGGAAAGGGTAAACAGACTCGTATGATTACATTATGTCTGAACCAAACCAGCTTTCCCAACAAAAATGTGTCAAGAAATACAGACAATTCATAGATACGAATTTCTTCGCTGCGCTTCTGCCAGTGTTATATTTGAAGAAGCCTGCCAAAGAGTTTAGTCCCAAACCTTGTGTTTTGTAATAAATAAGAGGATTTAATAAGAACTGTTTATATTTTTATGACATCAGAAAAATGCAGTAACAACCTATGGAAAATTCCTCTTTCCCCAAGCTCGAATTTTAACATATCCTGAAACACAGAAATGTGAACCACAACTGTTACTGCATGACACCCAGCARGAAAAGGGCCATCTGCGACTTCTCCCAGCCTTTCCCTAGGAGCTTTCATCCAGTCTCTGGCATCTTCCTCACAGTTCTGTTCTCTAACAGTGGTTCAAGAGCACAAACAAGGCCAGATGAGCTAGCAGGCTCCATCTCTGCTAGTCAGGTGAGGTGTCCCTAGAATCCTGCCTTATTTTATGACCAGGCAGCCCTAATGCAGAAAGCACACCTGGAAAAGGTGACCAGAGGGGAGACCAAGCAGACTGCAATAGGAGCAACAGTGCCTACCTCGCTGTATTCCTCCATGTGTTTCTCTTCCATGCTCTCTTCCATCCCATTCYGGGATCTAGTGTCTGTGCAAACCAAGCATAAGCAATGTCTCCAATGCTATGAAATGCTAAGCTTGTTGTTTAATAAAGCTGATGTTTCTTGAAACACTAGTTCTATGAYGAAATCACATTAAACAACAGCCATATGTCACCACCATGACACAWGCTAAGTGGTTGGCCCATCCAGAAAAGTGTCGAGCAACTGGGAGAGAAAATGACTCATTTAGTTTCTTCGTCCAGTCTAACAAAAGTAGGAGATGAACACACCTGATTCAAAGCTAATAAAAATCAGATCCATTGAACTCAGTGATGCAGTGCAAGGTTTTGACTGATGAGGAAGGGCAGCTTCGTTTGGGACATCTGGTGGGTTTTCAGCAGCTGCCTCCCTACTCCTCCYTTCCTGACTGTGAGCTATGGCATCAGCCAGCTCCTGAGAGCCCGCAGTTTACAGTGCATTGCTTGAAAACCAAGTGAAATTGGTGATGACTTCCCCCCGAGATGCCATACTCTTATTGGTGGTGTGTCAGGGGCYGACTGACAAGCAGTGTGGACATCTCTACAGCAGAGGCAGGGCTGGGGGCAGTAGCCTCATCAGATGTCCCGAGCGAAGCTGTCTTGTCAGTCAAAGCCCTTATAACAGACCTTCACATCAGGGTTTCAGTGTATGAATTTCACTGTTGTCAAGAGATATGACAAGGCCTCCAGATTCATGGAGACTTACTTCAAAACGCGGCTAAGTGGGATGTAAGGGAGATGTAACTGTTGCAATGACCCCCTGCACAGAATTTCAGTTTAAGTGATATGTCCTCTACAGGGAGACGTGGTCAAAGGCAAATTGTAACACAAAAACATCTGACCTTCCCACAGATCCTTTCTCCAAGGGAACAGAAATTAAAATGAAACAATGAAAAGGGTCTTTTCCATTCTCTCATTGTTTCCCTCTTCACCTGATGTATCTCTGTTGACTCAATTATGTAATAATAACAGCAACTGCAATAGGAATGACACATTTGAAAAAGGAAAACGGCCATATCTTTTATGTTAGCAAAAAGAATAGTTCTATCATAATATTATCCACATATGGTCCAGCGTTAGCTACCAGACCTTGAAAACTGTGGAAAAAAAAGGTATAAACAGGAAGGTTAACGCAGTTCTGGCTGAGTGGGGAAATGAGAAGGCCAAATGTACATTMGTCAAAGAAAGAAAAATAATATCCTAGAAAATGAATAAGAGATAACTATCCTCAGAATAATACTATATAAATACATTTGCTGTAGGTCACATAAAAGATTCATGGCACACACATGTACAGGTCAAATTACCTTTAAATATTAAATTTCTTTCCAGCAGGGAAGAATTTCAGATTTATGCTGTTTTCATAAAGCAAAAGGATGCACCCCATGCATTATTATTTGCTGACAAATGATAGCTTCTGGGTTTGCCTGAAAGATATAGGCTAGAAACAGTCTTTTTCACAATTAAAAAGAAAAAAAAAAGTGAATCATCACAAAATTCATCTCTTCCTCAAGAAGTTTCTACTTTCTTTTGGCTCATTAAATCAATATTTTCTTATCATTTAATTATAAAGGTTAGCATTGGAGAACACTTATTAGTCCATTTTCTTACTAATGCACTCTTTTTTTCTTGCAGCACATTTTGGGCAATCCRGTTTTAAGATTCAGCAACAAGGGTCAACTGTTCCCTGGAGACAGGATTCTGCACACACCTCACTGTTCATGCATTTTCAGATTAACAGGTCTAAGGAGGAATAACAGAACCACTAATACTTATAAAGAAAATCAGGTATAACCTCAAAGCTCGACATGCAATGGCACCAAGTGGTAAATCTATCAAACTGCTAACAAACTATTACTACTGAATTTATGGTTCCAGTTTGGCCTTTATATCAGTTGAAAACAAAYACGTTATTATGTTTGGGCTCTGTGATGGGCTCTGTGGAATGAGCTGTGACTCTTCCCAATGGATGGATGTTCAAAGCACGCAACCAACTTCACACTGATATCCCTAAGAACTGAACTCAGCATTCAGTTAAAATGAAGCAACTCATTTAAAACACATCCAAAGGCCTCGTATGAACTTCTAACAGACATCCATTTCAAATACCATATGATATCTAAATAAAATTACTCAGAATATATCTAATAATATATAAATTCAGATTTGGAAGTAGTCTTAACAACTGTGATGCAACTCCTCACCTAAGCTGGGAGGAAYGGGTTTTCCTTACACACTGGATAAGCCTGGGGAAGCCAACTGTACCCTTTGCTTTCTGTAAGACTCAGGCTGACACTCAGCCCAAGAGGAACATCATAGGACACGCTCAAGGCTTTAGCCTTTCTTGGGGATAGAGCGGGAGATAATCTGCAATCCAGAGCTCTGGAAGAGGTGAATCCTTTTTTCTCCTTAGGTCCTAATGGCCTTTACCTCCAGCCAGCACGATCACCTGGGTTTGAGAGTCAGAGCCTTTGGGCTACAGATTCCCAGGCAGGGAGCTAAAGCTCAAGGCAGAACACAACGTGCATTGGAAGCCACCTCCGTGGGACGCACATTGGAAAGGACAACACGTTTGGTCCTCACTCATTSAGGGGTAAATACGACCCGGACAGGCTGAGTCGCGGCAAGGCGCTTGTGTTGTGACTCGGCTCTCTGTGGGTACCAGGTCCACCAGCCACTCATTCTTCAAGATTATTTTCAGTCACAGGTTGTCCGTCATTTGTGACTGAAACCCTGTGGAGACTTCTCAAATAGGCATTGTGACACTGACGTGGACCAAGAGAAATCATCAACCCCATAAAGCAAGCCACTTTGGACAGGGACCCCTAAGCCTGGGTGCTTAAAACTCACAGCCCGCAAGTCTTCATACAGAGAGCAAAACAGATGCAAATTTGCAAATCGCCCGCTGGAAAGCACTTGCAGTGGGAACACAGCTCCAATTTCAGCTGCCGCCGAGGGCCCACGAGCCGGTCTTTCCRTCACCAGAGCTGGCGCTTGGTGGCCACCACGGGCATCCTGCAGACCATCTGGCACGAGTGATCCCGCTCACCTCACTTCCCAAGCCCGCACCTCGTCGTGCCGCTCCTGCCCACGTCGCCCTGCCAGCGGACCCCAGCGCGGGACGTTTCGGTCGCTTTTTCTCTCCCTTTCCTTTCTTAGCATTGAGGCTTTAAGATGGATAGCGCCTGTCTGGCTTCCCCGAGCCGCTTGATCTTGGCGTGCTCTCTTTTCCCTTTCTTTAGCCTGGCTGCCCTTCCYCACCTGCTTTGTGTTTTATTGCCGCCTGTAAAGTTGTGTGATTATGGATAGAGAAGTCCCCACACAAACAGGATAGAATTCACCACAATGGCTGTTTTGTTCATATACATTTCACTGTCTGTCTCTTGTCGGAGCGTGGCTATCATCTTCTCCTAACAATATCCCTGGGTAAATGATAAAGTCAACTCTGGAGTAAAGCTAGACGTTTTATCAGCATGTTCGAACTATCCCCTTACAGCTCCGTACTTGCCAACTGCACATCCTTTTCCTACACAAAGACTCAATGCACATTAAAAGGCACTTATTGAAGCTGGTGTTTGTTTGCAGAGAGGGTGTGGATCCTCCTCGCCTGGCCAGTCACCCTTGGTGGTTTTTCTCTCATCACCCAGAGAAAACTGGGTAATGCAGTTAGGCTCTCCGACAATCTCTTGKCTCAAGTTTGAGGTTACTTTGCTTCTCGCCAGGTCATTCTTCGTTCCTCCGCAGATGCGAACTGATGGATTTCCCCTAAGCTGACGACGGAGTTGATCTAATGCCTTGCTGCAGGAGAAAAGTCACCGCAGACACAAGATAAAAGATAGGAAGCACTGAGGTCGGTGTTGGCTGGTATCCTGAAGCCACAAGAAATTGATAACAGGGGACTATCCATATGTCAAAGGCAAGAGAACGATAAACCCTCAAAAGTCATTCCCACTCTCAAATTTGGCAATCAGATTAATCCTGTGAAACGACCCCYTAATAAAACAGTTGCATCCACGTCTTGCCAGGCAAGGATCCGCAGAYGTCTATTTTGATAGAGACTGACCTGTAACAGAAAGCAAAGCTTYGAGGCAAAGGTGGTTCTTACATTCACTTACTTCTCTCTACAGCATAGCCACTAGTACAGGTTACTGAATGTGAGTGCCCTTCTTTGYCTGCAAATACTTTTATTATGTCTGTTTCTCTGATGTCAGGGTCTGACTGGATTCCTCACAAACTTAATTCTTTTTTTGGGAGTGGTATCTCTTTCTGTCCATCCTTTTTCTTGTGTGCATTCAAAAYAAAGAGCTTTTGCAGAAGAACCACTCTATCTTCTGAGTTTATATAGCAGTTAGTGCAACAGGACCCTAATCCTGGCCGGATGTTTAAGAGATTAGGAGGAGGAGGAGGCTGCCTGTTTATACAGAAGGCTTTCTCCTGTTAGTCAAATAAAGAGAATTTTCCTATTGGTTTAATTCTTAACTGTTTTGACCTCTTACAACAAGGTTAAATTTGGCCCTTTGTTCTACTGCAAAGTAAAACACTGTGAACAGAGATGAGCTAAGTACTTAATTTAGTTTCATAGGGTTTGATGCAAAGGTTTGCTCTCCTCACAGTTTCCAGCTTCCCATGTCTCAGCCCAAATGGGAGCTTAGCACCTTCATGAAAATAAAATGAAATAAATCAGAAGTGAAATAAATCAGAATAAGAGAAATAAAGATTGAATTTAAAGGGTATGGAAAACATTTTTCCTTGTCTGAGAAAGACAGGCTAACCAGTTTTGCCTGTATTGAGTATTATTGAGCAGAAAAAGACTGCACTACAACTGCTTATCTCTCTGTTTTTTCTATTTCTCTTGTACACTGCTTGGGAGTTTTCATTTCCTATGTCATTTATAACTTGGCAAGTTCTGTATTTTTGTTTTTGTTTGATGCATGTGTTGTGAAAAGAGGGTCTGTTACAGATTACATCACTCATCTTCATCCCAAATGGCATTCCAAATGGTCACCAATTCTCCTTAAGCTGCAGCACGTTCCGAGCAGGGTTGGRTGACTGGCAAAACTGGATGTGGACTACAAAGTTCTTTCTTTGTCACTTGGTCATGGACCTCAARCAGGTCTATATCAACAGCAAGCTTAGGCATATCTGTAACTCAGGAGAAATATGCAGTGAGAAATAATCCTAAAAATGCCATTACCTGGCAATCTCAGCAGAAAGGCTGAGACCTTGGACTGCAGTCTTGAAACTGAGGCTGACTTCTAACTCATAAAAATGGTCTTCCTAGGTCTGGGCTATGGCACRTTGGCAGACATTTGTTTTGGATGTGCTCTACAGTGCCTTCCCTGTTCTGTTCATTATCTAAGAATGTCCATCTGGAATTGTGGTCATTGAAGTGACCACATTTTTTTTTTTGCCCCATTCTGGCCCTGATCCAATTCCTATTCTAATTCCCATCAAAGTCCTGTTAACCCTTTGCTGTGACAGTTAGCAGAATGTTGGACTTTCCCCAAGTTTGTCACAACGAAAAATTTTACTATTTATTTAACTTCCTTGTTCGCAAGCCAAATAAGCTTTTCCCTAGAATCCTGCAATTTGAAACTGTAACATTTATAAGAACCTTCTCTCCTACGACATTTTTCTAAGAACATACATAACAAATGCTGTACCATAATTGACTGACTGTCCCAGGTCATTTCTCCTGGGGACATTAGAAGAAGTTTCGTTTTAAGATTCATATTGAAGTGTTGCCATCAAAGCAGCATAAAAGGTCTCTGCGATGTTAGATGCTCTTCTGCTTCTGCCTTTTCTAACAAGTGACTTCAAGACTGCTAAGCAGCTGAACACATCTGGCTTCAGTCACCTAGGCTTGCAGGTCATTGGATTGCTCTTTCTGTTGTCTTTTGCCATAAGGATTTTTCCCAACCAGATCGAAAGCTTTTAAGTAGCTGCGTGTTTGTGCCAAACACTAATTGAATGAAAGGGAAAGATGTGAGCCAGATGCAGCAGGCTAAATTCCCTCTTGAAGTTAATGGAGTTACTTCAAATTTATACCAATGAATCTCCACTGAGGATCTGGCCTATGTGTTCTGTTCCAAGAACCAGCAGGACATATTGAAAAATTGATACATAATTGTCTGAAGTTAGAGAAGGAGCAGAAGAATCTAAGAAAAATGTGAATATGCAGATCAATGAACTTTTGATTAAAGATACCTATTTCCTGTTACAAGCAACACTCTATATTCCTCAATTCAGCACGACTGGAGGAATTTATACATGGTAATTTATGTATTTTGTTGGACATACTTCAGTCGAGTCCATTTTATCTGATCTTTTCATGTCAGGAGATCGACCATAATAGCCTATGAAACAATGCTTATTAATTATCCTCATCCCCGTTATTGGGTACATGAATCACATTTCTTATTTAAGACACCCCTCTTTGGAAGGCAGAGTTCAGAAACAGCTGTCGATCAGGGTATAAATAAGAAAATATACAGAGCCATAATATTGGGGATACATCCCTGGCATTACGATTTAACTTTAAGCTTTCAAAAAAATAATTTCCATAGAYACTGCTGACCCTTTCCGCGGAGCTCCCAAACTGATGGGGGAAGCTCATTTGAACATATAGCCTATTTTTTTCCATAAAAAAGATTTAAAAGTGTACATTTGATCAGGAAGATTACCCATATTGTACAAAGTGCTACTATTTTATGGGGGGAAGGAGGTCCTGTTTCAAACAACATTTAACATCAACTAAAATTTCAAAGGAAACTTTTTTTTTTATTATGAGTCAAAACAAAACATTTCATCTGTGTAACATCACAGTATTCATTCCCACACTGACCTTTTAAACCTGAAACAGTTGCACAATAAATACTGGCTTCTCTTTCAGAAAAGTCACTGGAAATCCAAAAAAAATCTGCGCCTCAGCATCAACACACGATATTTCAACATTGCTGAGACACTTCATTCCACGGTTTTACAAAATCAAACGTCACTGAGCAAGACGCTTTGCTCAGAACTAAATGTTTTTGCCCAAAGTGGCATTTTCACTCTCAAGCATTACTGCAACAACAACAAAAAAAACCATGGAGCTAGCCTGAAATTTGGCTTTCTCCTTCTGTTGAGAAACCTGGACGCGGCGGCGCTGAGTAACAACCTGACCACCCATGAGGGCTTCTCTGCGGACTTCAATGGAGCCCAGCATTCCCCCACGGAGTTCAGTGGCGACGTGAAATTTAGAAGTCCTGGCTCCACRCTATTCAATGGCAGCAAGAGATTAAAGAGGAGTGACACAGGATGGTGATAGTAGAAAGTAATGTATAGGGTTCAGATTTAGTACCTATCACAGAATAGGCCACAGAGGTGAAAGGGGAGCTGGGCAGGAATTCCAGCTGAACTAGCTCACTTGTCCCTAATCCCTCCTATCTGATGAACTGCCCCTGGCAAAGACCACAGTAGTACAAAAATTATGCCAGTGTTCCTGTGTCAAAGGTGAGAGAAAGCTAGAAATCACTTTGCATCAGATGGCTGTAAAAGATTCCAAAGTTTGGCCTAGATCAGTTTCCCCCGGCATTCAAGAAACAAAAGTGGAGCTCCACATCCGCCCATATCGGCACTAATTCCCGTATACCATTTCTGAAAGGCCCCAGCTCAGCGACTCGTTTTGTCCATCAGCCCGGCTCAGTGGTGTGTCGACAGGGGAATATGAAGAGACCAGGCTTAAAAACTCTGTCTGCATCGGAAAGCAATCCAGGGAGCAAAAGGGAGGGGGGCAGGAAAAGAAGACTAACCAAAAAAAAAAAAAAAATCCGTAAAAATAAATCTTTTACATTTGCGAGAATAAAATTGATTTTGCTTTTGGTCTGACAGATAAGCATGCCTGTAAGTGTACCTATAGAATTGGTCAAGCACTTAAATCTAAACTTAAAGAATCAATTTGCATTTTCCTTTCTGTTGGCAAACATAATGCTTCATTTTACAGTTGCTATTAAGGGTTACTGCTATTCCAGCACAGTGCATTAGATAGTTTGTGCCCATCGTCTCCTGGCTGCCCTGGCAGAACAACTCAGACCGCTGGCATTTTTACACCGATGTCAGTCACAAAATCACAAAAGTGCCCTGACTTGGTGCTATTTTCTGCAATGCTTTATGCCAAAAAAGTTCCTTCCAGACTTGAAAACTGTCCTCTGTGAAAACATGTCTCTCATCAGTTCTTAATATAGTCATATTTGACTCTGCTAATAATCTCATCTCCCACGTACACACTCATAAAGTCTGAGGTGACCAGGCTAGTCACACTTCTCGTAACTTTAATGGTGTGAAAACTGTATTCATAGGCACTAATCTGGACAAATAAGGAGCCCATATAGGCTTCTAACAACACTATGACCAACATTTAAATGAGTAAATTATTTTCTGATGTCTTCCCACATGCCCTCTCCTTTCTCCTCTCGCTCTCTTTTTCCTTTAATTCCAGGGAAGGGRAAACAAACCGCAAACATTCATTAAGCGAACAGCTGTGGACGGGAGGAGATCAGAGGTGCGGTCTGGAAGCCATGTGTGCTTCTCACGTTGCAATAACTGGGAAACGATCATCAACGGCAGGTACGGAAACACAGTCGTCACAGGCATGCTGAAAAACGGAGCATGTTCAAATACTGCTYGGACTAATAGATCCGCCCCGTGAAATCTACTCGATCACCAAAGAGCTGGTTTGCTGCCAAGAGAGCACAAAGAGGCAGCACGTGAAACTACTCAAGTGATGACAGAGTCCCCTCCCCTCAAGAATATATTTATATAGAATATAATGCAAACGYCAATTTAAAAGTTTGTATTTAGCCACCACATTTGATTTTCTTCTCAGGCTGTGATGTAATCTGTTCATCTGTTAGATGTTCACTCCATTATGGACAAATTTATCATATCAGTAATGAATGTGTCACAGAGAGTTGTGCTCCTTCTGAATTACCTAAGCCAGGCAATTTTATAAATTCTAACTGTCTGCCCAAGGAAGTGTTGTTGTCTCACTACAACATGAAACAATTTAGCACAAAAATCTCTGGACTAYTATCCACAAATGGAATTCACACGTCAAGATGCAAAGAATTCAGCTGTCTTCACATTCTGAATGGAAGCAGCCGTCTTTATTTCACAGATCTTTTTATTCAGTTGAAGACTTGGGGTTTTTTTCCCCACAATAAATTATCCCAAATCAGTTTAAAATAACTGGTCCATGTATCATTTAGATATTCTTAAGGAAACTTGAGTAAATAGACCTTTGATTTTATGTTGTATCTATAGGTTCTAGTGTCCATCAAACACTCCTGAAGTATATCCTCCCTCCCAGAAGAGAAATCAGCAGCCCCACAGATACCTTGCTATCACTATTATCTTACAGTGTTATGGTAACTTGGAGCAATATCCATAAAAAAAGACTTCTCATTTTCTACTCAGTCATTGACCTCCCTGTTGAGAACACACACATGCACATACAAAACTGATTTACATGATTAGATTCATCTGAAGTAAGGACTTGGACTAAGACTACGGTCTGACTTTTCAGAGGCTTCCCAGATGACTTTGGCAGTGCACTCCAGTCAACACCGGGCAAAGTTGGCTTCCTCCCAGTACTCCATAATTTTATCTCCCAAGAAGTGTTTTTCACTAGTGAGCACCCCACTTCTTAATCTGTTTCTTTAGCCAAAAGTAAACTGAGCAAAAGCAAATTTTATATTCTCTGCTCTTTGGACATAGGACAAATGCCTTAATAGTGAATGATCTTCCAAGAAGAGGAACAGGAAGTGAAAGGGACATGATTCAGAGCTTTTCCTCATCTTCAGCTCAGAAATAATAGGGTTTTTTTACAAATAATTAAGCAAGCAATAGGACTGAACCTTTCCAGAGAAGCCACTTCTTTTTGCTCCACACTTGGTAGAATGGTTGAAGGGCCCTGTAAATTGTTAGGTTGTCCACAGAACAACTATGTTTTAAGCCAAATCAGTGTATTCTCTTTTTCTTTTTGGTGGGGAGAGGAAGAAAAGGGGTTCATTGTTCTCCAACAGGCACTCTCCAGTTTAATCCGCTTGCAATCATTCTTTCCTTGTAAGCAAGGTCGTTTTAAAATTATAAAGATACAGTAAAACGTATGCTTTGGAGGCTTAGYGCTAGCCCTGTATAGTCAATCTTTTTATAGGGAAGCCCTAAAAATAATAAGAATTTTGTCAAGTCAAGAGGCTTTCCCAATGTATTTCAATAGAGCAGAAAGCCTGCGCTAGTGAATGAATACCCTGTTATAGTGAACAATCATTTGGCAGCATAGGTTATTTTAATGGACACATCACTTTAAACGAAGCCTTCACCATCTGTTCTGCCCTCTAATTACAGATGCAAAAAGAACATAATTCACAATTGCATCATAAAAAAGTAAGATATAAGTGATTTAAATGCATGTGTATGTTCTTTATTCAATGCAGCATGCAGCTGTTATGTTGTTTTCATGTTTCAGACACAAATCAGGATGAAAATGGTTCTCCTTTGATAGAGTGAATTTCCTCACACAGGACATTTTGTGTGCAGCCAGCAAGAATTCACTAGGGGCAAAATTCCTGCCTTTTCACATAACGACCAGTTCTGGACYCTGTAGGAGGAAAATAGAATTTATATCCTTTAGTCGGTCGACACATAGGGTGGCAAGAGAGGTCCTTTCACAGCTCCTCTCCTACCGCACACACAGCAAGAGCATTCATTGAAGCTCCCCAAGGCTAATCCAGACTATACTGAAGTCCCASAGCAGTTAATCCACTGATATATTTAAGAAATGTAATAATCAAAKCAGAATATACACATGTACATAAAAAGAATATTTTGTTTTTGCCTTTGGCCTTGCAGCACCATACATTCCCCCTGCATTGCATTGTCTTCTTCCTATTTTAGCCTGTTTTAATTCCGTAGGGAACACAAYCATGCCTTCAACCTGTAAATCAACAAGCCAGCCCCCCGAACCATGTGTCATGGGCAAGGCACTTCCTCCAGTCTCTCACATTGGTTTCAGCCCAATAGAAGATCCCACAGAAGCTGCACAGTATATAGCTCAAAAAGAGAAATGGGAGAGCTCCTACCGAACAGGAACTATCTATCAGTGGCAGCAAAGTTGRGAATACACAAATAATCCCTTGTAAAACTAAAATGGTGCCATAAAGTGAAAGAAATGCCAATTATTCTCAAGTGAGTCAGGATAGTTAAAGTGCAAACTTTTATTGGACTAACAAATAGGTTAGAAATAAACACACAGCTTTCAGGATGAAAATGTGCTTTCTTCAGGTGTTGGCAGCTTTTAAATTGAGCTATGGTCCAATACCAACTTTTTTTCTAAAGATCAATATGGCTTCAGACATTTATTCTTCTTTTTTTCATTCTTTTTGATTCAATGAGTTTGCTTTAAAAATGGCTATTATTTTTATCTACCTAGAAAAAAACCCAAGTTTCAAATCAAAAATACTCAWTTTTTTTTCACAAACCCACAAAGTTAGGATATTTTTCTCTCTTGCTTCAATGAGAAAGTTAATTTTAAGAGAATTTTATGCTGTGCATAGATCTTTTTCTAAAAACAAAATACCTCTTATTCCAAACTGAAGGTAATTCTTTTACCGTGCAGCTCAACTTGACACACCAACCTAGTGACATCTTGATATAGCTACACATTTAAATATGCCAAATTAGCTACACATTTAAATATAAGTTTTTGGTTTTGTTTTCTGAAATCATTCAGACCTATTCAAGTGATTACATGTTGGCATTTCTGTTCAGTTTACTAAAGAATGTAAATTTTTTCTTTTTTTCCTGTGAAGGTCCTCCATAGAACACTACAAGAAATCCAGTGTTTAAAAGATTTGTTATCAAAAATGTTTCAGTAAATGATTATCCACCATTGAAAGAGATTATTTCAACTCCCTTCCACTTACTGCTGAGGTATATGCATTAAAAGTCTTAAGATCCTAATGGATCTTACAGGTGAGTCCTCCTGAATTCAGAATTTATTAGGCAGGTGAGACTGTGTTTTTAGGCAGTTTTAGGCACATTTTTATCTCACCTTCTCTAAGCCTCAGTCAAACCATCTGTAAAACGGGGGTACAAATGCTATCATCTTTCTGTCAAGCGCTTTGGACTCTATAGGTTTAAAAATTCCTATGTGAAAGCTTGCAAAAGTATGTTTTCATAGGTAAGGCGGATAAAGAAGAAATGAAACAAAAACTATTAACTATTAACCATTAACTATTTTTGTCTTCCCTTTTCAGCCAATATATGAGGTAGTCAAAACATTTCATCATTCAAAATACTCATCAGAAGCCATTTGAATTTTTTTTTCCCCAAAATATTTGCTGTTCCTCATCTGTGTGCTGCAGATGTCGACTCCTAGCAAGCACTTGCTCACATGTGGCGGATATCTGGCTACGTTGGAAGGACAGGGCTGTCTAAACTATTCAGCACACGGCATTTAACCRTTCTCCCCATATGTCACAGTATTACAACCAGTATAGTCAATTCTGTTTGATAGCTGAGCATATAATATGAAGTAAAAGAAAATTGGTTAGGTATGTTGGTCCTCAGACAGTTAAGACTTAAATGTAAGTCAGAGAAGTTCAAAATCAATGGGAGTTTTTACAAGGCAACAATTCAGGAAAAGCATTCACGGTGCCAAGACAGCTGTGTACTGGTAAGAATTCTAGCCGCTTTTTTGGAATAAAACATCTACTGGAAATAATGCAATCAAGCAACTTCTCAAAATGAAAAATTATGCTAARGCATCCTCAAAATAACAAAGGACTTTGCCAGCAATTCCAGTTTTGGTATTGGTAGTGTGCAAGACGCTGCACTTCTGAGTAAGCTATTACTGTCAATTCCCAAGAAAAAGAATATTGACCAGCATTGGACTTTCCCAGTGTCATAATGTTCAGCCAACATAAACAGTTCAGCTCGAGTCATTTTTTTTCCTCATTTCCAAGACAGTTTTCCAACATATGCTAATTTGTTTAGAGAAAAGAATCGCATGGGGAAGGATGCCTATTTAAGCTTTGTATCAATGATTTTCCCTAGGCAAAGGGAATGAAAATCTTGATAGCAGAAACTTGTAGCATTTTAAATAGTCACTATAGAAAGACTGGCTGGGGAAAGGGAATCAAAAGACTCTTTTTTGGCCTGGAATGAGCTGGTTTTGACCTGAGTTTGGGATCAGAGCAGGGGGTGGGAGAAAGGAGACACATCTTCATGTTCTTCAGGCTGCTTGTTCATTCTTGGGGGAATCTGTCACACCCCTGGGGATGCTCTGATTTCGGCCAGCTGGAACAGCCTCCCTCCAAGGCCTGCCAGCCCCGACTGTGAGAACGTCCTGAGCCTTTTTCAGCCATGCTCTCGGCCTTCCACTCTTTATGGGGCAAGGAAAAYGTGGCACGGTCCCAGCTCTGCTCGTTTTATGCCACACAAAGACACCTCTGTGAGAGAGGTCTCTTATTCTGGCTGCTGCTCACCATTTTGCTCTCCTTGAAGGAGGTTTCTGCCCAAATCCTTCAATTTTGCTACTGAACATTTCTTAAACTGTTCAAGAAAACTCAGCAATACTATTATTTGGAAAGCAGGGAGAGAAAAGGGGTTAAAGTAAACCCTTCTTATTCTCACTGTGATTTAGAGCTCCAGMGCTTTCGGCACATCAGGCAGCACTTCTCTACAGGATTTGCAGGATGAAAGCAAAATCATATCTTCAAATTTCTGACTATGCTACTGTGCAGATCGACTAATTCCRTYGTATTAAAGGACAGTCCAGCCAAGSCAGGTGCTGACTCTCCTTCAGTCTAYATAGACRGGATGAGCAACTGCACACTYGCGTGAAGCAGCCATGCACACACCACCACCCCATGCTACTGGAAGGAGAGAGAGGTGCATTAAGGCCTCTTAAAAATTCARTGACTCACCCATCCCAGACATGGTCTTCACACTGCTCCAGATCCTTCACACACATCAGTACCTACTCAGTCATCAACCCACTAACAGACTCGGACAGACATCAACCCACTAACCTCTTCCCCAACCTGAAACATATATTTACATGCATTGCAAGATGTTCCATGTACTTTTAGGGGGCTTTCCTTTCAGTGATGTCATGAGATTATGGGCACTCCAAAAGAAAAATGAGAAAAAAATACCTATGTATAAGGCRTTGAAGGCAGACTTTTACAGATACTTGCTCCCACAGAGGTACAGACAAATGCCTTGTAGAGTTTCCTAAGCTGCCTTTGTCCCTAACTTCAATTTCCAAGTCCTAAAGAGTTGATAAGACTGAAAAGACCCTCAGAGCATTTGCCCATCTTTATTTTTTAACATGTGCCGACAGCTTATCAAATAGATACAAACTGCATTCTTCAAGCATGCAAGGCATCCTTTCAAGTCTGTCCAAGACCACAGGTCAGTGAGAAGTCAAGAAACAACATACACAGCTCTGAAATCAGAATCTACAAGGTCTGAAAAACTAACTTGGGAAATGAAAGTAGTCATCACTGGGCAGGACCTTGGTGGTGATTTCTCCCCCCAGTATACAGAAGCTAAGTATACAGAAAGTAGCTAAAGGTGTTAATATACCTCTGTATAAAAACACAGCTACAGTCCTCCTGACTGTTGTGCACTGGAGAGATCCCCAGCCCAGCTTTCAGCAGATTAAATCAAATATCAGAAGCAATCCAGCTGCAGCTGTACCCATCATAGTCTAGTTTATCCTATTTCTCCAAAGTCATCTCCTAAGTCTAACATTTATTCTTTCCACAAGTATATGAGGTCATTCATTTTCTTTAATATGATTTTTTAGGTTAGACATCCTCTCTGTCACCACTACCACACGTCCACTTCAGAGAACGTAAAAGGAAGATCAAACTGGAGAAACATAAAGGACTTGGGATGTCCTCTTCATTATCTAATGAGTTGTTAAACAGGACGATATGAACAGATTCAAACAGGAGCTCTACAGCCAAAGAGTACAGTTCTATACAGAACATTTTCTTGGCAGTGTAACTTCAYCAAGTCCCATCATTCCTGCATTTCCACCCCTATATTGTTTAAAACAGTAGAGATGTGAATATTTCCATACTATTTCCCATGAACATTTTGATTCTATGTACTTTTACAAATGAAAAGTTCCTATGTTATTATTCGAAGAAATTGAAGCTAGTGGAATTCATGGATGACCAGTTTGCAAGGAATTGCTTGCAAATACATTCTGGAAAGCTTTTCACCAGGAAATTACCACAGAAAATTCAATTCTTCACCTTGGTATTGATCTTGTGGGAGCATTTACTTCTTTTTAGAGTTGGTGATTTTTTAGCTCGTGGAAATTTTTACATTTTCCAGCTTCATTCCAAGCTTTTCAGATCATTTCCCTCCTTCCCATGAGAAAGAAAAGGAAGACATGATGACAAAAACTGATGAAAAACCTCAGCCCATCTCATTGCTGGGGAAGAGGTACCAAGGATTGGGTTTCATCTCTCTTCTCTTTGCGCTCTACTATCTCTAGCCYATCCCCACCCTCAAAAGTAGTAAGRTGGTTCCAGTTGCCTGAGGTAGTAAAGTAAKGCCTTGGAGGAAATGTTGTCTTATTGGAAAACGCGAAATTGTGTGACTGCATTAAAGTCAACACTATTTATCTTCACCTCTTGTCCTACCGGACGACAAAGGGACACAACTCTTAGGCCCAGCCCCTCTGTGCAGCTGCAATGSAAAGAGGGCAGGGACTGGTACTTTCAAGTGTCAGACCTTTTGTGCCCAACTACTAGTTTATGAGGCTGATGTCAAGCATCTCACTCAATGAAGCCTTTGTCCTAGGTGTATAGGGCAGGACAGTGGAAAAACTACCCTGTCTTATATCCCAGGGTCATCCATCTTCAGCTCACCCGGTTGCTCCGTTTTTTCTTTTTTTTTTTTTTTTTTTCTTTTTTTTTAAGCTACCCGTTGTGTAGCTAGTAAGGATTCCCCCCCTCCCGGGTTAATGTACTGGAAAATTGCTCTGCATGTTTATGTGGGGGTCCCTTCCAACTGAAAGAGAAGAGGAAAGAGGGAAAATAACTACTGGAAAGAAGAATATTTTTCCCACTGAACTCACAGGGCAGACCCCAGCTTGTGGGTTCTGACCCTGATTAAGGGAATTTCAATGACCTGCTAGGAGGTTTATTGTGAAGTCTGGCAGAATGTACTTCCGAAAGAAATTTTTTATTATTTATAATCACAAAGGTGGATCTGAATGGTCYACATTCCTCTCCTTCACCAGTCTCCTCTTTCTGAGACCCCAATTTTAAACCATCCCAAATCCTTAGATCCAGCTKGCTTCAGTTCTCCTCCAGCTCCTGGGTCTTAGCCATGTTCTATGCTGCGTACCAGTCCCTGTTTTTCTTTCATACAGTTAAAACTCGGTTGCACAACATAAATTTGACTGCTGTTGACTTTGGACCCAAGGATAGGGCAACATAAGTGACAGCACAATACGAGATAACTTGTAGCTGCTGTTGGATAAAAATAACCAAAATACACGCCTTCAAACAAAAAAGTTTCCAGTGACGAAGCTATTTTTAGCTGAAGGAAAACTTCATGTGATCTCTGGGGTTTAAGCTGAGACATTAACTATGGACAGAARTGAAATACCACAAATGTATCAGAAAGCATCTGTAAACAAGCTAAAAATCAACAGTTTCCCAGGTCCTGAGGAGTAGCCACATGCTGTATGTTTAGAGATACCCCTAGGTATCTCTAGGRGTATCTAGTCAAGGATTGTTCTTCATAAGTGACATGGATAAATGCAAGTGCTTAAAAGAACTTTCTAATAGACTGAAAATGCTCAGTGTATGTTGTTACCTCTCAGGTGCTCTCCTGCTCCTATTAAATGGAGCAGTAAATTCTTTCACCTTGTTCAGAGATATCAACATGAGAACAGAATCTTTAATCCCACCCTAGCCTGCCAGAGCTTCCGGGAGTGGGACAAACACCCACAGCTGTTTATTCATCCATCTTTCAGGAACACTGTGTACCCTTCCACGAGGACCAAGCTAACATCCTCTAGTTAACAGGGGGGAAAAAAAAAAGGGAAAGAAAYATTTTTAAGTGAAAGTTAAAACACCTTCCGCTGGTTCCAAATAGTTGCRAACAGATCCCTCTAGTTCTGGGATTACAGTTCATAAAGCTATGTTATTTCTAGTTACTGCTTCTCAAAGAATTTTGAGTACAGCTGTGAGAGAACTTTAACTCCTTCTGTCTATAATAAGGAATTCGATACTTGGAGCTTTCTGGAACAGCCAGTAGACACAAAGCCTACCATAGACTTTAGGGTGAGGTTGTAYCCTTACCATAAGCTTCTGGCTACATCTTGGCATTCATTTTTTCACTGTTAAATACAGATGCAAGCACAGAGTGGGTAGYCTACTCCAGGGCTTTATGGACAACGGTGCCTTCAGACAAAGTGTGAGCCCAGCCCCACCTCCCAGGACAACCGGTTTCACTCTTCCCTACATGAAATGTCCAAGTGACGCTGATCRCCTCATGACTGCAAATAGTGAGTCAAAAGTTGGCATGGTTGACSTGCTTATTTGGGAAGAGTATAAAAGAATTCAGGGGAAAAAAYGACAAACCTGGCTCAAGGAGGAGAAACCTTAAAGCCAAACATAAATGCCAGCATGAACGCCCTTAATCTCCTGGTTTGTCCCCATCTGTAAGCAGAGGTCAGAAACATTTGGTCCCCGCAGACCCTTAACAAGCAGATGTTACTGTAACACGCTCAGGGAATCCAGCATAAACTCGACCCCTGACCCCAGTTGTCAGCTGATCCACTGAGACCCTTAGAAATATACTCTTAACTTTTATAAATTCCCACTTTTTCCCACCGTCCCACTCCTTTCTTCGGGGCCCCTCTCCCTTGTGTCTGGGAGAGCAGGGGCTGCCCGGCGGCGCTCGCACAGTCGCTCACGCTCTGACCCCGCTCTTCAGCAGGGTCAAAGGCCCTCGCGCCAGGGCAGGGCTCTTTTCTTGCCCAGGGCCAGCTCATGAATCGCTCCCGACGCGGGGCGGACGGAGGCGAGGCCGCGGGACAGCCCCTCAAAGGCCTTCAAACAAGCGCGGCCCATATATCAGCACTCGCGCTACCCTGACACGTCCAAAACCCACCGTCCTCGCTGGGAACGGCGGCAGAAAGCCACGGGGGGAAGGGGCTGAGGGGCGCTCGGTGTCTGAGCCCTGCAAGCCGGCGCGGGTGCCACGCTCAGGTCTGTGGCGTTTGGCTGGTTGGTTTTAGAGGGACACTAACCATGGCATTGCTAGCCAGCCCCAGCTCTGCTGGAACGGGGCTTCCTGGCACGTCCACCACAGCACGCAGGATGCCCAAGGTCCAAGAGCAGCTGGAGGCCACCTGCAAGGGAAGTGTCAGGCTCCCTAGATGCTGTTTGCTTTTTTGTTTGAATCTTTTTGCCCTTGTAAAAGAGAAAAAAAAGATTAAAAAAGAAATCATACAGACGAGTTTTGACTTGGCATTCTCCCACTCCAGGCACAGGCGAGTGATAATGGTGGTGGGTGATTCCACCCCAGACTAAGATGGAGCTTTGGGGAGATGCCACCCAGGGAAAAAACACATCCTCACCACTGACCCCAGAGCATCTCACACAACCCAGCTACACCTTCTCCTGGGCTTTTCATCTTATAACTTGATGCAAGCACCACACTAAATAATCTAGTTCTTAGTTCTGGTTTTATGAGTTTCAGAATTCAGTGTCCCTTATTAAGAACACAGCCCTGATCCATGGGGAAGGAAGGGGACTCACTCTTCCCACATCAGTTCTGGATTTCCTCAACCTTGCTTTCTGTTCCTGTGCATTTTAAACACACTCAGTTTTTCTGTTTGCAGCTGCGGTGGTCACTTTAACAAGTTATACATGTTAAAATATCACATAGGGGTTTACCCTGAAAATCTCGGAGGGGGCGTCCTTGCTTCAATAACCACCCTAGATTCATGTGCTCTCTGTCATACCTCTGGTTGTCTCGTGACTGAGCTATGGATGCAGCACCATCTAGGACATCTCCTCACTCCCCAAGGAAAAATCCTCTATTTGCTATTGGTCTCTTTAGTCAAGCAGATGCCATCACAGCTTCCTGCCCTTTGAAGTAGAATCTGCCTTTTTCTCCACTCACTGACTGTACAGTTTCTTTTAGCTTACTGAATAACAGCAATCGTATGGAGCATAGTGCAATAAACATCATTTCCCATATACCCATCTTGGTCATTTTGAAGTGTGGAGTGTGGACAAAACTTCTTACTTGTGTTGCCCTTTTTTTGATCTGTTTTTCTTTTTATTGATGTCCAAGTGTATTAGGGTAGGTGGTTTGAGAAGGGATGTGACCTGCACGCCTCAAATATAGGAAGGAGTTGAAAATTCAAAAATACATTAGTGTGGCTGGGTGATGTATTCAGTAAAGCATAGCCTTGATTTAAAAGTCTGTCTAGTGTGGACAAGCAAGAAATGTGGTTTTGTTCACACAAAGACATTACATTCTGCTTCCAGAAAAGTCAGTGAGAATTTTGTCATTAACTTTAAATGAAACTAACACTTCACCTCAAAGTTTTTAATCAAAAAGTGTGAGCCAGCATGTTCAAACAATACCTCCAAAGCCTAGTTAAGACAATATCTAAGACTGAGACAGGAAAGAAGGACCTTATTTGAAAGCTTTTCATCTACTCTCCTGGTTACCACAGAGAAACCTTGCTCAGATGGCCGCAAACCCCAATTCCATCCTCCTGAGCTGATAGTCATACACAATATTTTCCCTTAGCAACACCATTGGTTTCAGTTTATCATGTAGCAGCCTTGCAAGAATAATACACATCTGTATGAATCATAAACTCAGTTACTACAATTATTTATCTTCGGGGCATAGCAAAGCTCTTTTGTGCATCTTCCAACTTGTGCAGAATTCAGCAATGTATTTGTCCTCTCTACAACACAGATTACATTTTCTGTAGAAAACCAGACTGACCCTTGATTGGTCTCTGCAGATATGCAAGCTCTGATGGCTATCCCTGAGACATGCTTGTTTTGTCCAGACAGGTGCTGTGTTCATATATAAACCACGCAGTAAGGCTCCCATCATCACGCATTAGAACAAGTGATTTATACTCCCGAATTTCCACATTCATTTTAAATAGAGAAATAAAACTAGCAATAAGGGGAATACAGCAAGCGGACTAGGGAAAAATTAAGTCTCAGCATAGTCAAAAATATTTTGTCTGTATAAATTTCAGAAATAGAATGGAAGTCTAGGGGTTTAGTGTACTGGAGTTTATTTTCTAGTAGTCTGAATTCAAAATCTTACTTCCAAAGTAGAAATGAATTTCCCAAGACTCATTAACCCTCCAGAGACATTTTATCACATTATAAATTCTTCAGACAATCTACTAGAATTTGCTTTCCTGGGACTGGTTTAGTCTGTGCTGGGTCCAGCCCATGATGTAATGTAGAAATCATGCATACAGCCATAATGGAGAGAGAATCCACAAAAGCACCCACAACATTTCCGTATGCATAACTCACAATTTAGATCAAGACAGGAAATGGTTTTCCCATCCCATGTGTACATCTGACATTTCAAAGAATGTTCCCATCTCAAAACAAGATGAAAAGACAAAATAACCAATATTTTTAGACACCAAAATTCCACACATACACACACACGCAACCCAAAGAACAAAGGATTTAACTGATTGAAGGCTTTTTCCTCCAAATGGCTGCATTTCTTCTATAACTCTTAATTTTCTTTCAGACCTCTTTTCCTTAATGTAACATGCCCAAAAAAAGCTACAGGTTTTGGTGTAGGCAATAGAAGAATTTTTAGAATAGTGGAGTATTTACTGGTTTCATCCACCCTTCTTTTTGCTTTCAGGGAAAGAGCACTGTTCAAAAGAGGATTTGCTGACAAACATACAACCAGCCCCAGCACAATTCCTTTTTTCATTTAGATTTAGAAATCAGACTTCTAAGTGCTTTTCCTGGTATATGAAACTGTAAGGAACTGATTGAGCAACAGGTTCATTTAATCTAGGTGACTCCCCTATTGCATCTTTTCCACAACTTAGTGCCATATTGCCTTGCAATTTACGAACACACCTTTTAAAATAGTCTACAAAGTCGCTCCATCAGACAAAGATGTTGTGAACTGCAACTTTGAGGCTTATGCCCAGGTCAGTGGACAGAGCACAAGAGAGCCTCTCTATGTGATATTTTAAATGACCTAAGGTTCCCATCTTTTGCATCCTTCTCACATCAAAAATCAGTCTCGGAAAATCAAATTCCTCCCATCTCTGTTATCTCTTTTCATGACACGGTTTCAAATTTTGTGCCTGCTTTCTCCTTTGAGTTGCTATCTGCACCACAGTCCCCAAGATGATCTTTACTTATTTTGCCCAATTCTCACACCTAGCCTAAGTTTATTAACTGACAAACTGTTAAACCTGATTGAACAACGCTGCTAAGGCACTAGCAGCATTTTTATTCTCTACATGTTAATAAAAGCTCTATTTATTTCAAGTTTTTGAATTTTCCAGCCTTCTAGAGTTGCCATTCCTCTACATTTACTTACTGTTTTCAGATTTGTAAACACTACTGCAACCATGCTACACAAATAGCCGGGGGTCAAGGGTGAGGGCAGAAACCCAATAGGTGAAAGGCTGAATAACATGAAAGAAAATGCTAGCAATTTTCAAGGAAGATGTTTAACACGTTTGGGATTTCCCAAGCATTCACTAGCAGTTGCTCCTTGCTTACGTGGCTAGGTCAGTGCTGACATTACATTTTTGACAGTCACATATATTTTAGTTTCATTTAGTTTTTATACTGTCTATTTTGTCCTTGTCACTGTGAAACTGTATCTTTTGACTTTAGGCATACCTTGCTTCGTTGTTCTTCATCAGGATTTTTTCTTCTCTGTTTGCCCTTGCCTTGTATATATGTGTGAGACCTGTGGATGTAGGCACTTCAGGCTATATAGAATCTAGCATACCACCATCCCAGTCTACTAGTGGTGGGAAATGCTACAATAATATAAAGCAGATTGACTTTCAATAAAAAGAAATGGAGCAAGCATTTCCCCTTTTTCTATATGTTAACTGAGAGAAAACACTATCACTTTCTAGCTAAACAGAGAGCTGTGTCTTCTTGGATATGGCTTTGTTTACTTTTGGTTTTGTATTACTGCTCATTTTTTTAAATCAAACAGAACAAAAATATGAATTCTAAAGCATAAAGGATATGGAAAGTTCTGAAATATTTCTATAATTATTATACATCCAGTAGCTGATCTTCTTAGCTTTATTTTTATATGAAGGTGTGCATTTAATACACTTGCACTCCCCAAACATAAAATAATATAAAAAGTAAAGATAAAGGTATAAGATAACACCATTAAAAAAAAAATCCTCCTTAAAATGCTCCTATCTAAGTCCAGAGCTTGTCACTGGGAAGGATGAACTACTAAGAAACCATAGGGAACACAGGGACTGTGAATACTCCGTGTTTGTCCCTTGAAAAATTGTCAAAGAACATCAAATATGAAGCATCCCAGGCATCTAGAGCACACAATTATCAGAGCCCCAACTCACTTTAGCTAATATCTGCAGGAATTTCTCTCCTAACTTTGCCGAAAAGCCGATTCCGATACCATAGCAGAAGTGTGTCCCTTCTGTGTGGACACCTGTGAGGACCTCTGGCCTGCAGGACTCAACAGTCCTTCAAAGTCATAGCTACTGAAGTTTACCTGGTCTCCTTAAAGAGTTGAGCACTTGAGAAAGATCACTTGCTTTTTTTCTTCTTTTTTTTTTTTTCTTGGTTAATTGCTAAAGTTTTGTTTTTACAGTAGCTGAAAAGCAAACATTCACAGAATAAGAAAACTTCCTCGTGCCACAGAACAACATTACCAGAGAGGAACAACAGTTTAAGCTAGGCTTATCCATGTTCAGGATATGTACTTTGACCATAGGCCATTCATCATGCATTGGAGCTATTGCCGGTGGTTAGACCACAGACATCCAATTGCCTCCGAATTAGCTCCACGACATTCTCCAGCTAAGTCAGTGCACATGGCAACATAGATCATATACTTATGGTTAAGCTTTAAATGTAATTCTCCAGAAGTCTTTCCTAGAGGATCTTCTGGTGTTTTCTCCAACAGCCAGCTACTAGTTTGTGCTTTAAACATGTGTATACAACCGTTGTCAGCATCTTTTTCTCCTGCTCTGATAAAATTAAAAATATAAGTACTAAGAACAACTAGAGAAACAGACCCAGCCCTGATGGAAATGCAAGGTCTGGAGAGCCATGACTGTGTTACAAGACAGACAGTCCTATTGCTGTTGCAAACACAACAAACTCTCTGACGGATCCCTGTATTTGAAGAAGTTTCTTTCAGGGCTTAAAGAAAAGATCTCCGTTATGTTAAAGTCAGATGAATACCGAGCGGTGTTTACAAGTGTGTTTTTATGAACACTACAATAAACACTACAGTGGCCATGGGGTGACTTGCAGATGGGAAGGTGTGTGTGGAAGGCAGTTTGCTTCCGAGCCATGGAAATCCCTTTGCGTTGGCTGCAGTTGTCTCAGCAATAATAAAGCCTCTTTACAACAGTGGAACCCTCTTTACAACAGCTCTGGATGAAACCAGTCCAAGACATGCCTCATGCTCCAGGACAGCCGTCCACAGTCAGACACTGCATGGAAAATTCAAGCTTTCAGTGCAGCCCCAGTCTGGTGAGGATGTGTGCAATTATAACAATAAAATTAAAAAANAAAAAAAAAAAAAAAAAAAAAAAAAAAAAAAAAAAAAAAAAAAAAAAAAAAAAAAACCACACACACAATCATAGTCATATTCACATCACCTTGTTGGGAAATCAATCACAGATCCTAAGAATAACTAAGTTAGACTAGATGGAGCAAAAAAGGAAAGGCAGAGAATAAGGGAGAGAAAGCAAAATTTAAATGATTTATGTTTCACATTCAACTGATCTGAAAGTCCTAATTCTACTCTAGTGAAGGGAACTATATTGCACTAGGGAAGAATTTCACCAAAAGGTTATTTTTTTTTTTTTCAGATTCCTCAGATGTCTAAAACTATCCCATATGCTGCAAAGGCTCAAGAAAAACCATACTTGTGTATTTTAAATTTCACGCAGGCATAAATATTCATTGCACCGCTTTTTTTTTTTTTTTTCTTGTTAAGTTATATTTGGGGAACACCAAATTACCTCGCCTCACCAAATTCCCTTACTTTCACAACACTAATTACATGTAATTACTTGCACTGTTCCTTTAAGAATAAGAACATTATCAGCCAGCCCACCTCAGGGAATAAATATGCATCTCACTTCGATGAAATTTGCACACAATACAGGTCAGGTAGTTAATGAAGCCATAAACCATAATATGTCTGAGGCACTAAACATCACCTTATTCATTTGGCCCTGGTGTTTAAGAGAGCAAGAGATGTTTATTGCCATGAGACACCCTCCTCGCCTTTAGGATCACCATTCATAGCCAGCTCTTTGTAAATAAACATATAACCTTTGCAATGGTAATTTAAGACCGTGCAGTAAAGAAGATGCAGTGAGTGCATGGAGAGTGGAAGAGAAGATAAAAAACCTCATGAATAAAGTCGAAGGCTGCAGGCTAAGGTGTTTATTAAATCCCAAGCTGTTTTTTTCCTCCACTTTTCCTCTCTACTGAAATAAAAACAATGATTGCTATGGTGCACTAAAATTAGAGCACATTTGTCGTTTTTAAAAGCAGCAAACAACTGAACTTCAAGCGTGCAACAGCATAATAGGTATAGAAAATAGACCTGCCCTAGGCCTAGCCTCTTCTGTTGTGTAATCAGCCAGTGAGAAAACAGGAGATCAGCCCAGATAATGTCAGTTTTCCACTCTAGAGTAGCGCAGGTATAAAAGGTATACATTAAAATGCATCATGAAATACTGCAGGCCACCCGGCTGACTTCCTGGGACAGAGCGCAGTGCAGAATTGGTTAACTTTTCAGCAAAAGTGCCGTATCTTTGCGATGTGTCACAGACAAAATCCCCACATTAAAATGAATAAAACCCTGAATCATAAAAATAAGACTTTACACTTCGGCCCCAGGATCTCAAAGCGTGCTGCGAAGAGGCATGAATTAAACCTCCCAGGGCCCTGAAAGGTAGTGAAAAAAAGATAACTCTGCCTGTTTTATGGCTAGGGAAACCGATACACAGGGCCCTGGCCAAGGTCACATAGCAAATATGAGGCAGATAACAGTTAGATCTCCTGATTTCTGTTTCTGTGTTTATTTCTCCTTTCTCTTTCCCTTTCTCTCACTCTGAAAAATGGCACAATAGCATTTTCAAAAATTCTCATAATTCTCATTAATCACTCTCTAGTCTTTCTCCATCAAAAGGTAACGGTCTCCAAGCTCACACACCAGAGAAGTTCAACAGATACCACAAATTATCAGTTCTGCCTGTGATCAGCAAGTCAGGATGAATTCACCACCTTCCTAGGTCTTGTCGATCAAGTTGCACAGAACAGCACTGATCTTCTAACACCACAAACACCACGATTGAAGAATTCCTTGATCCTTAGAGATATCCAGCAATATTATGGGGTGGCTGCACCAGTCCAATAAGCTTGTTGAATCAAGCTTTTAAGCTAGCTTTTATTTCCTCAACGAGGACAAGAGGAAATGGCCTCAAGTTGCACCAGAGAAGGTTCAGGTTGAACATTAGGAAGAATTTCTACATGGAAAGAGTAGTCAAACATTGGAACAGGCTGCCCAGGACGTGGTGGAGTCACCATCCCTGGCAATGTTGAAGAACCATGTAGATGAGGCACTTACGGACATAATTTAGCAGGTATGGTCTTCAAGGGTTTATGGTTGGACTCCATCATCTTGAAGGTCTTTCCCAACCATAAGGATTCTATGATTCTATGAACTACTATTACTGTTACCAGTTCAAAGTTGCCTTCAAAAAACCATTCGATGGCAAATATCAGCAATAGGCCACCCCACCACACTCCTTTCCATCTAAATTAGCTTTGCTCAGGAAGGCCCCTCACCATCACATCTACACCAGCACGTGAAGCTGCAATTGCCATACCAATGGGACACGGCCAGTGACAAACCAATAGCTACCCTGCATTGGCCTCGCAGAGCACAAAGTTGGGATGTCCTGGGGAATAAGTGCTAATCTTCAAAAATCCATGTGCTTTGCAGTTGTACCTCCAGAGAACCCATTTGCATCCAGAGCAGCCAGTGTACGAAGGTTAGAGCACTCCCTTGCTCTGTTCTGACTGGCTACTAACAAGAAAAGTGGGTAGATCCAGTAATAAATACACTATAATGACATACAAAAAGTTTGGGAAATTGCAGGAGTCATGTTTCTCATTCAGAAGCAAACCTAAAATAAACTTAAAAGCCTCAAAACACCACAATTTTTGCCTGATGAAAAAGTCCTGACTGAACAGTTCAGTGTAACGACTTTGCAAGAGTATATGAAAGATATATCACAGGCAAATTGAGATACAAAGTTTGGGTTTTTGATCCCAAAAAGAGAGAATAATGTGTCCCACCATTTATCCATGAACTCTGCAGCTGGCAGGGGTTGCTTTCTGTTAGTAATTACCATGAACAGATGAGGAAAGATTTTTTTCCCCCCTTTTATTTTGACCTGCAGTTAAAGAAAATTTGCTTGTTTTATTTTAGGTTTAAAAACGATGAGGCAGCATCAACCTGTGTTTCACCCCGGAGCTGTTGATTTTCCTCTGTCTTCTCCCTCTCTTTTTCCTTCCCTCTCCTCCTACCCCCAGCACCTTAATTTATTTCAGACTATGAGTGTGCAGATTCCCAATTTAGTGAGAAATGTTTGCCGCCAAAGCCCTCCGGGGGCTTTCTCTGCAGTTTATTTTCTTAACTACAAGTTTCAGGTTGTTTTGTGTATGTGCATGGTGGGGAAGGAAGACGACGACTCCATTCCTTCCTTAAAATTTGCAAACTAAAAAGTTCTGATTTTTTTTTACCAAGTTTAAAAAAAAATTAAAAAAAAAAAAAAAAGGAAAGAAAGAAAGAAGAAAGGAAAAAAAATGAAGGTAGCAGGGAGAGTACTGGGTTCAGCCCTGGCTCTACACAACATTACCGGGAACATCTTGGATTAGAGGCACTTTCATCCCCTCCTAGGTGAAACACTGGGGATTTGGTGGGTCTGGACCACAGGTGCACCCAAAGGTGCCTGCAGGAACTGCTCTGCCAACAGTCTCGCTTTCAGCCACAAAGAACATCAATTTCACAGAGCCTCTGATTTATCCTTGAGCTCCTGAACGTCTTGAGCTCCACGGACATATCATCTTTTTCCCCGATGGAAATTTTGCCTGGGCAAAACCAAGGCAGGATTTGGCCAGCGAGAGGGCACTGCTGAATGGCCAAGCACCCGGCTGGAGCGACGCTTCCCTGGGGCTGCAGGGAGCCTGTCCAAAGCGGTGCAGCAGCCGTCGGGATGCGCCAAGGCCCTGCGGATGGGCTGCTCAGGGACGGGCCATGCACGCTGGCCAGCCGCGGGCACGCTGCATGTGTGCCCCATTAGCCCCCTGGGATTTTCCGGACGGAAACGCAAGAGGTTTTGCCTCACTCAAAGTTTTGAAAAATGCTGTTTTCTGTTCAGCTGGGAGGCAAGCCAATTGGATAACAAAAACCAAACCTGTTTCCTGCAAAGTGGAAGGTCTGTATTGCGGCCAGTCATAGCAGCCTGCTCCCTTGTAGCCTTGGGTCAACGCTACAGAAGAACAAAGGGTCCCCTTGGCCCACGGTCCCATGAGCTCCAGCATGTTCTGCATGTGTGGAAAGCACTCGGAGCAAGGAGAAAGTTCACAGTCCACCTCAGAAACAAATATTCTCATGGGGACATGGAAAAGGTGAAAAGCAAAGCAATCAGGCATAGGCACTAACACAGCTCCAACACCACAAAGGCATCGAGCGCTTGATGACGCAAGCCCAGATCGATCCTTAGAGGAATATTCATTCATATATGATTTCAAGCTGTTGAACAATTAGGAAGAAGGAAATGCGGGTAACCCCAGCATGTTATCCACAATCCACGAGTAATAATAATAATACAGAGTTCATTTCACTGAGGAAATTATTTCACACAAATCCAAACAAAGGACAGTGATATAAGAAGAATATGAAATTAGTTTTACTTTGGTAAAAAAAAATAATCCTGAGCAGATTTTCTTTAGGGAAAGCAGTTTCCCTCCCATTAGCCCACTTCCTGTAATTCCACAGCGCAATAGTGTTTTGGGAATATACTGAAATTTATTTTTATGCAGATTATAGTAC
The DNA here is from genome assembly GCA_003342815.1 of Eudromia elegans. Lineage (NCBI taxonomy): Eukaryota > Metazoa > Chordata > Aves > Tinamiformes > Tinamidae > Eudromia > Eudromia elegans. The sequence goes on along the minus strand of PTEX01000153.1, from coordinate 1,820,079 downwards.
TCTCATATTTCCTTAATACAGCTTCATAGTTGATTTCCTTTGCCCACGTTAACGGAAAACTCTTTAATAAACGCATCTCAACCAGCCTTTGTCAGGGCCCAGGCCAGCATCACGACTCCTGCTTTTTGTGGGGAACCACAGGGGGAACAGTTGTCGCAAGAATTTTTCATTACGCTATTCTAAGTGATTTTAAAAATTATATAGTTGTATATAAAAGTTATATAAAATATTTTTCACATTCCCAGAGAGCTACATACATAGCAGGTTTCTAGTTGCTCCCTTCCTCCTTCTCATTTACCTCCCTTATGTTACTGGTATGTTCAGAGACTGTTCAGTGCTTCAGATGACTGCAAGAGATCTGTTTTATTCTGGTTTTGGTTTCAAACAGCTGCAGATAAAAAAAAAAGAAAAAAAAGAAAAAGAAAAGAAAAAACCCCCACACTTTTACAGAACTGATCCAGAAACCAAAACCATGTCTGGGAACCTCAGGTCTTGGAGATGCAGCCCTCAGCATCCACCTGGACAGTGGTCAAGGCTACACCCACAGTGTAGCTTCCTCCCCTCCAGCAGGAATTGGAGCCAAGAAGTAGAAGAGCTGAACACAGACACAGCCAGCAGTGAGGCCACCAGTACCGAAAGCCAACAGCAGCGTCATCTATGGAAAACCCCTCTCGTTCATGCCTGCTTTCACCATCTCCTCAGTGTGTTTCAGGGCTCTGAAGCACGAACGGGTCCCACTTCCTCCAAGGGAAAAGCATTAGGACAGGCTGTGTCACAGCAATGAGGAGATACAGAGCAGATCGTGCTAAGGAAGGGAAAAGTCTTGCCCAAAAGAATCTTGCAGATTCTTGCCCAGATCAAACACAAGAAAAATGCTCATGTGCCATCTGCAACTCCTTTGTGGTCGAGTCATGGAACAGTGGGGCACAAAACAGGAGAGACATGAGAGAAAGAAAAATCGTTCTGCATTTGTTCCCCTCTTTCGAGCTCAACATATATCGGATCAATTTGACCAGTTTTTCTAACTCAGGGAACAGATGGTGTCATATTTGAATATAAAATGAGTTTTCATTTGCTTTGCCATAAAAGAAAAAAAAACCACAAACAAACAGGGAAAAAAAAAAAGAACTCACCCCAAAATGATGCTATAGTTTTTTTACAGACCTGTGGTCTCAGTTACAAGCTGAGCTTGTTTCAGTTCCCGGATCTAATTTGTGGTCTATTACAGTCCTTTTATGCCTGCAGATGTACAAAATGAAAAAAAGTCCCTTCTACGAATGGAAATACTTTTCTACTTAGACAATGTTCATGTTTTGGGGAAAAGTGAAAAACTGTTTAACCACATTTGGCAACAAAATTCCAACTGTACAGGCACAGAATTTGCTGTTGTTGCTCTGTGCTGTATAGCTTTGAATTCAATTAGAATTCCAACCCACTCCTTTTTTAAGGTTCTGTTATGTTATAGGAAACAGCTTCCGAATTAAATATCTTTCTCACAATACATCTTGTCAGGACCCACAAGGAAGACCAGAAAATCTCAGAAGCAAACCTCTTCACATGACAATCCCAGGGCAAAGATGTAAGTTCAAGGGATACCGGATTAAACAAAATAGGAGTTAAGAGATGAACAGGACGCAAGTGTTGGTCCTCTGCTTTGAGACATGAGTCTCATCCCTCAAGAACTAAGGGATCTCATCAACCACTCCAGTTGTATGCCAGGGTGACTTCAGGACGTCATCATGGCAATCCCATGCAGTTAGACAGTCATAGAAGTAGAATCACAGAGTGGTAGAGGAAGCCAACAGGTCAGATGAACAATCAAGACCTTTTTGTAAGTCTATCTTCAGTCTTTCACTTTCATCACTTCTCCCCTGCTATGATGCTTATAAAAGTTTCAGGCTGTTTTAAGGTGCCAAAATATTCTCTGAATAAATTTGCACTGAATTAGAGAGAAGCTGACTGAAGATCTCTCCTGAGTCCCTTATTTTCTCAAATTCCACAATTACGATGTTATTGTAAGCAGCGTTCTTTTTTTCTCTCTAATTTACACTCTTTTGGCTTGCATATTGCCCTCCAGCATATCTATAAAAGAACTTGGTTGCCAAAGTGAGGCAGGAATTGAGTGGTTTAGGATTTGGTAAAGGGATTAAGGAGTCTTTCATTTCTAGGTCACTAGTTCAAGACTGTCATGACTGTAGGCTGTCTACTGACCTGTGTCAAATATATTGGTGGATGTTGCTTGCTACCTATCAAAAAATCACCACCACATTTGGCATTGATTTGACTTTATAACCGAGTAGGATTGGTATGCATTAATCAGAAATGGAAGCATGTTGCTAAGCTCAGACCAAGATGTGAAACCTCCCAAGGTGTGAGAATGGATGTGTCTGGGACTCTGGCTTGACTTCTCAAAACAAAAAGCCAAGTAATGAAATGTGGGTTTCAAATTGTCTGGCAGTTTAGAGTTAGGACGCAGGTCGTACTTTAAATTTCAGCTAAATTTCTGCTGCTTTATGAAAAGGAGCTCCTTTATTTCTCATCCGTCAAACTATTAAAAAGTTTCCAGTAAAAGCTCTTTTTCCTAGTTAGCTTCCAGATATCCCCAAGGACAGAAAAAAAGGAAAACACAGAAATTAAGAGATTATTAATGACTCAATCAAGCAGGAATCTCAGAGGTAAAAGGGAGTTGTTAACACTTCTGGTATATTTTAGTTGAACTTTGGAAGAAATACCAGGAGCTTGAAGCTTTGAGTACATTCAAAGAAGAATATTTCTCAAAGAAATTCAAAGAACAGGCCTTCAGATAGGTGTTCTTTAACACCTTGGACAGGAAGCTCCCCTACTTTCTCTTTCCTCCTGCAAACACTGCACTCTTAACCCAGCGTTTGGCCTTAACAGGATGCTCTTTGCTGATTTGCAATTCAAGTCCCAGCAGCAAGTTCATAGTAAGAGTTAGCTGAAGATAGGCTGCTTTCCTCACTTCCAAAAACTGCATTTTACACCACAGTGTCGTATGCAGCTCCTGCCATCACTCAGAAAGACGTCAAACGGAGTAAAAAAAGCCCAAACCAGAAAGCTCATTGAAAATGTAAGCTCCAGTAAAGTATTAAAATGCCCACATTATCTCTAGTTGGGAGGCAGCTTTCATAAACGGCAGTGAAAAGCAATCAAATTAGAAGATAAATACAACCTGGAAACAGCAGGAAAAGTTATACTGAACATAAATCTGCTTGTGATAATTTTAATTAAAACTGAATGTGATATAGTGCCTGATGTGATATTTCCTTCTTTTCTGTTTATTATTGGGATTACATTTGTATATTCAGCTCAGCTGTAGACCTGCACCATGAAGCATGAGGGAGTTCAGATACAGGGAGACCAAAACAAAAGAAAGCAGACTAGCAAAAATTGAAAAGAGAGAGAGGGGAAGAAGCAGAGTTGCTTTCAAAAGTGTTCACCTTTTGCAGCCCTGAGGATGCTGTGGTGACCATATGTTCCATTCCTGATCATATTTTGACTTGGGACCTATTAGCTCTAAAGAACTTTCTTCTTTGAAGTCCGAGGTTAAGCATGGGCCTGGTTTTGCTGGTTTGCCGGAGTTACTGCCTCCTCACCTCCACTCCCCGGTGTTTCTGGGTGCTGGCAACAGCCTGCTTTATTTTGCTTTAATGTCTTTTTGTGATCGGGGTGCAAAAGAGTTGGAGTTTAGTAAGCCAGTCCCTCAACTTACTGAGAGCTTGAGCTCTGAGTGGACACAAGCAGTTTCTGTTCTCCTCTTGCAGCCCAGCAAGCCAAGGTCCCTGTCTGACGAGGGAAGGGCTTGTGTTCTCATGGAGTGCTGGAAGAACACGGACTTCATCGACACCAGGGTCTCCATCAGCCCATAGCCGCACTCAGCACACTATCTTCCCATGTAAAGTTTTCCCCACTTCCACTGGGAAAATCCCTGCTCCATCGAGTTATAACTGCAAACAACATTCCTACTGATAACTGCCAAACCTTTTATAGTCTTAATTCATTATTCTCCAGGACTGAAATTCAGTGAGAATTTGATCCTAACCCCAGTTTTCCCTCTCTGGTACGACTTTATCAAACTGAGGAGCCTTGAGTATACCCTAGCATTTGCACACCTTGCACAGCTGAATCTCTGCCCTTATTAAAAGGACTGAAAAATTCAATAAACTGGAGGGAGCCATTCTCAAATGACTGGAAAAGGAAGCATGCAAGTAGTTAGTTATTTACTCTCAGAAGGTGCGAGCAGGCCAAATATTACAGGACTATGAGGTCTAAAGAAATGAAGATGTTTGAATATCTTTATGGGAATCCTAAGCCTTCTATCTGGTATCTCTGTGTTTCAAGAAATGTTATTATCATAGGGTAAGAATATCGGCTAAGAACTTTTGAAGGTGATCTTTAGTCATAGCCTATCGAAGCTTTAAATGAACGTGAAACCAAGGAGACAAAATGAATAACTCATCCTAATGGAATAGCAGATGGTACGATCTCACAGCACATCATGGCAGTGTTTCAGCATCCACTATGTAATGTTTCTTTTTCCAAGTGAGAATAGTGCTCATTCTTGCTGTTTAATGTCTACAAGGTCTGGTAGAGACTAAATCATGATAAGAGCCACAGACATTTTGGAAAGCCTGAAATTGGATAAGTGTCAGTCACTATCACCTCCATCAACCTTAACTTCCTTAGTCACAATGTAAACAGCTCTACGTAGTTTTATTTCATCATTTACTGAGAGAGGGAAAAAAAATATATCCTAAACACTTCTGGACAGCAGCTGTGGGCAGGAAAAAATATAGGATAGTGAAGCTTGTGAAGTGTGCAAGAAAAACAGTGCTAGTTAAACATGCCTGAAGATTGGGAATCCCAGGGCATTCATGTGCTTCAGTTCAGAAAGGGGAGGGATGCTGCATTTCACAACAGAAAAAAAAGCCTTAAAAAATAAAATAAAATAAAAATAATTGCTTTGGGGACCTGAGTTAAAACGCAGGTGTTTTGAGGGGAACATAAACATTTTTTCCTAAATGAGGCGTTGAGGGCCGGGAGAAGGGCAGTAAAATTAGTGGAATTACTGCCTGATTTTAACCAGATGATTGCTGCAGTTGGACACCAGCGCGTTTTCATTAGGGACTCTAATTTACAAGCCATTCGCCGCATTCCAGCGCAACACAACAACTCCCCCCGGCCCTAAAGAATGCCAGCCCACAGCTTTATGGCAGCAGGGCCTGACTACAGGCTTGTTGGCGTTGGCTTTTTTTTTTTTTTTTTTACCTTGTTGTTGTTATTGTTGGTTGTTTTTTAAGGCCAGGCTGATGGCAGCTTCGTGGCCAAGCTCCTCGTGGGGGGGGAGGGAGTCGCACGCTCAGCTCGGCCAGGTAGCCCCAGGAACCCCTGTAAATCTCTGTTGGCGTCGAGAACATATGGTCCTTCTGCTAAGAGCTATCCTGATTCATGCATAACGTGCAATCAGATGTATTACATCATCTGAGCATTAGATGCTAGTATATTCCAGATATAAAATGACCCTTTTCCTGGCCTTCCATTAGGTCCTAAATTGCCATTAAAGTACGGTCCTGAAAGCCTGAAGCAGGTGAGGTTTTGGCCTCATGCGACCTAGCCCAACATAAATTTGTCTGATCTTTATAGAGGCAAACAGCCTAATGAACACAGTAGATAGAGGAGATTTCCATGTAGCCAGCCCTTGGGATGTGGTATTCCTTTCAGAGGTATGAGGTTTCTGCTTCAACCCACCTGGCATCGCAGCCATAACTTCTCTAACAAAAAGCACACAGCTGTCCTATGTTCCTCCTGTTTTCTTGGCTTGTCCCCCTCTTAGACCTACCCACACCGTATCAGCACGGTTTTCCCATGTACCCCTGACCCTTATTCTACCAGCACAGCACAAGACACCAAATCCACAGCTAGACAAGGTAACAGGAGTATTTTTCTTTCATTTCATAGATTCAGACCCTTCTCTGTAGAGAATAAATATGCTCTCAACATGTCATTAGTCTGTGCTTTTATATTCTATTCTTTCAATTTTTTTTTTCTTACTAAATTTACCTTTTCTATCTAGACCAGGAAGGGTCCCTTTTTTAGTCCAACCTTCCCTGGGCTGCCTGCAACTTTCCCTCACCTTTTCAATCAGTCCGAGTTCACTTTTCCCCAGTGAATTTTCTCCTGGCTAACCCTCTCTCCCATTCTGGTAGGCTCACTGAGGTCCAACAGCCTTAGTTAATGTTTGCCTGCTGTTAATCCCAGCCCTCACACCTAAATTATGATTAAATATATTGAACAGAATCCCAAAGCCGGAGGGAGTTTTGAGTCTGTCACCAAGTAGTTATAATACATGCATGTTACATATTAACAAAGCCCACAAATGCAGGAAGTGAGGTTTCCTTTCAGCTGCAATATTTATCTCCTGTTTTTTGAGGGCAGCCATTCTGGCCTACCACTGCCTCTCCTTTGCTCCTGTCAGATCTCACAAGCTCTGCTGTCTCAGACATGTATTTCAATGGAAAACCTCCTACTTAAAACCCAAAACAGATTTAGTAAATAATGTTCTTCCCCCCAAGGCAGGAACGAGCTAGCAGAGCAGGAACTGTGCCGACGAAGGAGTAACCTTACATGCAGGAAAGGAAAAGAGCAAGAGTCGCCCCACGTTTATTCATTCTCTGGAATCCTGTGTCCTACTTGAGAACATCTAGTGAGATATTGTGCAGCCCCCACTTAAATATCCTGAACAAATTCAAAATCACATTTTTATATCCTGGCCAGCTTGAATCATTTAGATTATTCCTCTCTTTTGTTTCCTTTTTAAAAAAATTCCATAGAACTTGTGCTGTTATAAGGAAAACTGAGCCCACATCACCCTTCCAAAGAAAATTGCTTCACAGTGCCTGGACTGAGAAGTGTTTTGCAGATGTAGTTTATGCACAGTGAAGTTCCTCTTATTCCCCTCCAATATTACACACTGAGTATTTGGTTTCTTTTTTATTTCTTGTGCAGAAAGTGTGAATCAACCCTGCATCCTATGAACATCTTTGTTAACTGTAAATATTTGCTAGCAGCCTATATGATCAAGTGCCAGCAGACAGCACTTGGCAAGAGCTTTTCTCAAGGCATACCTGGACACTATTCCTTTGCTCCCTACACAGAGCACATGGGAATCATATGAGCTGTCAGGTCATGTGAGCTGTCATGTGAGCCCAGAACTGACTGAAGCGGTAGGTGCCTCATGGCAAAACTAAATGATAAAGAAAATAGAAAAAAAACCTTACATATAGTTACATCTATAAACTTGATGAAAATCTGTGAGAATGAAAAATATTATTATGATAGCCTACTGTGATACCTTTCCATCTTCCTACAGATCTGAGATGGCAGAGGCCCTGAAACACATCCTCCTATGTTTTATAAAGCAATTATTTTGACAGCTGGACTGTCAGATGAATCGTCATGGAGCCACTCCACTCTCTTTCAGGTCCCCTTCTAAATGATCTCAAAACTTGGAAGGCCTTTCCATCCATCAAGCCACCACCTTGCTATCCATTGCCATAGAGTCAGACCAAAAAAGCATGTGAAAGAGGTGGATGAATTCTCTGCATTAATCAATTCCTAGGAGTCTGTCTTGGGTAATACCAAAGAACAATCTGGCACAAATTATTTCCCTTTGCTATTCAGGAACCCTTCAAAACTTCACTTCTTGTTTTCACAAGATCATCATGTATAATTGAGGGCTAAAATGCCCCGCAATTTGTTCAGATCCTTCACCAGTCTGCTTATCATCATCTCGCGGATATGTGCAATCTTAGTAACAGAGAGAGAGTTGAGCAGAAGAAACTGCTTAAATGTGGCTTAGTAATCGGCTGAATCCAAGCAATTCTGAAGAGGCATATCAAATAATCTGCATTTTTAACAGAATTTGGAATGAGCATACAAATATCCTTCAAGTTTAAAATAAGATATTGGAATTCAATTAATTTACTAAATTACTAAAGAAGATACTATTACTGATTGCGGTAATCCTTGAATATTATGAAATTCAGTCTCATGCTATGAAAATTAAAAAAAGAATGTAGACTTCTGTAGTTTAAAAACTTTGTAGTTTTTAACAAATACAAATATAAATAATTGAGGAGCATGGAAACTATACTGAGAACATCTCAGTATAGAACTGACTAACCTTTAGGAATTTTCTAAGGTACACTGATGTTTAAAGAAGTCTTATTAACAAAGAGCTCCTCATAATCATGACTGATCAAAATGCACAAATCTTAGGTTTCTTTATAAATTGTTATTGCTATTACTACCCTGTACAGGTTTATTATTTGTATGTTTAATAATTAGAGCTGCTCTAAAAAAAAATCTAGGAAGATTCACAGTATGATAGACTATGAAAGTGACTTCTGCATAATTCACCAGTATGTGACGTCCTTATTGACCAAATACAAAACTTTCAGAAATTGCATGAGTCAGATACAGCAGAGGCATCGAGACTTTACACCCAAGACAGAAAGCGGATGCTGGTAGGTGGAAGATCCAAGATCCATCCCTGCTCCCGTGACCCTGCGGAAGCTCTAAGGTGAAGCAGAGCACAGATGTTGTAGGCCAGGGCTCTGTTGTTGAAAGGAGATAAATGACTAATTGCTTCTACGAATGGCCAAAGTGTCACACGCTCCCAAAAGTTCCTACAATGCGTTTCAGCTTTCTGCTATAATTATCTCACTTCTAGGCTAAACTTGACGGAAAACCCACTTGATTTTGTAAGAAATACTCTTTTGTTTAGGAATGCAGATGTTGCTGAGATTCAGGAGGAAACATGCTTTCATTTGGCCAGATGTCTCCCAACAAGATGTCCACAGACTCTTTATTGTACCCTTAACACTTAATCCAGGCAGACAATGACTTAATGCTAGTTCTTGACACAAATAGAAACTGCACTATATCGAATAAGGCTGCAGTCATCAAAATAATTCTCATTTGAGAGTAAATGCAGTCTGAACCCAAGTTTGGGAGTGTGTTGCATAAACACTACCAAAGGAGAAATAAACATATTCTGTTGGCCTGAACTACCATAACTCTCTCAGCTGCAGAAAGAAAATACAGCACAAGAGAAAAAGGAATGTTTAGATATAACTTTGAGGGCGGAAATTTTCTGTTCATGTTTAGAAGATCTCACAGTATCTGACCACAGCCATGTGTGCTAGTTGATATCTACCCCTTACCCAAAAATATGTTCAGGCAGATGGAGAATGACATTGCTGGGATGTGATTATCAGAAATAAAACCACAAACCTGGATGAGTTAATGTTGTTCCAGATGCATTATCTTCTAATCTCCAGGAAGAAGGGAAAGGAACAGAGAATCCTCCCTTAAAGAGTTCTTTCAGTAGGCTTAATCTCTCTACCGCATGGGAAGAAACTGCTGCCTAAAACAAAAGGGGATCTCTGCCTGAGTCACAACCTGAGTAAAAGTTGGGTTGTAAGGAACAACAGCAGAGACAAAGAGCTGAGTGAACAATTTTGCATTACTTTGCTGTGACACAGGAAGATCCCTGGGTCCCTCCTCTAGTTAGCACCATTCAGCAAATGACCCCAGGTTCATGGCCTGGTGATTGTCGTTTGCTTATTTCCCCCCCCCCAACCCACCTTTCTGCTCTTTCTCCACCAAATTCTGTGTTGCATGGAACTGCATTGCAGAGCTGTCACAGTCACAGAAAACAAAAACTTGCAAAACAGGATGCATTTGCTCTCTCTTACACATGGGTAAATATAAGCCAATTCCTTTGACATCAAAAGGGTTCTCATATTTAAAATGATGTCATGGAGAGCAGAATCGACAAGAAGTTGTAAAGGGAGAAAACTGTAAAGCAAAGGATGCTTCAGTCATTGTTTCTTCATTGATAAAAGGTGAAAACCTCAGGCAATGAAAAAATAAAAAAGAGAGACAGTTTTAAGGGCTTTTAAATATCTAATGCCCTAGGATCTAAATTGGCAAGGATCCAAGCAGTGTCTTAAAGGGACAAGCACTTTATTATACTTTCTAATTCTTCCAAACTCTGTCTGTAGGATATATGAGCTGGCTCTAATATGACTACTCTATTCTCATCCTCCAGTGGTAGACTCTGGTCTCAGATCATAAATTGAAAATGGAAGATCAGTAAATCAGCATGGACTGTTTCAGAGGGACATTGCAAATTTCCAGTCAAACCTCCTGGTTTATCCTAAATATTTCATCTTAACGTCACCTTTAGAAAAATCTTTCATTCAAGTAAGCTAAAACATCCAGGTCTAATACTGATTACACTACCCCACTGACCTTCTGGAGAAAGGCTTTCACAAATAGCACGTTGGCAGCTCTGTATTATAGCTTCCGAATGAGACTTTTTGGCATATCCAAGATCATTAAAACATTTTCAAGGTCTTATGATGCATAAACAAGCTTGAGGAGGTCAGTATTAATGTAACAGAGCAGGTACACTGTGGTGGTCCTTGGCCAACACTGCTTTCTACATTCCACCTCTTTGGGGAGGGATTTTCACATTCTTTACATGAGGAGCACACGATGCTTCACAAATGAGGAGCACAATAATATAAATAATAATGTAAAATTACTGGCCCAAAATACTTCCTGGGCCACCTAAATTTCAGCAGCCTGAGTACAGGAATCCGTTTTCTGAAGCAGGAAGGTGGTGAGAAGGATTAAGAGCAAAAGAACAAATTAATACTCTGAATCTTCATGTACATCCTAGCTATCCTTCCAATAATAACAGCAGCTTTCTTCCCAGAGGAGTAGCACTCTCCAGAGGTTCAAAGAAACCCCTGAAAGGTGTTGAAAAATCAGCTCATGAAATGCACTATAAACATCATTCACTTGAACTAAGGACAGTTGTACTGCACAATAAACATACTTCTTCAAAACTGACCACATCAGGAGTTCTCCAAACAATACGGGCTCACAAAAAGAGATGTTGAGTCTGCCCATTTTCTTTCTACTAGACTGTCTTGAGGGAGATTCTCAGGTTCTTTGCACAAGGCTGACCAACACACTGCTATTGATAATATTCTTTTATCCTCTGACTGGAGATGATGCTGATAGGAGGTCCCGTGGCTACCTGTTTACACAGGGTTATATGTCACAGTTAATTTACTCTGAAAAAAATGATGTTGAGCTTTCTTGTCATATGAGTTTTTAGTTAAGATCCTATCAGTTTTGGGGACTCTGAATAAACCTTCTCTTAAGTATTAATACTCTTCAGTGATACATGCCACTAGGCTCCAAGGCTAGTTCAACCATGAGAATTAGGGTTCTATAATTCCTATTATCACAATATTCCCATATAAATTAAATCCATACTTTAAATACTCCAGTGGACTCAGAGGTGGCATTTCCCCATTTTCCTTTTATCTATATCTAGGGAAAATAAAGATCTACTTTGAGTTCCTTCTGTAGGACTTACGTAAATTTTGTTAAATTGTGCCACCCTAAAAACAAATAACCAGAACATTTTTGTGTTAATGTTCCTGAAGATGTGAAATATTACAAGTTTCTCCATATCTCAGTTCCTTGAGAACCCACTCGTGAAATACTGGAATAATTCAAAGCAAGGGTGAGTTTTCTCTCTAGTTCTTTAACCTACTGACCTCGTTCTATTTGTTCTGGTAACTACAGGAACAAGAGTAATAACAACCTCTCTGAGACCAAATGGAGCTCTTCCGTGGAGTAAGCAGAAGCCACCCTGCAACACTGACCCATTGCAATGTTATGATAAATGTGGGCCTTAACCCAAAAATAGCCAATAGCCTGTTGCTTGGGGACCTCACCCAGGGCACTAAGAGAGACATAGGTTAAAGTCTTGCTTTGAATGAGATTGATACAAGCTGGGGCCTATGTCTCTATAGAGTATGCTAAGCTATTTTTCATTCTGAACAGAAATTCTATGGTAGACCCAAAGAGTTTTCTTAATGAAAGTCTGATAAATCTTAAAAGTTCTGGTTCAGTGAATTGACATTTCTGACAAAAATTTAATCTTTCCTCTAAAAAAAACCATTCAGTTCCACATTCATTTTTTGGAGGGGAAAAAAGTCCACTTAAAGAATCTCAGAAAAGTTAACATTCCCAAGATATTAAGGGTTGGGTCCTTACAGGCAAGATTTCTTCGTTTACTAGCACTCAAAGTCCTGTGGAACATGTCCTTTCTCCATTTCTGCCCTCTGGACGTGTCCAGAGGGATGTGTCCACCTGCTAAAAAATCCATGAGACACGCAACAAAACCACGAATCTCAGCATGTGCTCTCAAAAGGAAAGCGGGCAGGTGGGGTACACGTCACGCACTCCAGTCCCAAATAATATGCCAAACCAGAAGCTTCACCAAATGGAAATGTAATTAAAACAAAGTACATCAGGTTCTGTCCAAGAGAAGTTCTCATAAGTTAACTCACAACAGCAAGATCAGAAATTCAAGCTCTTCCTGGGTAGGAATTGTCCATAACTTAAATAAAATCTTTTCTATATCACAGATTTAGACAAAACTACCTTGGAGACTGAGCAGCGAACGCAGTGGATTCTTCTAAGACTTCACAGTGCAACTGTCAGCTGTCTGTTTTCCCTCTGTTATGAGCAGAGTTCATGCAGACACTCCCAGAGGAGCCTTTAATTACATGTCATGACAAGTCTCCCAACCTCTTGGCAGTTCTGCCACTTAACACACAGTGTAAACTCACCCCGTCTCCCCTCACTTTCTCCTTCCCTGACTTCTCTCTCGGAGCTCCGTGGAGGCCCGTGTTGAAGCTTCATTATGATGGAGTGGGCCCAGTGGAGAACTCCATGAAAAAGGCATCCGATCTGTTTATCAGGACAGATCTCCTTAAGTCCATAACAAACCTTATATGTTGAGGAAACCTAACCCATGACTCAGAGGCAAAACTAAAATTTAAGTAACTAAAGAAAGAGTTCTTTTCATTCCTTAAACCTATTTTTCCTCATTTGTGCAAGAAAGCCACTAGATTTTCCTAACGGCAGCACTGAGCGGTCCCAGCAGAGAGAGAACACCATTACGGACAGAGCTATACAAACAAAGCAACAGTCCCTGCCCCAGAGCTCTTATAAAATAAATAATAAAGTCAGTGGGAGGGAAAAATAGAAGCACAGAGAGGTGAAACGTGTTGCTCAAGATGCCACAATAGCTCAGTAGTCACTACAGGGTATTGCCTCTCCAGGTAAGCATTTTTGTAAGGAGTTTGCTTAAAAGCAAAGGGAAGAAATGCCAAGGCAATTCTCATGGCAAAAATATTGTAAAGTCTGGTTGCAGTTCTAAAGGGACTGTGTAGAACATGACGTCTCAGGGTGCCTTATTATTCGCTTTTTGTGATTTTCAGCACAGATTTCTTCAATTTTCAATTCTAGAGAGATGTGCTTTTTTTATTTTTAACTGCAGCACCTCAAATCAGTATCCAGAAACTAAGGTGCTATATCGAAACATTTATATTTAAAGTATTGCGTGTTTTCATCAGATTCCTCCCCCACCCGTTTACAGCCATGTTTTAGCAGAGTATTTAAGTACAGGTTTAAATTTAACCATACGAGCACTATATACATCAATGAAACTACCTCCACTTAAAATTAAGCACTTGTTTAAGGGCAAGATGTAGAGAGACACATAGTGGGATTTTAAAAACCCCTTGAGCATTCAGGAGAAGTTAGGTGCTTAATGCACTTAAGAGACATTTGAAAATCCCACTGAGATGGTGTATCCGCAGCTGAACGCCTCTGGAAATCCGGCAGGGAGGCTCTGAATGATACAGTGATTGATTGCAGTGAGAATTACACCTCTAATGAAGTCCTGACTACACAGAGCATTTGCAACAGGGATGGCTAAAATTGGTGTGAGGATTGCTTGCTTTTTACTGAGCTGCCCTTGGACATTTGACCAGAAAAGTGCTTGGGTGACATGTAATTCCATGAGTGACAAGAACAGCAGTTCTCATGGGGCTAAAAAGGAGCAGCTTTTAGCACAGTGATGTTTTCCAGCTTCCAGACTTTCTGGGGTCCTTCCCACCCTCTGCGGTGGTCAAAGTCCCCCAGTCCTGTCTTCCCGATGCCATCTCACCAAACCCTCCACCAGAGGACCAGGACAAGCAGCCTCAGGCCTGGAAAAACAGCAGGCACCTGGCAACACACCCAGGCACCTGAAAGCCACATAGGCCAGACAAACAACTCTAACAAAGTGATATAATTTTTATAAGCTAATGAGGAGGAGAAGGTGACCTGAGCCTGCAGAGATGAACCCTATCAGACAACGAGCCAAAGAGATAAGCCCCTGCTTTCCACCAGGCTAGCAGAGGTCACGCTGGCCAGAGTTTGAGCCTTTCTGGCAAGCAGCTCACAGCAGCTCTACACCTGGCTGGGTTTAATTTGTTATTTATGTCAGCTTTGCATATTTGTAAAGTTCAAGGGTTTATTGCCCTGGCCTGACCTTGCCAAGTCAGAGCTCACATGTGGTTCTCTAGTAGCAATTTCTTTCTAATAAACTTTACTTGAAAGAACATGTGTGATAGATTTTGTTGATGATTAAAAAGAATGGGGCTATGTTCATTGTTAGCCAAGCTGGTTTTGAAGTTTTGTTGGAAGTCACCTCTGTTCTCATTTAAAAAGTCCCCCTTCCCCCCCAACCCCTTTATTTTACTGTACACCTTAATTATGTTTCATGTTGAAGCATGTAGCATTGTTTGTGTCTATACAGTAAAGACACTCCTCCTCTCAATGTGTTTATTAAGATCATTAAATTAAATAGCATTGTTCTTGAATGACAGCATGTGCCCGAAACCTGGGCACACGGGGGAGCAGGAGAATGCAAGGCTCTGATGCATGGCCGTGTGAAAGGCACCTGGGGCCTGATGTCCTTTCTGCGAGCACCAAAGCCTGTTGCTCCTCATCTGCTTTGTTTTTCCCCAGAAACAAAAGAAACAAATATTCTCTATCCCTACAGGCTGTGTACACAGTGCCCGAGCCTAGCTCCATAGGAAGCAACAGCAAATTCCCTTTGCCTTCAAAGGGCTTGGAAATTCATCCCCTTCTGCTCAAAAACAAATAAGCCGGTGGTTCCCTGAGAACCGGAATTTCTAAAGCCTGTTGTTTTGAGCTGAGATTCTCATATGTCTAAAAGCATGGTTGTGCTTGCCTTGTTTTAGCCTACCAACTAATACCGTCAGTCTATGAGGAATTGAATACCTACAAACCTCCGCTCTGGGATCTTCTTTCATACTTCGCCTAACACTTAAGTCCCTGGCCAAGAATACCCATGTCATAGCCTGTAGAGAATTCCTATATATTGAGAGCAAAGGTATCTTCAAAGTGAGTGAATCTAGCCACCTTCGGGGACTTTCTAAACTGACTTTGTGCCCACGGGCCTGTGTTTAGCCCAGCATTGCCTATTCTTTTGCCAAATTTGGTTGCGAGTTTGGTCTATCAGGTTTAGAAGTTACAAGAAGCAGACAGACTGACAACATAATTGCTTTTTTTTTCCCCCCCTCACAAAACACAGCTGAAAAAAGTATAGCTTTGCTAGCACATCCTCAGATGCTTTATCCCCTACCATTCCTTACTTTCCTGTTACATTTGCAGCTTGGGCCAGGATTCTGGAGGGACAGCAGATAAGAAAGATTTCATTTGATGCAGGCAAGCATGTGCTTTTGTGACTACTTGAAGAGCAGCTGTGTGCAAGGACTTTTCTGAACCAACAGCTTTGCCTGTAAATCATTTGAGGCAAGATTGCCATTTATTAAATGCACATACAATGACCTGCTTGAGATGCCTAACACTGCTGTTAAATGACTAAGTAAATAAGGGTGACATTGCGTGGTCTGACAGCAGACATGGCACTTTTCATTAAATGAAAAGCTCGAGAGGCAACTCTGTCTAGCAGTTAAAGCAGGGACTAAGAAACCTAATTTCTGGTCCTTCCTCACGAAGCAGGGTTGAGATGCATTGCACTTTGTTTCTCCCTGAGGTTATCTGTTCTGAACTACCTTTGCAAATGGGACACTGGTCTAACAAGTTCTCCATTTGAAACAAACCTTTACTCTGCTCAGTGGAAAAATACACTTGTTGGACCATTTCGGGCTGGCCCATAGCAGCTGCTGAGCACTCAGCAATGGTCAGCAGTGTGCCGACTGGTTGCAAGAGCCCAGCTTCAGTCCTACCTGCAATTTGCTTTTCCTGGTGCCACTAAAACAAACCTCCTACCTCCCTAACTGGACCAGGTGACTTTTCAACAGAGCTAGGCAATTTCAGCAAACCTTAACAGATGTCTGAGCATGTGTGTGTATATATCTATACAACTTGAAATACTTCTGTTTCTCTTTCCTTTTGCATCTGCTTCCTTGGCACTGCTGTCTCTGTCCCCATATCCAATCTTCTCTTCTTACTCTTACCTTTCCCAGGGCTTCCTCCCTTCTTCACTCCATTCCCTTACTTTCACCCCACAAATTTCTCAAGACCTTTTAAGTTTTAAATGCCGTCATCCTGACTCTGGAGCATCACATCTTCTGTCCAGAGAGTCCTGTCATTCCCAAAACTTCTTAAAATTGCTGTCACTTCAAATGTAAGAAATAGCTTGGTACGAACACATTTTTGCAAGGCACAATAAAATTAAGAATATCCAAAGCCAACGGAAGAGCCCTAAGTGCAGGAGGCAGCAATAAAGTGCAACTAAGATGACAGCAGAACTGTGGCTTTCCAAAGCTGGAAACATTTCAGCAAACTCCTAGGCCTTACTCCGATTACAGCTTAATTGGACACCCTAGTGTTTGAAGGGACTCGGTGGAAAATAAAACAAATGTACCTATTGTTCTTATAATAAGTATCATAATAATAATCATTCTTTAAGCATCAGTAGTGCCTTTCATCTAAGGCCCATAAAGCACTGTGCAAACATTAATGAACTAAGCCTCACAGTGCTTTATAAGAATAAACCAGGGAGATATTTTAGACCCGTTTTTTACAGGAAGAGTAAGGCCTAGAGAAGATAATAGCACTTTTCTTACACTCACCTAAGTTTACATACAATTAGACCCAACAGTCAGTATTGCTTGATTTTCAGAAGTGCTAAATATCGCTGCTTCCAATGGCTATTAGCATTTAGCAGCTCTAATATTCAAATTCTGCATTAGTTGCCTTCAAAGTTAGATGTCTCTGCCTCAAAATTTCTGCCAAAAAATCAAACTGCAAGGTCATTCAAGGACTGGAGGAACTTAAGAATCCTGATTGCTAGTCCCTTGATCTACAAAGAAGTCTACTGTGCTTTTTCATAGTATAGCTAATGTTTTGTAAAGACTTAAGCATAGTCTTCACTTTAAGCATGAGCAATTCTATAGAAATCAATATTGAACACACTGAATGCAGTTGACTTAATGTGCACAGGTTTTTACAGGATTGGGAGCTCAGTTACTTCACTTTCTATTCTTTAGAAAATCTTGGATGGTTTCACACTCCCACCAAAGAATTTCATATATGAAGTGGAACTAAAACCCCAACAAATCTTGTTTTATCAACCTTTGTCACCTCCCTAGTGATGGGTTAAGAAATTTGTAAGCAGCATTTCTCAGGCATTGGCTTAATACACAGCTCAGTCCCAGCCAATCTGAGTACTAAACAGAATTCTGCTCAATTTATTTTTTAACAAGGTTCTCTCCTACTGAAACCAGTATGAAGTGCTATTTATGGGCTTAACATTCAACTGTTAAATTATCCTCCAACATCTTTGCAGGCCACTCTTAGCTCTTCAGAAGAATATTTTATTGGAAAGGGTAAATGTATAAAAAAAAAAATCTACTGTTAAAACACTTAACAAATCTCCCCTGTCAGGCCAGTAAACTGTAGCCCCTCTGCTCTGGTCTGCGGTTGCTGCTCCTCTGCTCTCCCTTCCCCAGCGCCCTTTGCTTTGTTTAAAATCTGCTGACCACACAGTGACCTCTCATAACCCATTGGTCGAAAATTACAACCAGCCACACAAACAAGCAGCTCGAGGTCAGAAAGAGCAGGGTCTGCTAAAAGTTAGTAATCATACATTAATTCCCTGACATAATTAATCAAAATGAACCACCGTTATCTAGCGCGGAACCTTTAACCTATTACAAAGGGGTCAATTTGCAAACCACTTGAGCATGGGAGTTTGGTACAAATAGCATACTCCCTTCATCTGGGATGCCCTAAGTAGGCAAAAATGCCTTTGAAGTCCCAAATCTACCAGATTTAGATATAATTTCATCAATCAAGTTAAAAGGCTGCCTTCCCTCCAAAAAGGATTTCGTGTAGATCTGTCATCTAGCTCTGTTCAGTGGGTGACTGAAAATCCATTTGTTAGGCTCTTTTTGTCAGGATGGAGTAGGCTGCAGTTGGCTCTACATGTCAAAATAGCTGAAAGTTTATCAAATTGAAGGCTAAGAGGCATGATTTGTGTTAGAACCTGCACTGGCCTGGTAAAGGAAGCAGTAAATCTCAGCTTTGTTATGCCAATCAGCTTCAGTTCTGAAACGTAATTGTGTTTTCATTCGATATGAGTATAATTATATCTATATAGCACATGCTGCTATTCATAGGGAATCAGAGACTTCACACCTCCGTGTAGATCCTAGGACTGTGCTGCCTTAGGGTTTCCAAGCACTCACACAAGCAAAGTCCCTGTGAAATTGCATTATCTCCATCTTAAAAAGAGGGAACTGAGGCACAGAGAAACACAGCCCTGACCTTTCAAGGGATTTTAGAGCTCGGTCCCTTTTGAAGCCTCTAACTCCCACTGCAGTCAGCATGATTCAGGCATCTCAGCAGCAATCAGGATCCTCAACACTTTTCAGATCTGGGTTTAAAGGGCTTGTCCAAGGTCACACAGGGGGAACTTGCAGCAGAGGAGAAGAAAACCCCAGTCTCTGAAGTCCACTGAATCAACCGTCCTCCATCAGATTTAAGATCCCTGCAGTCCATGGAGTCTCCCTTGAGTGTTATCTCATCTTCTTCCATATGTACAAATACAAACACTCCTCCGTATGTATATTTAATGTATTTATTTATTGCATGCAAGAATGGATGAGCTGTAAAGTTTTAGAAGAAAATCATCTTACCCAGTGATATCATATATCACACAGGTGAATCTCAAGGGGTTTATGATGTTACCAAGACCCCAAAATAAAATTAATTTTAAGCCATTCCCTGAATCTCATTTTCTGTATCCTATAATGTATGACAGAGACAAGGTTGTCAAAAATATTGTAAATGACTCTGCTTTAGAATTAGTGCAGCAACTGAATTTTCAAAGTATCATATCTACTTTAAAAGTTGTGAGGAAACGTAAAACAAAGTCACTGTTACGGTCAGTGTTTTAGCAGAGGTCACCTGAACTACAATTCCCAATATGCACATGGAATTGACATGTCTGGCTTTTAAAACAAAATCACAATTCATCATCTGAATGTCAGATCAGTGGCTTATGAGTTCCTGGTATCTGAATGATTATGACACTTATAAAGTATATTTTATTATTACAGCCCACTCATTGCCACACTCCATATGTGAAGTGATGGATATTTTAAATGTAATTCTACTTATTTATATTTATATCTTACTAGTGACAGGTAAAAAGCATCAACAAATCACTGCAATTTTTAACTAGTCAGAGACAAGATTTATGTTTCGTATAGTTAGCATGCACACTGCGGTTATTAGGAAGAAGGATTCCCAACCTGAGAATCATTGTTTAGTCAGGTTTAATTAAAATTAAAAAAAAAAAAAAAAAGAAACTTCCTCCAAACATTCAGAAACTTCACACAGAGGTAAAAGGGGACGATGGTAAAAAGCCATATCAAAATAAGGCTTTGTGCAAAACCATGGAGTTGGGCTATGCTCACTTCTCTGCCTCAGCTACTGGGCGGGCTAGGCTAACGCGTGGGCTCAGACCTGCACATTGGCTGCCAGTGCTAGAAGTGGCTGCGGGAAATCCAAAGGCTGGGAAGACAGGAGGTTGTCTTCAACAAATTACACCGACAGAACGTTGCTTTTTCATGCTAATTAAGGACATAATTAATTTATTAAGATGATTCTAAGCATTAATTGTTCAAAAAATTAACACTAAGGACGACTTATTTAATGGACAGAGCCCTGGATGGGAACACAGCGTTTTTGGCTCAGATTCCACCTTGACTACATCACTTTCTGTACATGAGGGAGCAAACAGCCCTTGCTACAGAATTTTGCTCATGACAAAAAGGACGTTACATATTGGGGTGAACAGGACCATGTAAATGCCTGGGCAGAAGAGTAGTAGTTTGACAGAGCATCTAATCAATGCACTATCATCATCCTGATACTGCAGTTGGCATGGGTTAGGACTGTGCGGGCTCTGTAAGACGATTCTGTCATTGCTAGAGAGACCTTCAAGGCATGCAGCATTTCTCCAGCCTGGCCATTCTTCCTGTCCTTGAGGAAAGCTGGCATCAGTTCCTAATACGCCTGACCAAACAGATATTATTGCAGTTCTAGAGCTATCCTTCTTCTAGGAGGATTAAAAGCAGAGACCTAATGCCCAAAGTGCAGGACCTGCAGCCTAGTTCTCGCTCCAAGGGCCTTCTGGCCCAGCTCCAGCTCTGTGCTTGCCTCTAGACACCAGCGATGTGGGGGTGTCACGGGAGCTTTGAATTTTGAGGGTTCAGGGAAGTCTGTGCTATTGGATAGTCTAGCCCTAGGAGATCAAGAAGTTGCTGGCTGTGTAATTGCAGCTCTCTCCCGGGAAAACTGATGGGCTCTGTGCCCAGTCCCGGGAGGCACGAGCTGAGAAGATGACATTAGGTTGTTAAGTCTGCAGTTACTGCCAGTTCAGTTGACTTTACAACCCTTTATAGACCCTGAGTTGCTGTAAGGGAGCACAGCGTGGACCTCTCAGCATCCCTGACCCAAACACTTAAAATTCCAGATATTTAAAATCCAGATCCTGATGTAAATTTTGTAGATTGGCAGAAAACTTTGGCTCTTGGCTTTGCTTATGCCATGCATTGTACCAACTCAGTGCATGATCTAGTACAAAGTACTGAAACCCTCACTTAGCACGTGTGTAAAACGGATATAACTATAATTAATGACCTCAGGGGTCTCTGGTAAAGCCATTTAGCATTTGTCAGGCACTTTGTGGGTTTTTCAGTCAAAAACAATATGCGCAAAGTATCGTTATAAAGAATTTTGTCCTCAAGTTATAATATAAACTAGTCAGGTCTTTGAGTATATAAATAAAATAACATTGTAGAATTGTATATGACAGGAAATTCAGCCGAACACATCACACATTCAAAGACACTTAAGGGGTGTAACAGACAGGTCTGTTCTGAACTGCTCACTTACCCTGGGATAAATTTGTTCCTTTTACATAGGTAACTTCTGTTACTGTTGGCAAATGTGAAACAAGTGTAAAAATACCAATTGCAACAACTTACAATAGTAGATTGCTGAAAGGCACGAGATACCTTGAGCTTATTCAGTAATACCACACGAAGGACAAAGAGGTTGTGAGCAGCTCATTCTGTAAAACCCTCTGAACTGCAAGGGCTTATGAGTCACACGCCAGAGAGCCCGCGAGAAAACACACCTTACATTTTCCAGGCCACCAAAAATCCTGCTCCAAGCGGGAATCACACATGTTCAATCCATTCCCTACCCCCACACACGCAGCTGGGGCTCCCACGGGATAGGGGGTTTATTAGTTAATACTGAGTTTAAATCTTCATCTGAGGAAGTGATGAGCATCTAAGTCTCTCCTCCCTTCTCGCACAGAGATGAAAGTTACTTAGTTGGCCTGTTCCTTCCAACCTCCCCCTTCCTGGAAGGGATGAATCCCTGCTGAAGAAACCTGAAACCTTCGGCCACCCAGCATATTCTTCAGAAATAAAAGCATCTTCTCTGAGAAAATGCATGCACAGAATGAAGCACAATGCGAGGCAAGCTCTGCTTGCATGGAGCCGTAGGAAATGAAAGGTAAAAGCCAAAAAAGCCAAACGGAGTGGTGTTAAGATAACAACAGGACATTGTTTTGATCCCAGGAGATCCTGTGGTTTTTCTTTTTAATAATGTCACATAGAGTAACTTATAAGGGAGGCAGGGAAGGTGACACAATTTTATAACTCTGCAGGGGCTTCACACCATGGGACAAGATTCCTATTGTACTGAGGAGTATTGGAAAGAAAGAGGGAAAAGGAGAAAAAAAAAAAAAAGAGCTTGCAAAGCAGATCTAAAATTACACCTATTCTCAAGGAAGATACAAATCTAGGCCAGAAGGATTGCTCATTACAATGAACTCCTAGGAACTTTTCTAGCAAATGCTTCACAGGTATTTATCAATCTAGCTGAGGGCAGGTGAGTGGGATCAGGAAAAAAAAAAAAAAGAGAAAAAAGAAAACACCATGTTTTTTCCCCACAGAATCCTCAACCTAGTTTCTATAATTAATCGGTTTTTGTTTTCCATCTTCCTGATGCAAAAGCTGCTCAAGAAGCTCCAAGAAGCCCCCAGTTAACTGCAGGCTACGCAGGCTACGCCCAGAAACATGATTGAAAGACAGCAAATTTCAGGGGCAACTTATTCTCATAACCTTCCCACCAAGACCACAGTCAGGCAATGAATCATCACAAAAAGACCCTCTTGGCTATTTGGAGCCATCCTGGAAATAAGTCTGCTCTTGGGTCTATCTGTGCATTGCACTCAGGACTGGATCAGTCCTCTGACGTAGAGTCCATATCCAGGTCTTTTCCCGAGTTAGACCTCTGGATTTCAGGCTGCTCATTGTTATCAGTCTCTGTTTGACATATTTTTGCCTTGGCCAAGTGCCTGAACCAGCTGCACTCCACGTGCAAGTGGGTACTTCAAGTGAGTCCTGCCTTGGTTTGGCTATTAGAGGAATGGAAAATCATGCACTAAATAGCAGGTTTTAAACCTCAGAGTCCCACCAGCGGCAGCAGGAGGGGGCACTATCTGTTCCACCAGTGAATCTGGGCTACCCCATGGAGATACAGGCAACAATTTCAGGGCCCAGTGCCAACCAAACCAGCTACAAATTTTAAGCCACAAGAGTGGAACAAACTGAAGACATCGACATTTTCTTTTAAGAGAAAATTATAAATTGTTAAAAGCCAAAATAACAGAAAACAGGCAGATTCTGCGATAGAAACAAAACATAACAGAACCACATGGGCATCTCTGAGCTTTGAAAGATAGGGTAAATGCATGAGAGCAATTAGTGGGTTGACCCCCAGCATCCCACTATTTTTATTGTGAAGCAAAGTCTACAAAGATCCTCATTTGAGCTAATTTCAGTTGTTTGGTGAAGAACTGCTTCCATTCCCTTCCCTCTCCGCATCACGCTATGTTCTTTTTGGTGTTTCCATTCACACAGCAGGCACTGATCCCTGCTAGGAGAGGTGTCAAAACTTCTAATAAAACGACTGCTCACGCAGAAAGTCTCACAGCTGAGATTTTGGAGCCGCACAACCTCCCACACAAAGCAGGGCTGTCAGATCAGATTGCAAGGTGTCAGTTTACCCAATTCAAACCTGAGGTTCCATTAAAAAAAATAAAAAAAGGCACAACAACCCCCCACACATACACACACAAGTGGAAAACGCCAATCAAAAGTAATTAATAGTTTGCCTTCCTCCTTCAGACTCTGAAGAACGCCAGGAGACAATATTCTGTTAGCTCCAACAACTGAGGAATAACGCTCAAATGCAGAATAGCATTCGAAGATGAGATGCATGGTAAAATATTCCCGGGAGTTGTCAGCGCTTCCTAACGACTGCTCTCCAGGCACACGACAACCCCAAACGCCTCGGCGGTGCCTGTGCTGAAATGCGCTGCGCAATGTAAAATTCAGAGGTGACAGAAGGCGTCGGTGCAGATGGGAAGGACAGATGTGGGGTTAAGCCAGATGTGAGGGAAGGAGCTTAGGGCCAGATTCAAGCCTTCAGCACCCACCGTGTACGTCAAGCAACTGTGAATGATCTAATTTCCCAAGTCAGCTAGGGCAAAATCTGGCTTTGTGTAGAGGAGTGAATACTTATGGGGACTTATAAAAAAGTTTAAAAAAAAAAATCCAATTGAGCCTCCTTGCGACCTCCAGGGATTTAAACTGAGCTTCTCCTCCAAAACCAGGGCAAGAGCTCTTGATTTATCCAGCAGACGGGTAATATTAGAGTTTGCTGGCTCTTCCACTGCACATCAAGCTGCACCAAGAGTAAGACTGCTCCTTTGCAGTTTATCTTCAATAAAGATGCATGGGTTTAACCTGCTGAAGGGCATGGGGAGACTCACAGGGCTGTAGCCCTGACCCCTTTCGCTCTCCCACCAGCACTAATTGTTATGCCATGTTTGCTTCTAGTTGCATAACAGATCTCAGCTGTGTTTCTCTCCTCCCCAACACACCCTTGGATGTGTTGGATCCAGTCCATATGTATGGAAATATTACATTAGTAGACAAGGAACTATGAATATGCAAAAGAAAAAACTTCCCTTTGTTATTCCTTGCTCTGGGGAGGAATTCTACTCTTTCATCCTTGTTTTAGAGTGGCTTTCTTTCAAGCGATCAGCAATTTTGAGCAGACAGACATACCTGTTGGGCAAAGTTATCGCCTTCCATTGGCCCCTCGTGGGAACACTCCGGTAGGGAGCACTGAGGGGTGTTAGACCCTTCAGCCAAACTGATCTGGCTTAGCAAAGAGTGGCTATTAAAACTCTTTTGTAATTTTATCCTGATTATTTCCTGTTCAATTCCCTATGTAAAGGCATGATCCTGCAAAGATTTATGCTTAAGCATTACTTTACTTACTGAAGTAATCTCCTTAAAGTCAATTGAACAGTGAACAGGGGTTGCTGAATGCACATGCTGAAGTCCTTGCATGATTATGGGCAATAAATGGCTCTCCATCATCTCCTTTCACAGTCAAATACCTGAATTGTTTTTATGGACAGATACCATATATATTTCCCAACCTTAAGCCATATAGTATAACTAGTATAACTTTTTTATATATATATTGTAGGACATACTGGTTATGAACACCCTTCAAATACCCTTAATCTACTCTGAATGGCAAAACAAACACACACACACAACCCCACAGTATATAGGTAGCTCCTTCCAGCCTGTTTGGAGGCACTCTAATGGAAAGAATACCAAGGACTCTAGATGTCTTTAAAGGGACAGGCCCTGCATGTCGTCACTGCTGTTGTAACCCCATAAAGCTCTCTCCTTTTGTTCTCTTCTCCAGCCTGGTCCCTACTACCCTTCAGACATTTTATTGATCTTTCTCCCCCTCTAGCTCATACATGCTAATAGTACCTCTGTAGCAAAACAATCTTATTATCATGTTAATTAGTGGGAGGGTTGTTGAGGGTTTCCAGTTCATTACCTGCTAATTTCAAGATAAATGAATCCACAGGTTACTAAGTAAATAAGGTCACCTATCAAGTACTTGTAAACGTGTTTGTAAACAAGGAGGGGAGATGGGGAGGGAGAGAAAGGGGAAGGATGTTTGGTCTGGGTGGTGGGAAGTAGCTTTGGATACGGATTTGGCATCCCATGCTGGGGTGACTCCATTTCCCTTGAACTCGTTTGTAATGGAAAGCGAATGTTTGCTGTCCACCTGGTTCCCCAGTGGGACGTTTCCTCCCCGCAGCTCCTGGGGCGCTCAAAGGGCTCTTTGTGAGCAGATTACTCATTCCGAGGTCTGCCTTTTGTGGCAAGAGCCAGGAGTGAGGACACGCACTAGGCAATACGGCAGCAAGGGGGGAACAAAATAGCGTGGTAGGGTGAGTCACAATAACCTCCCCCGGCACAAATGCTCAGGGTTATTCCTAGCGCCTTTACAGGCAGGGCAACTGGACAAAGGAATTCAATGGAGAGGGGAAATGAGCGGGCAGATCCTCTGCTAGGGTAAAATGACACAGTGCTTTGAGACCAGGGCCTTGACACCCGGACCAAAATCTCCAGGAATGGTCTGGAAAAGTAGGGTACCACTTCCTAAGGGCAAGTTCTGTGTCCTACATCCGAGTAAGAATGAGGTATGCAAATAATAGGGGGAGGCAGCAATAAGTAATTCTGCATTGAAGCATATGAAAAGATGATCAGATCTCATGCTGAAGACCGGGGGAACACTGTCATGGTGTGGTGAAAAAGGCAAATGTCCTATTAGCCTGGCTGGCAAGACTCCTAACCACCCACAGGCCAGGCAGCATCGGCTGGGACCAGCACAAGTGGACTGTTGGGTTTCTCCTGGGTGCTGCAGTTTAGGAAAGATGTGGATTGTTGAGAGAAGGTCCAGGGAAAGCCAATCAAATGATACCCAATCTAGGGAATCCAAACCGTGAAAGACAGACTGCATAAACACAATCCTGTTAACTGAATATCTTCAGGAAATTAAATAAGACAAAAGCAATCTGTGTGTCCTAACCATGCTGGCTAGGCCACAAAGTAAAGGTGCTACCTTACAGCAAGTAGCATTCACATTAGAGGAACAATTCAGGTGCCTCTGCACAATTGGCACAAATATTTAGTGCCAATTTGAGCATCTGGATATCCAAAACATTCTGGCTGACATGATAAAGGACCTACAGGAGCTTTGTAACATTAGGGTGAAGTTGTACACAGGGTAATATTCCATAAGACATTTAAAAAGGCAGTAGAGAAAATTTAAAGAGAAATTAGTAGTAGAGAAATTTAAAGTTTCTTCTCACAAGCCTGAAAGTGAAAAATAATGTTTGCAAAAAAAAGTGCAAAAGCACCATAAAAACAGGCAAAATAAATTCATTTAAGTATTCATTTTTCACTCCATTTTGTTTGAACAGCTGTGGAGTTCTGCATTTCACATGAATTAGAAGGTAGAAAAGGTCTATTTTTAAGTACTGATTGGCATCGCAGGCCTGTGAAACACAGCAAGCCCTGATCTAAACTCTGAATTGATTTTGCATTTCGCGGGATACCGGCAACTTGAGTTTAAATTTCAAGACAGATACGATGATTATTCAGCATGACATCTTATTATTAGTGAGAAACTAAAGAGTTAAAACTGTTGAAATTAGTGAGTTAGTAACTAAATAGTTAAAACATTTCACAGCCAAGTACATAAACATAGTCAAAGGGAGCACCGCGTGTGTATTTATTTTTCACCTGCCTGCTAAGTAGGGACAAAAAAGACTTTGGGAAATGATGCTTTCTGTGTTCATTTTTTTAGTGTATTTAGGGATTTGGGAGTTTTGTTGTTGATTTTCTACAGTTAACTTATAATTAACCCAAAGTTCATTATGACAGATTCAAGTGTTTGTATCATCTGGTTCTGGCTTCCCTTTAAGAACACTCCTAAAGTTTCTGAGTGTGTGAAACAGATACTCCAGAGGCATCAATTTTTAGCAGTCCAACTAGCATCTGAAACACTGAATTCTCTCTTCTTTTTTTTAATTAAGATAATAAATTGGTCTTAAATTATCCCTGAAATCAGACCAGTGTTGATTACAATGGGTCTCATGCTGTGACAGCTCAAGATGATGTTATTTTTATTCCTTTTCAACGAGATCTTAATCTCTCCCTGCGTGTAAACAAATTGTCACAGTAACCTTGTTCTTTAATCTCCCAGCTGAAGAACTTTAAAGCATTGGGAGATAACAGATCTGAGATTTCATCAGCTTTCAGGCTTTTACAGATATGCTGCATGCCTCTCCCACTGCTGCAGTCTTTAAATGCTGAAGGAGGGAAGCGCCCATTACACTCAACAGCTCTCTCTAAATGTTTGAAAATAGAATCCGCCCCAGCAGCACGCCACCCAGGGCTCCCATCCACCCAGGGAATTTGGATGCCCACTTGCTACCTGTTGTAGCCATTGCAGGCCAGCCTTGCTGCTGCTCCAGCATCGCCTGGTCAAGCTTGCCAAACAGGTCAGTGGTGTTTTAATGCTCGAGAGCAGCACCGTGTATGGCAGGAAAAAATGCCAGCTTGCAATTCTTATCCTTTTAATAGCTTTTCCAGAGCAAAGGCACACAAATCCAAGGGGCAGTTAGTAAAAGGAAGAATGAAGAGACCAGCACTGATTAGCTCTTTTGTCTTCCACCTGCTTTGCAAAACATGGACTAATTTATCTTCGAAAGCAACAGATACATAATTATACCTATCCAGCTATTACAGATGGGGAGAAGGCAACAGGCAGCAGCTACTTGCCCAAGGCCAGGCAGTCTATCTCAGGCTTGATGCACGAGCAGTGAGCGACTGCCCACGCTGGGGAATCCAAACCTCCAGCCTTACTACTCTCCCCTGAGTACTTTGGAGCAAACTCCCAGGATCAACGTCAGCAAATGGGTTTCTGCTAAGATCCAAAAGCCCTTCTTCTGCCTCGTGCGTGGTGGGGATAACACTCCTCCACATGTGAATACTTCTTTAAAAAATAATGTCAACAATCTGTATGTCAGGCTACTCCAGTGCATTCAGATGAGCATTTTTCATGTTTGAGGGCATGTAAGCATCATTATTCATTGCAGTGGGACTGGGAATACTCAATAGCATCCATAAACCTGGTGTGCACTTCCTTACAGGTGAACATTATTTGTGAGTAGACATATGGGTATGTTTTCCAAACACTATACAGGAGCCACGGCACAGGAAAAAAATCTCTTCCTGTTAAAATGGCTTTTGCCCAGGCATCTATTGATGTTTGGGAAATGTGCTCCATTTATTTACCACATGCCAGTTATTTGTCTATATAACAATGCTCCTGTCAAGTCAAAAAATTTATTGTTCCTATGGTTTAAACCCTTTCATTGAAAATTCAGCCCAAACTATTCTAAGTCTGACGGAAAGGTCTCTCTGCAAACAACACAGATATCTGCATCAGGTTTTCAATAATACTATCCCAGATTTACTGCTGACTTTCATTTGTTTTAATGTGCTTCCAGACCAAATTTAAAAGCACTTCATATATTTCAGGGTACCTTAAAGTTACAGCAGATACATGTTAACAGCATATAAATAGCAAATATGCGTACATATAAAATTATGTATGTTTATATAATGCAAATTGTTTTGCATTAACATTATCATCATCAGAGAACTGCTCATGACTTCTGGCTATTTGATTTCTAGAAGACTCTGGTTAACTAAGAACCTGCAAAAATAGAAACGGGCAAAACTCTGATGTAGAATCTTAAATTACAGATCCACATTAAACCCAGAATCCATTATCAGAAATAAGAATTAGAAAACTAATGAAATAAACAACTAAAGAAGTCAGCTTTCTCAGTACCAAATCACTGTGCAAAGTTCTCTTGGTTTTGTCAAATCAGCTTAGAGAACAAGAACCACACAAAAAATGTAAGGATAAAAAACTGACATCTCACTAGTTCTAACTTTCTTTTCCTCCAGTATGATTTTTTTATTCGGCTACCTGTTGTGGTCAGCTTAGGGACATTTCTGGAGAATTGTGGTTACTCACAGTTTTATGAAAATGTTACTAAGAGATAACAGGAAATGTTTACTTATTTGCCAGCAAGCTGGCAATCTTTGAGCATTGAGTATGACACTATTTACTTGCTGAAGTTTGAAAGTGAATGGCACTGAACATTACTTGCAACATAAGAAAAGGCTACAATCAATTACTCCCTATTTTTGTATTCCACAATGTGAATATAAAATAGAGGAGAGCACTGAGACTTTGCCAGGGGCTCAGAGAGGTCTGAACTGCTGCAGAGATGCCCTCCCTTTGAGCACAGGTTCTGGCTGCAGGCCAGGCTCATTTCCAGAGCCTTCTCATTATCTCTGTCTTCTCCAGTGGTGACAGTCACCACTGAGCCCTGCTCGCCAGGATACCAGAGCATGAACCTGTCCCATCAGGACACCACAGGAGGATGAGCTTGCTGCCCCCTCACAACAGAGGAAACCACAACTTCCTTGGTTGCTTTGTGACCCATAATTCCTACTCACTTTACGAACCTATATGAGCAATTGCTAAAGATACCTGCATCCATCCTATGGGGCTGCCTCCTCACATTTGTCCATACATTGCAGTCAGAGATACCAGAAATACACTGCAGACCACTCAAGCTAAGCCAGTTCCTGTCCTCCACACATCCATCCTTGCTCACTTTAGTCTTTCCACAAATAAAATCTCACTCATAAACCATTATTAAAAATGTATAGTGGTTTTAAGAGCTAAAGGAAATGGATTTAAATGTAAATATCAGCAAACATCTTCAGTTTAGACTGCAGTTCAAGTCTATATACTAGGTACCATTTCTTATCCTAGCATAGGTGAACAAAATACCACAGCCTGAACCGAGCACAACTTGTCTTGCAACTTCTGTAAGAGTGAAGATTAATTTTCTACCTGAGCAACAGACTAATTCATCAGTGGAGCAGGGACTAAAATGTGTCAGGAACAAATAGCACAGAGCAGAGGAGAGATACCAAAAGAGAAGGGACTGGAGGGAAAATGAAGACAAAGTCATTTTCTAACTAATGCAACCCGATGGATCCCCAGTTGTGTTTCACATGGGACAGAGAAGGTTACAAGCCCCATGTGCAAGCCCTCCTTGCCTTTTGCAAAGCATTGAGCCCTGGAGCAGCAGCAAGGGCCTGCCCAGGAGCAGCTGCAGGGCAAGGTTGTAGATGTGCAGCTCACTGAGCCCTCAGCATTGCCCATCTTACCCAAAAACATCCTTTGCTCTCGCTCGTTAACATATTTGGAGTCTTGTTTTCTGAAATGGGAGACAGACATCGCCATCCACTGCTCGGAACTGACTTCCCTGTGTTGCTGCCAACACAGTTTTAAAGCAGATAGTGTAGATGATTACTTAAGTGAATTTACACATGATGGCAAATAACTATGCTTAATAAAACTGCAAGAGCCTTAATGGTTTCATTTTGGTGATTTAATTTATAAAAGCAAAGTTAATCATTTAATAGCATCATTAAGAAAACACCACAGGAAGTTTAGAAATAAAGAATCATCCACATCTCCTGAGAAATGAGTTTTCTTCTAACGTTCAGCTCATGACAATATAAAATGGAAAGCTTACGGCTTCTTAAATAATTGCACTTGAAATATTAGCAATCCCTAAAGGATCCATGCAGCCTCATCTTTTGCAGTGCAGAAAAACTGCATCTCTGCCAAGGTGTGAAAGGATCTTTGCAAGAAAGGGTCACACTGGTGCTGGGGATGCACATGCATTTTGTTCATTAAAGATATCCACCTTGTGAACAAAGTGGAAATGCCACAGTAATAAATATATTTGTTTCAAAAGCAGCACTTTTCAACCAGATTACATTATAATGCTGCATTTGGCAATACGATAGTGGAAACATCCTTTGCTGGTACATGTACAGTACAAACGTGTGTGCACAAGAGTGTCAAAGTTCCAACTGGAAACCTCATAGGACTGAATTAACCAGGGGCTTGCATTGGGCTAACGGAAAATATGACCTCATTAGCACTAGGTTTGTCATTTGCTCCGTAGCACAAAGGTAAATCACAATGCATTAATGCAGTTAGTGTTGTTTTTAATGTTCACTGGGATACAATAAAACTTTTTATTGGGGAAGTGTGATGGCATGTTTTCACTACAGCATTAGCACTAGTGCTGGGCTAGGGCAGCCAATCACGTTACCCAGTGGAACACTCTCATAATGATGTAGTAAAATTTGACTCTGATATAGTAAAATCTGTTTATGGCAAAGCTGCTTTTTCACACAATCAGGCTGGGGCAGAGAGCAGAAGGGACATGGCTAAAAGCATTCTTTTACTACTGTTTTCTCATAGAAAATGCTTAAAAACAAGCAAACATCTCTAGGCTTCAGGCCTGCCTGGAGGAAGAGCATGCCATGCTATCTACCTCCCTTCCTGCAGCTTCATCTGCTGCTGTTTGTCAGCCACCAGCTGCTATAAACTACCAGCCCCATTTTGATGGAGGAGCCTAAACAGGAGTATTGTAATTTAACACACTTTTAATGGGTTGTCACAGTTTTGCACATACAACTTAGCTTGTGTAAAACAACCTCAGGTGCTTTTGAGAAGGAAGGGGATGGATCCCAGACCTACAAGCCACAGGGCTCCTTTACTGAGCTACCAACAACAGGTTCGTGGTACTGATCAAGGTCTGCAGGTGCTTCCCAAACTGTTTTTAGGTCATGATTTTGCCTTTCTCGCCTTCCTAAAGGGACAAAGAAGGTTTTGTGCAGCTAGACTTGCTCTCTACAGTCTTTCTATCTGGCAACATTCAACAGACTCCCCATCGCTTCCCAGTTGGACCTCCGGCACCACCAGCCAGGGCTGTCCAAGTGCCCAAGCAGTCCCATGGCCCAGCATGCCACCTCCTACCATTTCAATCATTTCCAGCCCCTGCTTCCTTGCTCAGCTTGTCACAAAACCCAAACTGAAAATCTGGAATAAGACTTCATCATGGGCAGACCCCAGTAGCCTGTGCTTGTGGTTCACTAGATAGTCTAGTGACAGTAGTTGAAAGTTTTATTTATTTGTAATATACTTTTCCACTGAAACGCTTTAGTAATAAAGAGACATGAGGGAAGACATACTGGAAAGTGTGCCATACATCAAAATGAAAAGTATCACATAAGCTACATGATAAACGCAGGATAAAATGGGCTTTGTTTTCCACAAGACAAAGCAATAAGGAAAATGCTGTGTCTGGAGTAATTCTGAGCTTAGAACTTCTGCTGGTTATTTATTTTTATTAAGCAAATATACAACTGTGTGAAGGTATCTAGTGCTAGCTACACAAGAACCACAAGCAGTCTCAGTTCTGAGAAGTTCACAGCCCAACGTGGGCCAGACAAAACAGACGTATTGAGGGAGTTTAGATGAAAACAGGCAGCATTTATACAAACAGCAAATAATGCAACTATTGAAACCTCACATAATCATTAATAGGTATAAACATATCTCCTTCTTAAGTATTCCTCTCCTTCCCATTTATCGATGGATTCCCTCGTGACTTATTGTCTAAATCCTACACGGCGAGTTCAGAAGCAAGGACAGCTTTTGTGTTATTTGTACAGCGCTTAGCATGGCTGGGCCTCGATCTTTCACCAGCGTCTTTACTATTTCTCCTTCCAGCGCAGCCAATATAATGAGCTGATCCAAAGACAGGAGCAAGGGAACAATAGCATTTGCAAGAGTCAACAAAATACGAGGGCGACACCAGAGAGCCCTGATCAGGAAGCAAGAAAGAAAGGGGAAGAACGGAGAGAGTTAAAGCAGAGGCGCCGATTATCTAGTTCTCTTAGTTATTTGCTTAGGAGCTCTTGCAGTCTTACTTGAAAATGCACAAGGAGAAAAGAAAAAAGTTATTTTGACTTACAAAAGCAAGGAAAGGTCATTAGGAAGACTTGAGAACCAATAAAGCTCTTTAAATCCTTCCTACTTGTAATGCATAGAGCAAAGCTTACAGGAAAGCTGCAGCTAAGAAAATTACAAATGGTAATGCTATTATTTGGCATATAGTTGCCAAAGGCATTCAATATAAAGATTTTACAGAGGTGTCAACTGATATATAGCAAACACACAAACAGTCTCCAGCACTGTAACATATGCAAGGAAGGCTGAGGCTAAATATTAAGCATATGAATTATATATTCTTGCAATATGAGGCTAAGAAAATGCTTGCTGTGCACCATAGTTAAAATGAGCAATAAATACCAGGGTTAATACTGGCAATGTCTCATTGCAGAAGGTTCCTCTAAGCCCCCCTCTTCCAAGTTTGGTTTTCAAACCACTTTCTGCTGTGTTGGATAATGAAGTGATTAGACTGCTCCTTTCCAAGACTGTTACATATTTAAAACAGGTTCCACCTCTGCCGCGTTTTAAACATCAGAACCTGTTTTGGGCGCCAGAAACGTGAAACATGAACATCAATAGCTTTCTCCTGCCAAGATAAGAGCTTGCTGTGGAGGCCAAACACATGTCTTCCCTTCTTTCCCTAAGGAGGTTTCTGGATAAGAAAGAGGTCTGTCTGTACCTGAGCAGCTTAAAATGACACAGCCACATATGGGGCTTGGGTAAACTTCCTTTGCTCTTTCTTCACAAGACAGCCAGAGATTTTCTTCTCCAACGCTATTGCCATTTGGGTTCACATGGGTTTGGTGGGCCCATAAGCAGTTCCCTCTGGCAGAAGGGTGTCCTGCTGCTGGGCACAGACCCTCCTGGGAAGGGAAGGCCCCTACAGAGAAGGATACCTTGTCTCATCCTTGATGTGCCAAGGAAGGATCATCTTGAGGCCTCCCTTTGCAAGGAGCAGCAGGATTGGGTTGATAAACTTCACCAGGCTTCATGGGGACCGGTGTCAGCACCAGCAAAATTCAGGTGATGGGAACAGGCGTGATGCAAAGTGCTGCTCTGTTTCAAAGGCAAGCTGAGCCAGGAAAACCAGCAAATCCCCTAGGCAAAAACCTCTCTCATCACCTCCACCATGAAGCACTTGGAAGAGCACATGCGCTCACTGGCCCCAGCACAGGGACCACACAGCTCCACACACAGAGCAAGCTTGCCCAAAAGGCAAATTAGTTCTTGCAGCTCCAGTTTAATGAACAAAAGGTGCTCATAGTAACCAGATTCTTCCCTCCCTCAAACAAGGTGGGGTAGTGTCAGGGCAAACTCAAAGATTTTTCTTGTGTTTCTCTCCGCTTGACTGGCTCAAGGCCGGCCTGTTCCACCCTTGGCTCACATCCCTCACCGCTGCAGTCCAGAAAAGGGACACCCGAGACGGCCCTGCTGCCCGTGGAGCTTAGAGGGTGGAAAGTATTGACACGGTGTCGTGCTCTCACAAGGGAAGGGCAATTTACTGCCTCCTCACCCAGGCCTGTTGGCTCCCAGCCCTGAGACACTCTGGAGGGGGAACTGGAGCCCAAAACTAGTGTTTCCCAGCCCATAAAAAGCTGGGATTTCTTTCTATCCTTTCTGTTTTACCATGAGGCACAAGGAGAGCTCTGTCCTTTCCAGAGCAGAGCCTGCAAACTAGGTGTTTGCTTACATCCATCTCATGGCAAAGGCACCAGGAGCACAATTTCAATATAAAAAGTGGACCTGTAGTAGCAGCATTGTTTTTACTTCTCTAAACTTCTACCAAACTCACACCTCATCTAGCCACCTTTCATGTTGGTGCTATTAAAAACCTCAAGCCTGTTCTTGGGGAGAGTGGTGGTGAAGCCATGGGTGACTTGAGCCTCACTATCTTAAACATCTAAATGTCCTTAGATTTGGGTTGTCAATATGAATAATAGAGCAAATCAGCCTACAGGCACCAGAATAGACAACTTTAAAACATAAGTATCTAAAACACAGACCTAAATAAGTACAGAAGAAGGGTTGAAGAATGCAGAGCTTTGAAGAGGGAAAAATGATCATTGTCCCACAGGATTTTGGCTACACTAAAGATACAGAGCTTCTAAATCTTCATCCAATTTTTAAGCAGTTAGGCACTGACAAATAAATGCCCCATTTAACTGTCTTATTGAAATTAATAGGGATTAATCACACCAACATTTTTGAAAAATCTTTCTGAAGCAACTTTGGTGCCCAAATATCTTCAAGAGAACAGACCTAAGCAACTTAAGTACCAGCTAGATCCTGCTTCCAAATGTGTCTCATTGCACTAAATCACATGGAATAAATGGGGCTTTTAATGAATGTGAGAGGATGGGGCCTCAGTTGCCAAATTCCTCTTGTGCAAAGAGTGGCAATAGCTGTGAAACCAGTGCTCCCTCGGCCAGCAGAGTCAGGCAAAAACACTGCACCCAAATTATCCCAGCTTGTTGGCCAGGGTCGCACATGCACTACTTTTATTGCAGCCCTGCTCTCGAAGGCTGGGTTCATGAGCTCTGATGATGAATTTCCATTTTGTGCTGGAGTCCTGACAATGCAAAAGCCCTGTCTGCTCCCTATGGAGATCACAGGGTAGCTGAGATGCTTTCTGTCATTCATACCATAGCAATGCAGTGCAACCTGGAACATGCAGGTCCTGCAAACCCTGACAGACAAAGACCTTCCTCAGACTGGCCCTCCTCCATTTGTCTGTTAAGCTCATGATGAGCTTGAAATAGCCCATTAGCTCCATGATAAAGAGAGAAGCAGAAACTGCACTGCTCTGAGACACCCAGCCACCAAGAATACAAAATGCTGCAAACCCAAGGCTTGGAGAGACACAGAGAAAGGCTGCTGGAAGGAGAAAGAGACACTGAATTGCCACTGTGGTCACAAGCTTATTCTCAGCTGAAGGTTTTAGTCCATCAGAGTTGCTGTGAGAAGTGAAGGCATTTGGGAATGCTTTTGTGTTTGATTTTGGATGGCTTGGGAAGCACAGCACATTCAGATCCCAATGTCATTGTTTGAGGGGTTGTTTGTTTTTATTCCCCTCCTCCCAACACAGAAAATTAAATCTGGCACACAAAGACAGGGCACTGATGACTCTTCAGGGATAGATTTTTATTGCATTTAGGAGCCAGTCAAAATAGTTTTTGACAATATTTTATTCTCAGAATTACAACTGAGATCCTAAGGGATGGGAGCATGCAAAGCCCACTGTAAAGCAGTGGGAAATACAGATCGCCCACGGCTCCTTTGAAATCCCAGATTATGTTATGGATATAGGCACACAATTGAAAGTGATCCGTTTGCCACACTTTAACTAGTTGCTGCCTGCCACATGAGGCATGGGAACCCTTTACACAGTCTAAGCTAACACAGTAACTGAAGAGCTGTGGTACTTCTACATGCAGGCAGTTCCTGTGGAGCTGTCCTGTGTGGAGCTGATGGGAAGCAACTCATGGAGCAGCAGTAATTCAACCATTGCAGTCACGTGCCCTGTGCTTCGTGGCAA
This sequence comes from Eudromia elegans, assembly GCA_003342815.1. Taxonomy (NCBI): domain Eukaryota; kingdom Metazoa; phylum Chordata; class Aves; order Tinamiformes; family Tinamidae; genus Eudromia; species Eudromia elegans. Next base: position 1,783,169 of record PTEX01000153.1, on the reverse strand, counting down.
TGATATATCATTTGTATTATAATAGCACTTCTAAGCTTCAAGCATGTGGTAGCCTCAGAGTGTTTGCTGCTGTGCCTGCATGCATGGCTTATAACGGTGAAGGCAAAACAAAGGATGAATGAAGCAAACAGGTGGAGGGCAAGGGGTAATAATAGTAATACATATAATGAAGAACAGGTAAAATAACACATTTTCTACAACTGCTGGGAGTCCAGAACTATGACTTTCAAAAAACTTCAGAGGGGGAAAACTGCTCCATCATGGACATACAAAAAATTGTTATTGTAGGATTGCTTGTTCAACTTAATTGCAGATTTATTATAGAGGCAAAATGACAAATGCCCTAACGTTAGCTGCTGTTCACAAAAAGGTGCAACTTTGCCCATGCAAAAAAATCCATACATAAAACATTCAAAAAGCTTCAAACATGAAGGTCTCTCCCTTTGAGAAACTCGCTTTGTCTAATCTAACATTTGGGAAATCTAAAACAAACTCTCCTTTTTTTTGACCAGAAAACTCAGCTGGTACTTGAATTAAATAAGCCAGCTACATCTTTTCCACATCTCTATATGCAGTTAATAATAGTACTACTTTGAAGTTAGCCAATTCCTTTCCTCTGACAGTCTCACAGTGCTTCTGAAATGTAGCTAAGTGTTATTACTCCCATGTAGTGATTCAGAATAAAACATGAGGAAAGGAAGTGATTTGCTTAAGATTATAATGCAAACCAGTAGCAGAGCCAAAGTTTTTCTTTGGCCTAATCTCTTCCTCCAGGTCAGTGATACCCAATTTTGGGGTCCTAATAGGCTATATATTCCCTTTAGGAGCTTTTATCACATGTCCATTATGGCACTGAAATGATGGCATCCATCTCATGGCCATACAGAAGACAGTGGCCATAGCATGGGACAGAGGAGATGCTGGGGTTCTCAGAGGAGAACAGAAAGAGTAAAAAGCAGCAGAAATTCTCCTGAGCATCTCCAAATCTGCCAAAAAGGCCTTCCCTGTCCTATCCAAGTTACCAACCAGAAAAGAAAGGCCACAAAGAGGCTTAGTGGGATAAGTTGTTGTGACTGGGAGCTACAGATATGACACTCCTGTTCTCACTAATACCCTGCCACCATTCACAGCATTCATTACCACAACAGTTCTTGTATTTTTATTCATCAGTCAGAGCAAAACAACTGAGCCTCTTGATGCCTTTGTCTGTGAAACACTCTCGTCTGCTGTTTTTGCATCACCTTTGCCATCACGGCTATAACAAATCACCTTGTTAATGTTACAGTGCTTGTTCCTGTGGCCTACAGTGATCCCTTGCAGCCTGGTGGACAACACTCACATCACAATAATCTGCCACATTTTCATGCAATTAGTATGCAGCAAACTGTACTCAAATACCCATACACATACAAAAAAGATTAAATAAGGCCCTTTTAATGTCGTGAATTGTCCTGTTATGAGTTAATGAGGTCTGGGAGGTTGCCAAAGTCCAACACACTGAAAGCCAAGGCAGGCTGGGAGGGAGAGAGGGAGGAGGTGGTGGGTTCAGCCAGATAGACCTTGAAGTGCAACAGCTGTGCCTTGTCTTTGAGGAGAGGATCAAGTAGAGAATATGAGATAGGCAAACGTTGGCTTAAAGTTTCTTCTCTCTTTGATTGTCCTTGGACATCTGCCTCATCTCCTGTCAAGAATGTTTGGCAGCTGCAAGCTCCAAATAACACCGCACAGCCAGGCCCTGATCAGAGCCTTCTAATACTTTAAGCCAACTAGTCTCTGCTGTGCACCTCAACCGATCCTGAACTATGCTAATGCCTTGAGCTAACCAGGCTTCCTATCAGGCCAGGAAATACACAGAAGCCGAGCCTGCAGTTTATTTTCCTCACGTGCTAATTGGCTTTAATTGTTGGCCAATTGGATTTCAAGTTTGGAATAGGGAGCCCCAGACAAAAGGAAAAGTGTTAACTTAAGACCGTGGGAGAGCCAGGCTGGTCTGTTCAGTTTCTAATGCATCTGCATAAAACCTAGGCCATAAGTCTCAGGGCAATAGGTGTCCAAGAGATTTCTCAAGCATAACCAATGTGATTTCCTATAAAATGTACACTTCTGTGTACATTGAATGTCAGTAATGTTCAGCTATTTGCTGAAGTTTAAGTTATTAATTTGGTACCAAAGTGTCTGGACTCATTTTGCTTAAAAATGAGTTAGTATTGTAAATAGTGGAACAATTCTGATATTTAAGGTAATGTAGACAATGGCTTTAAGATCAAAAGTACTTTCGCAAAAACTAGTGTCTTTTTTGTCCCTACAATCATGGTAAGAGGAGTTAAGAAAAAGTCTTCCCTCCTATATGTATCTTTGTGCCTGTTGAACAGGACAAGTCCCCTTCCCTTTGGTTTTACACCCATTCAGTCTCTGAATGGGATTGATACTTCAATGACACCAGTTTTATTGCTGCTGCATTTCCACTTATTTCAGAAGTGTTAAAGGGAAGAGAATGAGGCCATGTAAATACACCTGTGTGATCAGCCAGCCTAGGCAACTTCTGCATAATTCTTAATGTACTGATCCTCCCTGCACCTCTGGTAGTTAGAAAGTGCTATTACCTATCTTTTACTGAGGGCACAGAGGAACAAACCTGCAAAGGTAGTTGGGATCATAAATGCCTATGAAAATATGGGCCAGAGAGAATAAAGGCCAGCTTTTCAAAACTAATTTAATAGGATTTTGGCATTTAACTTGCTTAAGTACTTATAAGAACTTGCTGAAGAACTATGGCAAAACTGATCACAAATGATTTGCCTACAGTCATAGGGGCTGCCTTCACTAGAGCAGAAATCCAGGTACTAAAATCCTATGATGGGAATTTAGTGCCATTAGGAACCAGTCAAGCTCCTGTGCAAAATCTCAAACAAATTTTCATCTTTATCTTACATAAAATGTCTAGAAATAGGAACATATTATGGCATTATAAAAATCTACTGACTAGCAATAAAGTTTTCTGCTCTTCTCCATTTCCTGAAGTGGATCTTAAACAAAACTCAGTTCAAAGTATTTTCCCCTTACCCACTCAGCTCCAAGTGATGCTTTTACATAGAAGTAGAAAGATGCTTTCAAATCTGTGTAGCCATTACTAGGTCCTTATTAGTCAAGCCTCAGCCTCTCATTGACACAATTTTTCAGGCTGTTTTGGAGATCACTCTGCAAGACATGGAGCTAATGCATACTAATAAGCTACATATAAAAAGTGTAAATAAGGTTATTTTCATTATTTTTCTTCTGTCACAGTCACCTGTCATAGCTAGTCATTCAGGTATGAGTAGTGTGCTTTTAACATTGCTTCAGACAATGGTCTTTCTAAAGATAAGGACACTGAACAAAACTACTGTTCAGAAGATGCATCGTGCACAGACTCAACCCAAAAACCAGACCCTGAAGTACCTGCCTCGATATCTGTGCTTTCAAATCTGCTTCTGGGGACTGTTAAGGCCCAGATTTTCTTCCATTATTTCAGGTCACTTGGCACTATCTCCTACCTTAAGTGCCTAAATTTGGCTTTAACAAGCTAATGGAGAATTCTCCCATGTGAAAAAGTTCTAACAGAGATGGAGTTTATTGGAGATGAGCACATTAGGTAACCTATGCTTAACCTTAAATTTATAAGTCACCTGTATGCAGCCTTTGATTATCTATAGCTAAACAGGCAACATTTGAGCAGCTCCCAAACTTCCTAATTTATATTAGTACCAAGCTAAATGCACACGCATAATAAAAGCCACTTTTTTTCCATGAAGACCCACTCATTCCTTCCACAAGTTACACCAAAAACAAGGAGAGAAACAAGGCAATCAATTGAGGCACATGCTCATTCACATACAAAGTTTCAGTAAATTCTCTCTGGCATTTGAATCCTCAGGTAGCAGAAAATCTCCATGCTGATACTATTCAAGTCTGGATCCCATCACAAGAATCCTGAGGTCTCAATCCCTGATGTTGTGGTTTGACATTCTGAAACATTCAGCTAAATATTTCCCATTCAGGTGCATTTTACTCACTTGCTCCAGATGGGATCAGAGTTGAGAACACCAGACCCACACACAAAAATATTCTAGTGGTAGTTCCAGCTGGGGCAAGAAACAGTTGTGCCATAAATCTCATGATTCATTGTCCTAACACAAGCATGGACAATCCAGATCAATTCAGACAGTGGTCCACTTTATCCCACTTGAGCTTCAGCTGTGAGCATCCTGACCCTTCTCTTTGTACAAGTGTTTCAACATCAAAAGAAAAAGGATCTTAGCTCCATCCTATCCCAATCCCTATGTAAACAGCTATAGCAGCAAAAACAGAAGAACTATGTGGAGAAGTGATAAGCTCACCAATTTGCTCTAAAATCTAATGCTGAGGCATAGGACAATACTCTTCTCCATGAAACATGATATTCTTTCCTAGCATACAAAGCGCTAGGGGAAAAAAATGCTTGCAAAAGCTTATGGCTACAATGAATCTGACCTGAGTACTCATCCTTAAGGGCAATGCCCAAAATCAGCCTCATGAGCAGTTCAGAGACATCACAGGATTGACACTGAGGACAACCCCAGGTTTCCCATCCATTCTCAGACCACTGGCTCTGTTCTCTGCACCACAAGCATCCCTCTCCACTGGCATCTTGCCCTCCCACAGCATTCACAGGAGGCAAAATGCTGCCTGCAAGAACACACCTCCAAACTGAACTCTTTGCTTTTTTCATGCCATATCTTCTTCCTCCAAGAGCATCTCAGCATTCATGATGTGAGAAGGGGGAAAAAAGCTCTGGAGCTGAGACAATCATAGCGCACTTACTCTACTCTGACTTGGGAACATCCCAATTCGGCTCCCTTTGTGCCCTACACTGCAGGAGATGGTGCTGAGGAAAGCTGGGCACTAGAGATGTTGTGCAGCTAGTCAACACATCCCTGGGCTTTGTCAGGGGGCCGAGCTGCCGCCTGACGCCCGTCGCCTGCTCCCAGCACACCGAGGGCACTGCTAGCGAGTGCCGAGACTCCGGAGGAGCTGCAAGTGGATGCGAGTGGCAGGTACTGCTAACAGACACCACAGAGCCCGCATCACAAGCCCTGCCTCTCCCTGACAAATTGCCCCTTCCCTGCAAACATTTCAGCATGTAACTTATCTGCCCATCAGAGCTCTGGCCGCCCTTCCTCGCACAGGCGACGTCCTTCCAGGTGGATTATTTTCCACTCGAAGACGGATGCCTGCAATGGCAATCTTGAAAGTCTCCTGCTATCTGCTTCTCACCCTTCACAGGAGAAGACAAGACCACCCAGTGATTCGCCTGAAGAAATATTACACCAGGCTGTGGGTCGGCAGGCCTGAAATTGGCCCAGGGAGCAGATCGACAATGAGTTACCCAGCTTAGAAAACACAAGGGGATTAATAACTTGGACAGTGCGCTGGGTAAAACTAAACTCAGAAACCATTCCAAATCCAGACTCCATCAGAATTTTAATCTTTACAGACTTTTAGCTCTATAGCCCCATAAATCCTTTCCATAGTGACTCATTGTTACCCTGATCTTCCTTATAAAGCACACGGTGGAAATGGTGTAACATTTTCCTTTCTTATTGCGCCCCTTTGTAAAACCATCTTTCCCTGTATCTTTCTGCCATTTGCCTGTTAGTCATGGGCTTCACTCCTGAATGAGCCACTTAGGGAACGTTACACTGATGTCAAATTGATACATGTCTCACAAATACCTCAAATCTTGTCTTTATTTCATGTCCAAGGATGGCATTTAGGAATGATCAAAATTTGGAGATTTCTCCCAACAAAGTTTCAACTGAAACAAGTTTTTCTACTGAACAGAAGGTAACCTTTAGGTGAAATTAGAATATTAGCGAGTTCACCCAAGGCCAGAAACACTTCATGTTTCAGATTTTTCTTTTGTTTCTCATGGAGAAATTGAAACCACTCATAAGGGATATTATTTACACTTCTTAAGTCCTCAAAACAGATTTTTCAGCACAATTCTGGTGCTGGATCTGGTAAGTGGCACACAGCAATCAATGCCTTTATGCCTATGAACTCCAGCCCGGTTAAATATTTTCCCTGTTATTTCTCTGGTATCTCCACCCATGGATCAGCTACTGAGAAGAGTGGACAGATTTAACAAGTTCTGAGCAGGAAGAGCTGCAATGATGTGTCTGAGAAATATAAATAATATTATCCTGCGAGTTAGTTCTCAGATCACTCCCTACTCTCTCTTCTATACAAACACCTTCCACAGGGAATCAACAGCAATAACCATAGTGGACCTCATGGAGCTCTCTGGTATATTTTGCCTTTTAAGGGCCAACATGTTGCCATGTTGCTTATGATGATATCATAAGGGTATCAAAAAATCATGTTTGTTTTTTAATCAGACAAGAACACGTGGATGTTGCTCTTGAGCCCCAAGGGCAGTATGGGGAGAAAATTGAGGAACTCAGTGGGGCAGTGCAGCAAGGTGTGCAGCTCTGAGCACATGAGCAGCCTTATGAACTACCATATGATTCCCCTTGAGATCTAAGCAGTTCTCTGTTAAGCTACATCTTGAAATTCAGCCTTCAACACATAGTCCTGACCACTCTCCTATTAAAAAATAAAATCCTGCTTATTTTGGCAGATGTGCCTTTTTCCCTTGAAAATATGCTATTCTATCTCATTTCTGACTTCAGGATTTTCTCTCCTAAGCATAATGCAATAGCCTGAGACATGAGTCAATCCTCTCCTTTAAAGCAAAGCGATTTCTCCACTCCTTCCCTGTGATATCTATTTTGGAGGCTCTCAACTTCCTGGTGGGCCAGTGGGACATCCCGCAGCCTCTTTATGGCTGGTGGTCTGCAGGAGGGAAGGGGATTACATCTCTCAGCAGCCAATGGTGGTGCCTGTAGGTTCAATAAATGGGCTTAGAAAAGAGACACACACATACACAGCATGTCCTTCTTACTCCGTTTTGCTTGGTGCAGCTGAACCTGCCGAGCCAGTGGGAGTGAGCTCTATAGTGATAACGGTAACCATTGACTTTCCCTTTCCTGATTTCACCTCTTTCATTATGTTGGGGAGCTTTGTTCCACACTAGGAGATTATGCAATGGGCCGAGGAGATGTGACTTCAGTGAGATATAGCACACAAAAAACTGTGACAAATTGCAATGACAGGGGCTCCGATGGTTGCTTGTGATGGAGTGAAATTAAATCCCTACCCAAACAATGCAGCATTATGCTATGTTCTATAGACACCCTTGTTGAGGGTAGATTGAGAGAAAAAGGAGACTGGCAGAGAGAGATGCACACATACTTTCACCCTCCTTGTTCCCAGCTAGCCCTCGTCCCACAGTGTCAGCTTTGGGGTAAATAAAAAATAAAAATGAAAGACGACCTAATACTTGGGCTCACAAGGGATGCATGAGTCGGGGTGAACTGCAGCAGATTGAACACCCTGCAAACACCCAACAAATGCAGCACTGGCCTGTTGAGCTCAGAGGGCAGCGCTGGCTCCAGGGAGCTGCAGCTGAACTGCCCGTCCCCATAACTCCAAACATCTCAAGTAACTTACCCTCCTTCCTCATTGAAGTGCTCCCTGAGGAACGCTGCCTCCAAGGGTGTGTGCACACCTTTGTGCTCTCTCTCGTGCCACACTTTCTAGGGCAAAATTGCCCAGGAAATGCCTTTTCATGCTAAATAACTGACCTAGGCTGCCTTACTGCCCTGTTCATCTTCCCCACATGAACCAGACATTCATTCCCCAAGGAAGAGTCCATACATGGGCTCAGACACAGCTCCTACAGGAAGACAACAGGAGAATTGCTGGCACTGGAAGACAGGGACACATCAGAAGAGGATCTGTGCCATCCTGGGGCCAACCAGGTGTTGAAACAGTCAGTAGCCTCCAAAGAGGCCAGATCCACCCCCTGGAGAGAAAGGGACAGGCAAGCTGGGAGAGCACAAGACCCCAGAGACCTCAATCTCTGCATTGGCTCCTGCTCTTATTGGGATTTCCAGGAGCAGCCTATGGATAGGAAGGGAAGTGAAGCCGACTCAGGGAGCCTAGGAGCGCTCAAAAAGAGTGCAAGCGTTATGAGCTGCTCGGCTTTACTACTGCTCTCAGAGTCACTCTCGCAGGACTCCCCAGCTTAGCTTCCACTGCAAAGAAACAATAGTTCAAGCTGTGAGATGTTTTACATTCAACTTCCACCTCTCTCCCCCTCTTCAGCAGAGTTGCCATGAGCCCAGACTTTGAAAACATTTCAGACTTAAAAGGTTAAGATTTAAGTGCTGCTGATTTTATCTGGGCTTTTAACTAACATAGGCAGGTGGATTAGAGATATGTGTACAATCTCCACTCTAGACACTTGGGTAAATATGCACAAGTGCTGAGTGAGCCAAGGAAGGAATCTGATGTTATTGTCTATTAATTTGAAAGCAGAGATTAAAGAAAGTGCAGAAATCAGTAGTGTAAATATCAAAAAGGATTTCCATTTATATGTAAGAACATTACTCTAGCAGTCTGGATATTTCAAACAACATGAAAGCTTTCTTCCCCAAGAAAAAGAACTGTGAATTTGTTTAAATTTACATATTTTCTCCTCTCTTTGTTTGCAGGAACGGTCACCATGCTTGCAGCTAGGAAGCCGTTTGCTCAGCAGGACTGGGTTTTGTTCAGAGCCTGGATTTGGCTGGAGGACCCATAAACAGCAAAAGTATTTCAGAAAGTTACATGACAGGCAACCGGGTTGGGATTTCCCCTCCCTTGGTATTTTTTCCTAGTAGCTTTTAAGATTTTACCTTTATTTTTCACTGCCTGATAGCAGGAAAATGGATATGGATTTCTTCTAATGTTTTTTGTTATAGAGAAATTTGTTGACAATTTGGCAGAAACAACATGCAAGTGACAGGACATTCAAAATCATTTTGGCTTTGACTATTGGTCAGGTCAGTGATAAGACTTCTTACCCTGCTGACATGAATTTTCTGACTTTTGACTAGCTACCTATAACTATTTTTTATGCGTGATGAATAATAAATATTGAAAAACAAATCACTAAAACAAATTAAGTGGCTGCAATTCCTTTTAGAAAAGAACAAAAGATATAGGTTCCTAATATGACAGATTTTTAGTAAGAAATATTGTAAGAAACAATATTTTCTCTAGAATTAGAATTAAATTGGGTCTGAATGTAATGGGTGCTCTTTAAAAGCACAGATTGGGTTAAAATATTAAGGATTTCTCTACTTTTATGAAAGTTTTACAAATTCCTGGAGGTCATCTGAATACTCAAAAATAATGCATAATATGACCCCATGAATCAAATAGGCCAAGCTCAGCACTTTTTATTAGCAGAAATATTCATGAATCTTTTATCCTCGCCTAGTCTACCAGCTCTTACTTTTGCCCTATTCTCTCCTTAATGCAACATTTCATAGGAATGCCAAGAAAAAGGAACCCAGCTTCAGGCTTAATTGCTAATATTTCTAAATTTAGTCAGTGTAAAATCCATCTGAGGCTCCAAAGATTTTCCCCGTAATCTGCAGAACCTGAGTTTGAATCTAGCCCAAGAGAGCACCCCAGCAAATAAATACCATCTGATCTCTACAGCAACCTGACAAGAGTTCAACTGTTTTCCACCTTGCTACAAGTATATCAGAGTTGATTTCCCAATGCAATGCTGCAGGGGAAAAAGTCAATTAAAATGCAACTGTCCCAATTTCAGGGAAAGGCACTGATCAGCAGGAATCACTGCACATGTGGATATATATTTTCCCCCCCTCTTTGTTTTAAGCAATCCCATACTAGATTAGTAAGCTAGTAATGCTAAACTGCCTTGCCTTATGACTCACATAGCACTGGACAATCAGCAGCAAATATATGAGTCTAATGACCCCAGTTTTCCACACAACAATGTGGCAATTTCAGGATTCAGCTCATTCTTCCCATCTTTCTCACCTGCTTCTGTGACCATTATGGATATCACAGTTAAGCTCTGCAATACTTGGCTCCAGGCATGATATAGAATTGCCAGTTTCACTACATATCAGCATTTTCCCTATCAGCACAGTCAAAAGGAGATTAGGCTGGACAGAAAGGAACCAATTCTGGATGCTGGAAACCAGACAGATTTAGTAATCATTTTGTCTGACCTAATTGCTCTTTTCTTTGGAATGTGTGAATGTCTTATGGAAGACAAGAAGTTCCAGCAATAAAATGTGCCTTTCCTATTCTTTCTCCAGAAACTGGTGTCACAGGAGTGATCATGTAGGTTATTGGCCTCAATAAGTTTTATTCAGTAAGTATTTATTGCTAGCAATCATATAAATATAGGTAATATTATCTGGTAGCAAACCGCATTTGTGCATTCATATGCAACAAGTTGCCATAAGTTCAGTAAGAAAATCTCAGACAAAACCATGATTGTGCAAAACGTTTTTGTGCAAAATTATATTTGTCAGATCATTATTCAGTAATCATTTGAACAATTTCTTTTCAGAGAAAACGCAAGCTTCCACCCAGTTCTAATGCAAAGTGACTGTAAAACATGGGAGAATCTCCCTGGGGAAGCAGCTACAGCACCAAGTCCACCCAATTCAGTAAGATTAATTACCATAAGAAAGCAAATAAAAAAAGCACTTAATTGATTTCAGATGTTAGAATGCTAGGTCTGAAAATTTCCGTTTGCCCCAAAGTTTAATATTGAAATCACACCAATAATTACCCAAAAAAGCCAAGCACAGATTCCAAGCTCCCTCAAATGCTCTGGATCGAGAGTTCATTCAGACTGTTACAGGTAGCAGCTACGCACCACATTTGGCTCCAGTTCAGTTTCTTTGAGTCTAAGACCAGGATAGAGCTTCAGTTCATCTCCTTCAACTCCGTCCCACACAATTATATTTCACTCACATATTTCTAAGCTGAGCCCAGTGACATTAATTAAATGAGAGCATTTCAGAAATCAGGAGACAAATTGTTGCATGCTCTAGGCAGAGAGCAGGAGACAAAAGTGACACCAGGCCTCCACGGGGGCAAGGAGCCCACAAGGTGACTCCGCTTGGGATTTGCCTTGTGTAACTTTACATGTCTAAAAGGTAAATGTCTACATCTGATCTCATCACACACATCAGCAGAAAGAAAGGGCATTTCTGGTGCATGATCCACTTGCTCCACTACAGAATGAGACATACGGGCCCATTTCTGCCTGTTGGAGAGTGACTGCCAGCTAGGTAGGGGATATGGGGAGAACATCCCCCCACCCTACATGTCTATATTCAGACCATCATTGCCTCCAAATGCAGGAGATACAGGCTGAGATATCCAGCTTGAGCCTGCACCTACCCTCGGTGACAGATGTCTACCAGTTATCTTTGAGGCTAAGATGGGGCTGACTGCATTCTCTTCATGCAAGTTATTATTGGCATTTCACTCCAATGGAAAATGCTTAACTCAGATGGAACCCTTGAATTTTGTGAAATGTTAACAGTCTATTTCACTCCAAGTTGTAATGTGCACAGTACCAAACATTCAAAAAACAAAAAAAAAAATCACAAAAAGCACAAGTATAGGACATTCTGGTTAATCTCCTTTATATGGTAATATTCCTAGTGTTACATAACTCAAGGTGCTGATTAAGAGAATTTACTCTGATCCTTAAGAAAATGTGCTAAGGTAGAAAATAAACAATTGTAAATTTGGGAATTAAAAGTCCTGTAAACCCTTGTCTTCTGCTTATCTAGCCAGGATTAGAAAATACAGCCTAGCGCATTGCAATCTCTTCCAACATTTCATCTCAGCCGTCATGTGTTTCAACTCTTTTCTGAAAGAATAGCCTCTAGGAAGAGGGCTGAGTGCAAAATTCACAGCACATAAATTAGCCCCTTTCTCCAGCTAGTGGGATATTGAGAGGAGATGGCAATTGCTTTGTTACTCAAATGTATTTGACACCCTCTCTTGACATTTTTAAGCTCTCCTGGCTATTAAGTGTTTTGCCCTGGATGGTTGTGATCCCTATTTCAAGGTGAATTCTTTCCTCAATCCTACAGCTGAGCATCCTGGCTTGTGAGAGCAAATGCATGTTCTCACACAGAGTTGCGCCCGCAGTGGCAGCGCTGGCATCTGAAAGCAGTACGAGCAATCGCACAAAGTCAAGGGAAAGCTGGAACAAGAGCAGAGCCGACAGGGTAAAAACGAATTCTTTGTGAAACCTGAATTTCTGTGAACTTCTTAAGCTCGCCTGTCCCCCCTCACATAGGAACCATACACCCATACCCACTGCAGAATCACAGCGTGTTTACACAGCACCACACGTTGCACATAGGGCATGCAAGATGCATTAAGAAACTCGATATGAGGTTTCCCACTGATTTCTGAGTGAGTGGATGTGTGGTTGACTCCCTGCCTTTTTCCCCTTTTCCCAGCACGCCTGGATACCTAGTTTTGCTGTCATCAGTCCAAACACATGCTCTATTTCCCCCTCTTTCTAAGCTAAACTCTTACTCCTGCTCCCTCTCCCAATACATTATTCCTCCCTGTCTCAGTGCTTCGAAGCAGTAGTGCCTGCCAGGAATCCTAAAGATTCAGTGGGTGTACAGAGCAGCCTGGGAAAGCAGCAGACAGGACAGAATTGCCCTGCTCTAGCCCAAAATATGAGGTTTTTAAACTTTACATTAATCCCTTAAAAAAAATCAGGAAAGAGGAGGCACAGAAGAAGGGGCTTGCTCGGTTGGTATAGGTGTTTGAGTGTGCACACTTAATATGGAATCTATACCAGTGATTAAATGGGTTTTAAATCAAAGCCAATAGATAAATAAGGAAACTATTCCAAAACCAAGGGGGTTAAAACACACTCTGCATGCACCTGCTGGAGACGCTGTGCTGCTGGCTCTACATTTCAACTCTAACCTGTATTTGATATGGTGTTGTTGCAGCTGTGGGTTGGGGTGGTTTATTTAAGTGGCTCCAAATGCTTGTCAGTGTGGCAACCAGCTGAATACATAAAACAGGCTCTCCAAACCCTTTATGGCCCAGGGTCAGAGTAAATGGAATAATAAAATCCAAATGCTTTTGTCTCATTTTCCATCACCCAAGCCTTCCGCATAAATCTACAGCTTTGCAATGACCTTCGCATTCAGTGTCGGGGATGAGGCCGCAGGTCTGAGATACATTTGGTCTTCATCTTAGGTCTTTAAAAGCTTTTTCCAATTAATTTTAACTGACTTCCATAAGGATCAAGTACAGCTCCTCCTCCCAGCCCCCTCACTCCACATCCCACCCCCTTCTTCTACCCAGCATCTTCAACCAGTCAATGGGGGAAACACTAGAGAATAATACTTTTGATCACATTATATGTGGTAGCACCAACAGCAGGGACATTTACAGAACAAGTGATTTAGCAAACAGGAAGTGGGAGTTTTCTTAAAGGAATATTAATTTGACATCTTCCTCCCTGCTGCATGCTGTTTTATTTATTCCTCTAGTGCCATGCTATCCCCATTCAGGTGTCATGAGGGGACACTCATTCTCCTGTATGTTTACAAAGGGTAGGTCACTGTTAAGCTAAAATATATATGCTTGGGTTTAGTGAATCAAAAATCACCTTGTCTGAAATGAACTGCTGAGGGCTGCTCCTTCCCTCCTCCCCATCTGATCTAAATTAGATGTAGTCACATCTATGTGTTTCAGTTATAGCAAAGAGCAACTCAAACCTCTGTCAGAAACAAGACACCTCAAGAAGTCCCAGTATTAAGAATCCAGAAGTCTCCCCCTCCACATTCCCAAAGAAGATATTAAAGACCAGCAAATAAACCAGTGCCCGAAAAAGCTAATTCCTATTTTTCCATTAAGTGAAGCTTGGCGAGACTTTGAGAGCTGTAGGGAGCATTATGGGACACATTCACAACGCAGAGCTCCCACATTTACTGTAGCTCCACTGACTTCTATAGAGCTGAACAGATCTACACTGCCAGATGACTTGGTCCATACTGTGCCAAGTCAGTGTCACATGCAATAAACCTAACAGCCAGGTACATCGCTACAGGGGGCTTGGGCTCGATTAACCTTAGACAAAACATGGAGCAAAATATATCCCCGAGACTGCTGCTTTCCTGGGGCCTGCCCAAGAGAAAACAATCAACAGGGATCTCCAAGACAAACCTCAACTTTTTGAGACTTCCTATACAAAATCTTAAACATTTCTATATCATTCTGATCATTCTAGTTTAGCACAGGAAGAGCTCTTTCCTCAGTTGCATTAAGCATTCCTACTTGTACCTTTTCAAGATTTATCTATCACTATTGCAGGCTTCTTTCACCAACTATTGATGTTCATGGAGTTGCATCCCTCAAAAGCATCAGAAAAACAAGAGCTTTGCCTAGAGTCCACTTATCCATTTTCTTACTTGGTGAAACCATCCTTCCAAGCAGAAAATAAGCCACTAACAGAACTAGGATGCTTTGGTTTCAAATGGCTTCAGAGGCAGTACTTGGGGTCTCTGAAGTCTCAGCAGCTGAAACTTCTCCTGCAGATAGAGCACCCACAGTGGTTCTCTGATGTGAATTCTCTGGTAGCAATGAGGACTGAACTCAAAGGATGGTCTTTCCCTAAACAGGTACATTAACAGCCCCTCATCTCTGCCCACCTTTTTTCATCAAGATTGTAAGATTTTAATACTGCTTGCACTCTTTTAGGGCTTATTGAAGTTTCCTAGCACACTCAGAATTACCAAGAGAGAACAGCAGGAATTTCTAACCATGCATGTACACAGAGGGAAATTAGGTAAACATCCTTCCTCTATAATATTCATTTTTAGCTTAATTTCAAACTTTAAATTCCCAGACTCTCTTCCTCCAAAATTAATCATACAGCTGACCACAGCAGTGACAGCAAGAACAGCAGAACCATTTCTTCCTGACGGCTATGACTATAATTGCATACTTTGAAGGCTTCACTTCCGTAGCCTGAAATGGAGCTTTTTATGTTAACTCAAACAGCGTGGATTAGAAGGCCTGGTTTTCCAGTTCCAACTCATGCTAAGTCAACAGAAAATTGCCTCTCAAATGTAGAGGTCTAGCTTCACTTTTGGTACAGGCCAAACATGCCTATGATCTCTTAATCAGAACAGATTTGGAAAAAGGCATATCCATCCACTTATGCGGAGAACTCTAAGGAAAAGAGAACAGGTGTTTAGCCAGTCAATTAATGCCACAACACAGGGCATTAGCACTGCCAAGCACTGCACACAGGTGGCAGGGTACATGCTCGGGGAGGCAGGGACCCAGCAAGACATACTGTGAATTTTCTCCTTGAGTAACATGATTACAGAAACAACTGCAAATAGCTTTGTGCTGATCCACAGCGATGCATTCAGCACTCCCTAATCTTCCAAACGTCTGCCTATGCAGTGGCATGAAAACTATGGCATTCCTGCAGCCCTTACCTATGGAGACACATCTGGGCTTTTTTAATGCATTGCTGGATGATTATCCATAGGCTTCTGAAAAGGAATCCAGTGTAGATGTTTAATATTATGAACACGCGAAGTTCAATGCAATGGGATATAAAAATGCTTGGAGAACTTAGAAAAGGGAGTACACATGACTTCCACCAAGGATTTTTAGAGCAATTTCAGAAACTGAGGCACAGGGTAAAAAGAATAAGCTATACCACATAGAGGCAGAGATCAAGCTCAGATCTCCTGCCTCAGTTCTCTACACCAGCTCCAAGAACGTCCATGCCCTGGACTAGCATAGAAAACTAAATGGGGAAATGAGAGGCCGTTTCCCCCAGAGCAGAATCAAACAAAACACTCAAGTTAGACACTCAAGTAGGTTTAGTGGTTGAATTTAAAAGCAGGGGGGACTGGTAGCAGGGAGTTCTCAGTCAGGGGTCATTTGTTGTAGAATATACTTCTCACCTTCATGTTCCTCAGGGCTGGGCTCTGGCAAACTTAATGACATTAGGCACATCCACCTGCTCCATCAGTCTGTTCTTGAATTAGACAGCTTGGAGCAGAGTGGCTTAAGGCACTTGTTTGGGTCTTGATGCTTTTAAGGGTTTTTTTTAAGTAAAGAAATCTTTGGCTTTTACTGTTGGAATAGTGCTCGGGGTGATGCTCACACTGTTTAAAGTAAAACGTCAGTGCAATGCACAATGCAGTTTGGCTGAAGGAATGATGTCCATTTGGAGCACTTCGCTTTCTATGGGTGCCTGTTTAGTGATTATACAAAAAACAAATTTTGCAGGATCTTGATCCAGATGAAGCTGACTTCATTCCATTTTAACACACAGGATTTCAGACCAAACATCTGTCTGAAACCCGAGATGAAATTCACATGATTTAGACAGAAAGCCCCAAGTCAATTAGATGTCCAGCATACAGAGTCAAGATCCTTGGCTCTGATCCCCCAATAATTAGCGTGCACGTAACTTTATACACATAAGAGAAGCTTGTACATTTGACAGGATTATTCTGGGTAAGCTTTTTCCCAGAGCAGGGTTCTCAGTTGGAACCAAACCACAAACCACATCAAGTTCATACAGCTCTAGTACAAACACTTCACACTTCTGAAACCAGAGCAATTTTCTCTTCATGGCTCTGTAATCACTCAGCAGAGGGGATATTCCTGATAGAGATTTCTGACTTCGAATTTGAAGCCAACAACAAGACGAGAGGTGCTGAAACTCTCCGGCAATGTGGCTTGTGCTTGCCCCTCATCTAACCTGTTAATAAAGCTGGGGAAAAGGGAAGCCCGAGGCACAGGACTGTTTCAAAACACAATGTTGTTTTTTCCTAAAAGTCCCTGCATCTTGTCAACAGCTTTTCCACAGCATCGAGAGCTTTTCACAGCATTTTCTTTCCCGCTCCCACCCTCTGATATGAAGAAACAAGGGCCCATTTGGTTTCCAGAGGGTGGCCTGCTCATCTCCAAGAGCTATGAGAATGTTTGGAGAGTGGGACCTCCCTCCTAAATTAAAAATTCATGTCAGACTCAGTGGGTGAGAGACCCACGTGCCCTCGTCTGGTCACAGAGCACAGCATACTGGCACATTAGCTTCTGAAGCTGCCTTTTCAGCGCTGACCTTTATATTAATGCTAATAGGGTTTGGAGAAATAAAATGTAAATTTGTCTCTAAATGGATTAGCCTAGGCTGGGGGTGGGAAAAAAGGGTACAGGAGGGGGGGATTGCTTGGAGCATTTGCACTAAAATTAAAACATTTATGTTCCAACACTTAATTTTATTAGTGGCACATCGGAGTTGCCTGAATGCATAATACATTTCTCAGGTCCTCTCTGTTCTCACTCAGATGCTAAGTGTGTGTGCATGCATGCACCAGCTTGCTAGAGCTCTACATTTACCTAATAAACCTCCTTTTACTTCACAAAGCTCACATTTTGTCATCAGGTTGTTTATTTGTTGCTTCTTCCCAGGTTCTCCAGGGAAAGAAATACACTGTGCAAGCTTCAGCTCTGCCCCAGGAACCGTGAAACTACAATCTGGGCCCAACATTTTGTATCTGCGCAACAGTATGCGCACCCATTTCTTCACATCAGCCATGGGTTTATGCACACAAATTGGATAATAAGGTTGACTGGTACTTACAAGTGCTTTACCTAAGCAGAGACCTTAAAAAGGGTGAAAAAGCAGCAGTATTGACACTTTTCAGATAAGAAGATTGAGCCACAGCTGACATATATTCAGTAGTGATGTCTGTAAGAGGCAAGATATTAACCCAACAAATTGCACTTTAGAATAACTTTTTGCTCCTTGAAGCTCTGCTTGAGCTTCAGGTGTTGATTCCTTCCAGCCTCAACAAGGGCAAGTTCATCTAGGTCAGCTGTGACCCCAGGTTTATCCCCTTACAGGGTGCATTTTCTCCCCTTTGGACAAAATAATTATGCATTAGAAGCTATAGTTTCACTAAAATAAAAATGTTTTATAGGAATAGATAAAATGTGGCAAAACACACCAGTGAGAAAAAATTATGATATTTCATCTTGCCAACATCAAAACATTTGTTAATAACAGCTCAATGTTTATATTAAAATGTGAATTTTCATATTTTGTATTTATATATTTTCCTTAAATTGGCACCTAACTGCTATTCAATGTTTTAAAATAGCACATATTTTTAAAAGCACCCTTTATTTTTTGGCTTGGAAAGTATCTAAATTTCAGCTATTCAGACAAAGACACAGGTTTTGCAAAACATCAGCAACTCCTCAGAATAAGAAACTCTGGGTCTGAGCCAGATCTAAGTTCTCCTTATTGTAAATGAAGCTATATGCATTAGACATCCAGCCACAGCACACTTATCTTACACGAACATATATCTAGCTACAGTACCATGGCCAGACTAAAGACCTGACATGTAAGGATGACAGAGATTCATTCCTATAGAATATTAATGATAATGAAACACTCCCATATAAAAGGGATCACGCCAGCCATGTGCTAGAGAAATTACTCTAAAAATCTACGGTTCTTAAAGATGCCTCTGGAGAACATTCATTACAACCACTCATTCTATAGCAGTATAGACTGCTACATATTCTACAGGAGGATAGACCCTCCATACCTGTAGAGTGCTGTAAAACAACTTGGTCTTCCTTTTTGTCTGAATTGCTACAGGACTTCTCTGTAACCATTCCCACTTATATTTTATAGCCTATAGGTTAAATTATTTTACAAACAATTCAGCACAAAGGCAGCCCAGGGGAAGGGGTAAGAGGAATCAGGACAGCAATGACTTGGGCACCTTGCCCTTGCCTGAGCCAGCATTAATGCTGCCGATATTGCAGGTACAATGTAAAACACTGTACAGAGCATAGGTAGCGCATATACACACAAGACCCCTGCAAGGTAGAGGGAGGGAAAAGAAACACCACAGAAGAACAGATCATTCAGTAGTGGAAGAGTATCTGATTGCCTAATGTAAACTGTGATTAGTGGCGCGGTGCCTGGACAGTGAGCGCTCCGCAGCCCGAGCGCGGTCCCCAGCGCGGCGCGGGCTGCCAATCCGTCAGGGCGCGCAGCTGTAACGCGTTCTGGCATCGCGGCCTCCTCAGCTGGTCCGTGTCAGAGGCGGCCAGCGCCGCAGGAGCCATTCCAGGAGTTGCGTCTGGAGTGTCTGCCCGCCTGGATCAAGGGTGTTGCCAGCTGAACATCACAGCGAGGGGCCACCGCATCTGGCCAGCGAGGCCCAGGGAAAGGAGGAGGGGGTGCCTGCGAGCGGGATTTGGGGCTGGGCGATTCCACTGACAGCAGTAAAGGCCATGGGGGCTAAAGCCACAGCAGTCCAGAGAAAGCAGAGAGCACTCCAGAAAGGTTGCAGAGCACTCACAAAGCACCCTAACAGTCACCAGCACCATTAAACACCCCAGGCAAAGGGGGTCTCCAAGACCCCCACACACAGGCTTCTCACCAAGCCTTTCCCTCCCTGTTACAAATTGGTATTTTGTTAGCTCAAGGCCAGATGCTTCTCCTTAGAGCAGATTAATCTCAGTTCATCATATCACCAGGAACCAAGCAGGACAAGGAGTCACAGGGGTGCCAAGACACATGCAATGTGAGCAGGACCCCTACAAGTGGGCAGGGAGAGCCAAAATGACCTTTTCTTCAACAAAGCACCAAAATCTGTTTTGATTTGGTAACTTCACATTTTTTCAGCACAGTCACACATAAAAACCCCATAACAACCCATAACAATTCTTTAACTCTCCAAAACACCAAACTTGTGCTTACTGTTTACGGAGAGCTGCTGGATCCACGATGGTCCCCAAGGAGAAGGCAATTCCCATCCAAGGGCAAAGGGAATAAAGGAATGGGTTACAGCAGAGGAGAGAAAAGCCTCCAAAAGGATTCTTTAAGAGGATCTCAAATCAAGGGTTAATTGTTTCCAAATGACCACTGTGTGGGAGACTATTATGGGATGGGACCCATTCAGGCTGGTTTGAAGCTGCTGGTAGGCACCTTGAAAGAGGGATAAGCAGCAGCAGCTGTTTTACATTTAAAGTGACTGAAGTGAGTAGTGAATTACTGTGGGAGACAAATGAGCCCATGACATGATTGGACCTGGGACGGCTCTCCCAAGTGGCCACTTGTTTCATGAGAACTCCCACCCCCGGGGTCTGTATTTGAGTATCAAAGACACAAATAACACCAATTAATTCAGATTAGCCCATGAGAGACAGCCAGGTTAGCTGCCTGTTTATGGATTCAGAGCCCCGGCTGCTATCAGCTCTTCTGCCTTCAAGGTGCCGTGCTGTTCTCTTCAGCTCCATTTTTATCTTGGGAGTGTGGGTTTTTCTAAAGGAAATCACAGGGAGCAAAGACACGAGTCAGAAGCCAGCAAAGGTGGTGGGGTCGTGTTGGTGCAAACTGCTCACCGAGAGCAAGCACAAGAAACGGGCAGTGTGGGGTGGACCCGGTGCTTTGAGTCCGGAGTTCAGGGTTTGCATGGACCTTGACACCGTTCATTTCAACACAGACCAATAAATAGAGAACCACTTGCATTTTGCAGCCAGGTTGGTGACTTTCTAGCAGCACCCTGAGCTCGTGTCAGTGCTGCAGGAATCGAGAGGAAGACAACAGCCCTGCGTGCTATTTACCAAACTGCATTAGTCAAAATACTGCGTTTTAAAACCCCCTTAAGTTGTTATACATCATCATATAAGTCATCACAAAATAGTGAGTACAAATTCCTAAGAATTATGTTGACATGGAAATTGTCAGCAGAAGTGCAGGGAAATTTACATGTCCTCATATATCCACACTCGTATTCTCCACAGAAATTAACATATTGTAACACTAATATTTCAAGGTAATGTTTTCTCATGAGGATGCCATATTTTATCAGTTAATATCATCTGCATAAAAACTATTCAATTACAGTATCAAGCAATGCATGATTAATACTAATATCAGCACTGTAATGCCTACTTCGTAAGGTGTCATCGGAGCTGTTCAGGCAGATGAAAATGGTAGTGGCAGAAAAAAAATCATTCTTTTTAATTAAAAAAAAAAAAAAGTGTAATATCCTCGTAAAACGAATGGCCAGTGATGTGTGGAGTACAGCCTTGCCTGCCCTGGATGGTGTTGGGTTGAGTTACTGACTGGGACAAGGGTTTTAACTCTACCTCAATGTGTCGAGCCAGGAGCTCCATCCCTCAGATCCCTAATACATAAATAAACATAAGCAACCGAGGAGGCTAAGTGTTTTATGCAACTAGGCAGATAACCAGACCATGAGATTTAAGTGTGTGTACATACATATATATATAGTTGATGTTGGGAAGCCTTTGAACACCTATCTGTCTTCACCCAAATCCAGAAGAGCTGCCCTGCTCTTCCTATACCTTGCTTAGAAACTTGCATTAGTGTGACTAAGTGGTCATCAAGGCATGATAGATAGAACCAAAAAGATTCCCAGGAAAGAAACAATCTTTCCTCATCTTAAAAAGGGGCGATTTCCCTATCTCATCCCTCTGAGTACCGAATCCTGTGAACATGGGGGTTCCTGGGAGGAAGAATCCAAGCAGAGTCCCACAGGAGGCATGTAAATTAAGAAAATAGCAGCTTATCATCAACTGGTTACCAAGTTAAGGCCTCCAGATTTGAAAACGGCCATAACACGCCATTACAGCTAGAATAGCTCCCATTCTCCCTCAACCTGTGTATTTATTGCCAAAGCTGAGTAGTTCTGTAATGAATAATTTATTCCAGTTTCCCTCTTCATGAACTGTCAGCAAGTGGATCTTGATTTTCTCAATATATATGTTGCATGTGCAATTGATCCTGTTCAAGGGGGTCATGGTGAAGCCATGGGGTTTCTTATATCTCATTCGAACGGTATTTTGAGAGCTTTCTCCCGGCCTTTTGCCCGGGGCTGAATTTCAGCCTATTCAGAAAAATATGTCGCATCGTGGTGTGAATCATTTTGGGTCTGTAGCTCATCCACTTGCATATTCACAGTTTCAAATTCAAGCTGTCTTGACAAGATGCTTAGGTCACATGGGCCATATCTGTTCCCAAATTGAAAATGGGTAATTTGGAATCAGCTTTCCAGCCCCCCTCCTCATAATAACAAATCCAAAAATCCTCTTCCCACAGAAAAATCTGCAGCATTATCCCAAAGCTTCCAGCCATGCTCCTCTCTGCACACCTTTAGGACAGGAGGCCTGGCCCAAGCACATCAGCTTAAATGCTAGGATAGTAAAAAAAAGATGGATTTTGGCAGCATTCCCCTAATTTATTTCACCAATTTAAGCAGATTTTATAAAGGCAGCAAAGCACAAAATGAAAAGGGGCCTCTAACAATTCTGAATCATAAACACATTTTGAGCAGATTGTGCAAAGCAATTCAACTAAAATTAGATTACGAAAAGTACACTAAGTTAAACTGTATTATGGAAATGTTATGAAATTAATTAATCTAAGAAGCATCATTGCCACCAGCACGCGCTGGCCCTGTACACCCAGGAGTGCATTTGTTCCACGCTTAGCTCTCATTCCCGATGAAGTTCACACGAGTCAGAGATGGAGCATATCTAGGTCTTTGATTCTAGTGAATATTGTGATTTCTTCCAGTCCTTCATTTGATCCATAATCTGAGTTCAGTCAGTGACTTTTGCATCCACTAAGAATTGCTCTGGCAAGAAGAGATTGACAGCTCATTACTATCAGACCAACATTTCCTTAACAGCTTTAGTTGTCAGCGTGGGCTGCTCCTCAGCTAAGCCAATAAATAATATATTTTCAATTAATACACAGATCTTAGAAGGGTCTGTACTATATGTACGATTAAACGAAGAAACACATTATAATTATACGGTAATTTGTTAAAATGATCATTAATACCTCTGATGTTAATTATCTAATGACAAAAAATTACAGAGAGTGCAAGTAATTTGCCCTTTGTAATTGCTTATTACGTTGCAAGTATAATCATTTTGTTTTCTTCACACAGAACTATTTACTGCATTTTTCTTCTGACAGGAGCTGAAGTGCACGTGAGGTCAAAAGTCATGGGACTTTTTTTTTAACAAAATGAGACCACATTTTTGGTGGCAGTTCAACAGAGGGTATCCAAGCATGATTGCTCCATGCAGTCTTTCCTAAAAAGAATGTGGAAAGATCACAATGTAAAGTGAAAATTATAGTCTTGGTTAAAGGATATATACATGTATATATAAAATAAACATTTTCAACTGGTTATTACACAATGCAAGGAATCCAAAGTAGTATGTTGTACTCCTGTTTCTGCCAGTGACTTGCTATGTGAGTCTGAGTTAAGTCCATGAGTTCATCTGTAGTTCATCACAGCTGTGTACCTGATTTCCAAAAAACAGATTAATCGCCAAAAATGATTACCCACTTCATTGGCCTTCACCTATGTTCACTTTTTGCGCCTTAAGGGTGAGTGACCAATTCCTCAGATATGCAAGATCTGATTCACCTCTTTGCTTGTGTTAATCAAGATTAGATTTCTGAAGCAATTTTTTTCTGAGAAATGTATTTACAGATTACACTATAAACCTCATGAATCACTTAGTGGGAGGCACGTAATGAAAAAGTCGCAATGTTTTATTTTAATGTTCTTGAAAGAAATCATTTCATTTTTTCTTTCAGAACAATATTTTAGAACAAATTTAGTCAAACTTAATTACACTTTAAAAGTCTAAAAAAATCACAACTAGACAAAACACTTAATCTAGTGGAAGTTCTTTTTTTGTTGTTGTTTGTTTTTTTGGGGTTTGTTTTGTTTTTTCAAATTTAATTTCAGCCAGAAAACTGAAATTTCCCTACCAGCTGACCTGACCAATTTCTTTTGCTTTTACTTTCCAAAGAGCAATAATCAGTTACCACGTGCGTGCAGTATGTCTGAATACTAATATATGATATAAAATAATACTAATATATAATACTGGAAGATGCCTCCCCAGGTGGTTTCTCATAGACCAGGCAGAAGCAGGCAGAGAAAGGGCAGGTTGGAACCAAAGGAAAGAGCATCTAAGGCAGGAGGATATTGGGGCAAAGGAAGCAACCAAGAGGGGAAACAGAGGCGATGGGTCTACTGGAAAAGAGTAGATGAAAATTCCCCTCACATTAATTCATATGATTCATATGTATATAAGCTGCAGTGCTGATGAATCATTTTTTATAGATAATCCATAGGTGATACATAGGAAAGTATGGTACTCACCTAATTCTATTCAGAAACAATCCCACTGAAGTCAATGGGGCTACACAGGCATAAAAGTAATGAAAGAAGCAGCAGGATCAGGCCAACTGCTTGTATCCAAGTTTCTCAAGTATATTGCATTTTGATATGCATTTTGGGAAAGACTCCTTCACAGAAATATGGAGTTACAGCTACCTTAATAATGAGAAGCGTAAATACGGAAGCTGTCACCAGCAAAGCCCAACGAGGATGTCTCTGAGTGAAAACTGATGTCTTGGAAGGACTATGAGGGGAAGCCTTGTGCAACACAGCATCACATGTTGGCCATCACGACAGGAGATTTTCTTTCCAAAGGATGCCCAAAAGGAAGCACTTACATTGATGACCATGTGAAGCAACGGGACTATTCACACAGTAGAGAAGTAGCAAAGACGACACAAGCCCCTGTCCTGGCACCAAGCGCTTCTGGATGTGAAGGAAGTTCGTATCTTGATATAACTTTGTGTTTCAGACTTGCCTCGCACCATCAGGAGGTGGCTTCCAGCTAGGCCCATCTTCCAACAGCAATTCCAAAGCCACAGGTGTGATATCCATTTAACCTTCTGGGAAGGGGGAGAAATTCCATCCTTAGACAGACACCATTTTGGGCAGTCTTTAACAGGCATGCGAGGGGAATAGGAAGATAATTAGCTCTTTTTGCCCCTCACTCCCATTTGCCCCAGTTTCCCAACGGGCTCCCTTTCTTGGTGGTGATCCCCCTGCTAGCAGATCAAACCCAAGTCGACTCCCGTGTCCCTTTTACGTGCTCAGCCTCGCGAAGGATTTTGCTCCCGCGGGCTGAGCCGTCTGGCACGCAGCCACCGCCGGCGAGCCCGAGTTTGCTCTCGAGTCCCAGTGCAATCATGCACTGTCTGCTGCCTGCTGTTGCGCAGAGCTGAGAGAGCTCAAAAAAGCCTCCTCTGCTCCTGTCAAAAAGACAACCGAATTATGAAAGCAACAGCCACTCAGGTGTTCAGAGGGACCGAGCGAGGCAGGGACAGCACCTGAAGTAAGCGGTTGATCTGCAGTAGGAGGGATGTTGGGATGGAGGGGAGAAGGAGGCCAAAAATATTGGTCTGATTGAGGTCACTAAAATATTGCAGGGGGACTGGGTCTGTTTTTCTTCCATACTGATGTGACCTGGGACTACCCAAGTCCTTTTGGAGTTTTTAAAATACTCATTCCTAGCCTTCTGAGTCTTCCTCTTTTCCATGAATCCAGGCAAGGAGAGGCACATTAAATAAAACTGATGTGTGGGAATACGTTTTGTACAGGCCAGCCCCATGAGATGTAAGCACTGGCAGCACGTGTAAGTGATGACTTTAAAATCTCCTGACCCCTAGAGATCCCCAAGCCACTTTGACAGGTAGATGGCTTCATTTTCCAACGGGGGAGCAAAGTTAATGTGTGACTTTTGTTAATGGCAGAGCTGGAAGGACAAAGGTCTCTTGGCCCGTTGCCTGGCCCAGCGCTCCCGCTCTGTTTCTCTATAACTCAAAACTTATTAATATTTGCTTGTTATTAAGCATTAACATATTCTAACCTTAACATAATTTTGCACGTTGGTGATTTGTGAACACTCACACTAGTTCTGTATTTTAATAAAATCCCACTGATTTCCAGTTATCGCATTTTTTTGCCTACCCAAAAACTCTGAAGACACTTGATATGCCCAAAACAGTTAAGTTGTTTTTTCCAAAAGCCAAAATTAAGATCCAAAACCACACATCAGCCTCAAAGACATTGGCTTGTTCCACCCCTATAAGTGCGCCATGGCCTACAAATGACTTAGCATCCCAGCAACTTTGAGGCTGCTCCCCTTGCTGCTTTCTACTTCCTTGGCCAACGCACCAGATTTCTTTTGTGTTAGCGGCTTGGGTGACACGGGAGCATCCCGTGCTATCGTGGTATCTCAGCTGTTTACGGCACCCAGGCCCTCTGCTACCAGTTTCTCTGTTATTCTGACAGTCAACAAACTAGAGCTATTAGAAGGCAGCACAATTCTTGCCCAAGGCAGGAACTTGTGAGACCACAAATCGTTTCGGTATTAAAAGTCGGTGCATAAGAACTGCCCTCAGCTTGAGTGCTAAATTGCTGTTTTGGAGACATTCATTGCTGTATATTGTATTTCCACTATATTCCACTTTAATAGACTTTGTGCTGAAGTGTGTAAGGAGAGTTTTAAAGCCTGAGGTAGCAAGCAGACCTTTCCCCGCCCTGTTTTATATATTTTTCCATCTTTTTTGTTTGTCACCTTATATTGCAAGGTTGGTTCACATACATAAAACAAGAGAGCAGTCATGGAAGAATATCTAAGAGTTAGTGGGAGGCACAGATTTTACCATTAAAAGTTAAACACCCGGGATTGGGCAATCTGAGATCTATTATTCTTTGATTTGTACGGAACGTAATTCTTATTTTGTTTTCCTTTCATGCTTTGGAACATTCCATTTTCCTTTTTTTTTTTTTTGGCAAAACTACCCCTTTCATTCTTCTGATCTTCAGGTATCAAAATAGTTAGGGCTAAATAAGAATAGTAGATAGGGAGAGAGATTACAGTTTCTATTAGTGATTTGCATACTTTTGCTTAAGCAATGTTTATTCAAGGTTCAGAAAGCTCTTAGAAAATAGTATGTATTAATGTATTAATTAGTTTACACAACACTCTATAAAGTATTGATATACGGCCTAACTCTTATACTGCTCTTGTAGCCTGAGTTTGTATAGACACATGGGAAACATCTGATTCAGGTGCAGCCATACCTGAAACCTAGATTGATATTCAATTATATTCAGTGCAATTAAATGCAAGGCACATACTAAGTTCAGATCTCCCCCCTCTCCTATCAAGGTGTAGAAATAATTCCAGGTATCAAAAATACACAGGACAAACTGATACTAATGACTAATCACAGCAATGAGTCTAAACAAAAACAGCTCCAAAAACTATTTTCCTGAGTTATATAATTGTTTCTGACTTAGAAATACGCCTGCAGCAAATTTCATTCTATTTGCCCAGCAGAAGTAGTTACATTTATGAAAAATTAAAACTTGTAAATTGAAAAATTATTTAAAGACCGAAATGGAAGAAAGAATATATATGAAATGCACACACCCATTCCAGCCGAGCAGCATGTTTGAAATAAAGTGTGCTTTAGTTGAACTATGTTACCTCTGCCGGGTGGAATACTAGAATATAAAACGACACGTTATATTAGATTCTACCAAATTTAAATTCTTCCTCCGAGGCATCTATAGCGAAATAAAATATTTTCCATTGAAGACTCTTTGAGAAGTGACATTGCTTTCAGCAAAACCTTCCTGAAGACAACTTCCAGCTCTTTGACACGGAGCTCAATGAATTGTTACCAAGCCTATCACAAGAAATCTTATACTGGACATGCACATCATGGAACAGCGGAGAAAAAAGCCTCAGCATGGGATTTATGGGGAAGACTGTTGCATTCCTGTGAGATCAGTGTCAGTGCTGAGGCATATTTAACTCAGAGGCTGACCATGTAATAGCTTTAAAGTGCCTGAAGTTCTTAAGTCCTTCCAAACACAGCCCTGCAAGAGAAATGTGCCTGTGTTGCGCAGTGCCTTTGCACTTCGTCTTGCAGGATATACCAATTTGGGCTAAGTACTGCCGTAACTCACTAAAACAAACAGAAAGCAAGTCATCAGGGCCCACTGCTCTAAACCCAGATAACGCCAGGCAACTATGTGAGGTTTAAAGGACCCTTCCTGAGATCAGGCACCGATCAACTGACTTCCACAGAACTCACATAGGATGGAAATTAGCACAAGCTACAGGCACTTGTCACCTTCTTCTTGTTGTTTGTTCCCAAAATTTGATTTCCTGCTCAAAAGAAGGGCATGCTCCTAGGTCAAAGCTGAGCTGAAGGTAATTGGACCCTATATTGGACATTTAATTGGTTTTGGATCAGACTCTGCAACGGGGGTATCCTGAATTACTGCCTGCCTGAGGACTTTTCTCAGCACAGGAGACACCACCATGTCCACACTCTTAGCCGTGCCTGAATAACACAAAAATGAAGGTCTCCATTTCATAAGATAGCAGAAAATATTGCCATTTGCTACCATACCCAAGCAGAGGGGATCAGAATGAAATGAGAATGTCAAAATTCCTTAGTCTGCTTTGCATCTCACTTCATACAGAGGGAAGTAAGTAGGATGATTTAACTGAAATATGAATACTACGAAAATCGGTTAGTGTTACTTTTAGAGGATTTGTATGTAAATACTGTAAATATATATATATGCGTGTGTATGTATATGTGTATTACATGGTATACCAGACATTGCTTTGCTTTATTTGCTTTTCAATCTTAAAAAAAAACATGTTTACAGTGTGAATAAGTCTTTTTTAAGTTGACCTTAACAAAAAGGTTTACTGGTAAAGTATTTTCAGAGTATGTTTTAAGTAAATAAAACACAGAGTAACTGAAAGAGAATTTCAAGCTTGCAACCACAAGTATTTGTAGTGTAGACCTAAATCTAAGCATTGGTTTCATCCGCTCATGGTACCAAATTGCTACCATATATATAATCAGCATGAAGGGTGAGGAATGACAGTCAACACAACAAACCGAGTATTTATAAGCACGTCATTATACACCACAGTCTTTTTGGTGCTCACGCACTAAGCAAGAATTGTTTGCAAACCTCTGCAAAGCAGACCTGCTGCTTGGTAACACAGTTTGTGTGTTCAGGCTCTCAGGTACCTTCCTCTGAGCCCCCGTGTTGTATCACAGAAGTCACGGTGTTAGACACGCTCTAGTTTTCAAGCACAGCCCGTCTGAACTGTTGTTTAAACCTTCATGCCACTTTTATTGGTTCAAATATTCATTTTGGTGCCCTAGCCAGCAGCATATTCAGGACATTGTAGTTTTCCTATAGAAAATGATGCAATGAAATATAACTGGAAAATACATTAGTTCTTCCCTACTGCATGTCTTAACCTTCTGAGAGAAGGTTTTAGGATTATGATTTCTGCTCTGGACTCCTCTCTACCTCCTAAATTAATTAAACCAAACCAGTGGGATAGACTGAAATTCACATTGGCTTCAGGAAAAAACAGTAACCTTTATATATCATGGGATGTGTGATTATAGATTTAGGAAGCTTTATTCCTCGTTGTTTCTACAGTTTCATTAAAAAGATATGCACACTAACCATGGAAATTGGAGGCAACCTAGAAAAAAATAGATATATTATTAGGAGAGGCTGGGACATTGTATTTATATGTACAACAGGGAAAACTTTATTGGAATAACTGCTAAAAACAGCCCAAGAGCAATGTGGGAAACGGAAAGGAAGAAAATCCAGCACCAGGGCTTCACAAGGGGAGAAAGCTGAGTTGGAGGCAGAGACGCAGAAAGGAGAACAGGTGAGGGTCAGGAAGAGAGAAAGGAGAGAGAGCAGCACTGGGAGAAGACATGAGAAATTAGATCAGAATCTAAAAGCACTCAGGAGAGCAGGGGAAAAGGCAGAAATTAGAACAGGAGCTAAGAGGAGAGCCGAAGAGGCAATAAAAACTCAAGGAGGAGGAAGGAAAACTGAGAGACGAAGAGAAGAGCACAAGTAAAAAAGGACAGGTGATAAATATGAGGTAACATAAAAGGGCCTTGACCTCCAGTTTGCAGAGGTGACATGATCTCTGGTGTGAAAGAAAAGAAGTACTTTGCATTTTCTGAAATGGCCATGAAGAAAGGACCAGGCTCCATCTCAGAAATCAATATCACATTTTATGCCTGCTGCACCCTTCGCGAAGAACCAAGACAACATTGATTCAAGTAAGTAATATTTCATTGAAAAGTGATCTTTGATTGCGTAGCTGCCAGGGACTGACTCTGCAAGTCCCTCGGTGGCGTCTGCACGGAGCAGGCGTCACTTTGGGGATCCTGTTTAACGTGGCTTCATTCCCGGTCTGCGGAGCACGTGGAGAGCAGAGGACACGTCGCTTTAGTCTTGCAGAGCAGATGACGGTGCATCAGGAGGGCTGATGCGCTCTCTGGGGTCATTGGTCTGTAGCTGCTGCTGCTGCTGCTGCTGGTGAGCAGCTTGGAAGATTTGCTTTGTGGCTCTGCTGGTTTCCTGTGGCTGATGATTATTCCAAGATGATTTTCAGAGTGATTTTTAAACTCTGCTTTTCTGATCGGTTCTTTCTGCGTCGGAGCTGGTGTGCACTTGTGAGACAAGGGAGTGTCTGCCTCTCCTATCAGGCCAGGCTCTGTCAAGGGTATTAACTGTTTCTGAGACTGAGAGGAAATCTACCCTTGGTTTTATTCCCCCAGCTGTTAATTCCCTTGGGAAAACAGAATTACTGCCGATCGCTCTAGAAGATCATGGTGTTTGCAGTGTCTTCATACCAGGCAGGAAGGGTGACTGGGAAATGTTTTATAATGAAAGTTGTTTGGGAACTCTCTTTTGGAAAATTGCTTTTGTGCCTCCACAAAATCAAAATAAGTGTGTGGGGAGGGACATACTGATTTGGGGAAGACAAATAAGATTTTGGGACATAAATATCAGAGGATTCACTGCTAGATGGTTTGGTGCATCCAGAATATTAGTCTCCTGTTGTTTTAGTCTTTCCTTGATGTGGTACAGACATCTCGTCAAGCCACGTCATAGTCCATCACAGATGTCACACAACTCTGGGGACACCACAGGACACGTAGTTCAGTCATGTCACTTAGTTCTTTAGTATGAAGGCAGCCTTAAGCCTCTTGCTTGCAAAATGTAGCAGCTAATGAAAACTGTAGTGTAAAACTTTATCGTCACAAAATGAAGTGGTTGGGGCCACTTCAGTGAAGCAAACTAGACATTTCTGTTTCAGTTAAGTCAAAATATTTTTCTTCAATTGAAAATGTTAAAACAAAATATTTCCACAACTATTCAAACTGCCATTCAGGCAGCAAGGACTTTCCAGCCCAGCCAGTGATGAAACAGTTGCTGAAATGTGGAACATCAGCTCTCTAAGTCTGTTCTGCTAACTCCCTCATCCACATTTTCCAACCACTACAGGTCTCCATTGGTGCAGTACCTTGTTATTAGAACAAAAAAACCCCTGTGATCTCACTTTGAATGTCAGTGCAAAGAAAATCCAACTGAGAGGTTGATGGATGGGCACTGAGAGGTCTGTGAACAGGCTCATGAGGTTGAGCTTAGATTCATGAGAGTGCAGTGGTGTCATCGCTAGCAAAGTTGGTCTTATGTGCAATGCACATAAGCTGGGTTCTTGTAGGAAACATTCATGCTAACTTTGGGAAGATCTTTTGAATGAAACCCTCAAAGAAACTTGAGGCACTATTTGACTGAAAATACCTAAAAACAGCTACAGGAATTTCTGATAATAAATCTAGTCCCTGAACAGATATTACTGTTGGCACAGTGGTCATGACAGCAAAGACAGACAGGAGAATATATTACTTTGAATGGGACAGGTGTCCCATTCTGTATGTGTCTATGTCACTGTATATATTAAACATACAGAAAATTAACAATGTTTGCAAACTGTAGTCTACAAATAATGGAACAAAATGCAATGGCCATTTGTCATGAACATAGCCTACTGATGAAAAGCATTCATCATATTTCTGCCTTGTCTAAGAAGAGAAGCTAATACAAATGTGGAGAAAGTGGCATGACCCATTCAGCTGACATTAAAAGCTTTAAATTCAATTACATTGGCAGAAACCTTCAAAAATTTTCCTGAGAGGAGAAAAAAAATCATGACAGAGCATAACAGATGTATGAAATTAAGAGCATTTAGGAAACATTATCTTTGCTGTATGATGGGAAATGTTTCTAATTGCACTCACAGGGTGCCTTTAAGATGTGCTGTTTTTATTTAAAGACTGTTCTTTATGATCTGTTACGGATCTTTAGCAGGAGTCTATAGAGGCGAAAGAATAAAATGCATATTAAGATATATGATTTTTGCAACAATCAACTCATCTATTTTCACTGTTCAATGAAACAAATTGTAAAGTCAAAGCTATTGAATTTGTAGGAGTAGGATGAAAAGAAGGCATCTTATTGGCTAATGAGGAACCTGTGCCATAATGATAGATATAATACACTGTGGCTCACGTGTGGTCTTGTATCTCATACCACAATTGGACTTTGCAGATTTCCCAGTATGTCTGCACCTTACTTCATGTCAAATGTTACTGCTGTTCTTTTCCTGGCTACTGCATCCTAATTAAATCCAGTAATTGTGATCCAGTAGGAAATACAGTACGTGGATTTGAACATTATTAATAATGTCTGTGCCGCAAGGCTTTCTCAACCATCAACCATTTAAGTTTCAAAGCACATGGTGAACACTAGATAGGAATGCAATGGAATTTCACATTTTCTTGCATATTGAAAATGCCAGTTCGTTCTTGCAAAGTCATGGGCTCCCACAGACTTGATATGTATTGAATCAAATCTCAGTAGAAGATATCTTCTAAAATTACAATACTTCTGTGTTTACCAAGATGTTCACAATCAAGGGGTTTCTAGCAAATAAATGCAAGTTTCTGTGAGTGTGTGTGTGTGTGAACCTCTCTTTTGCTGCCTAAGCTTACATATGGCTATTCATTCAAAGTCTTGAATGGAATGAACTTGTCACTTTCTGATCAATATACAGCAGTGGAGTTCAGACCTCATCAATTCCTTCATTTGTATTGCATTATAATTGGACATAATATAGACCACTACAATTTTGATTTTTTCCTTATATAAAGAAAAATTAATTCTTATAAAGTTATACTTAAACATAACCTAAATATTACAAGGAATTTGACTAAAGTGCTGTGTCGACAAAAAAAAAAAACTTGTCCTTAGCTGAGACTTAGAATCAAACTGAAGGATTTGTTATATTTGGAAATTCAACATCTCCAGAAAGTTTGTCATGTCTAACCACGATCTCTGAGACTGGGTTTTTCAGTGAGGCTACACTGAATTGTATAGGCTCTGAAAAAAAGAAGAGGAAGACTCTGCTTGAGGGCCTGAAGCGGTCACCAATGTTGGAAAATATTCTTACCAGAGAGGCGACTTGCAGTAGAGTTTGAGTTTTCTCCACAGAGGAGTAATAAAACTATACAACTCATTCCCAAGAGAGATTGTGGTGACCAAGTGCAAAGAGCATGTAAAAAGGTTTGTACACAGGCAATGGGAACCCCGCTGCTGCTCTACATGGTGGTCCAGACACAGCCTTCGACTCAGAGAATCTTGATGCTGCTGAAGCCTCCAGCAAGGCAACTACCTCATACCCGTCGTGTTTCTAACTCTCTGGTAGACAGTACTCTGAAAACTAGAGGTACTGCTGGTCTGAACTAGTGCATTTGGGTCCAAGTTCCCTTGCATCACAACTGAAATTGTATCATCATAAGTCAAGTCTTTGCAGGCACATCCTTTCTATGCTACAGTCTCGTCCACTTGCTGCTAACCTGAGGCAAATCACTCTTTTCCCACCATATCCCTTTTTCATGAATACCTTCCTTGAATTACATTCCAATCGTCTCTTCTCCTTCATATCTTTACAATATCTTATTTTTCCCCATCAAGGAAATTAAACTACATTAATTTCTCAGGATTAGGATACCAGTCTTCCTTGTGATGGAGAAAGAGATAGCCAGCATTTAGGGTGATGACTTGTGTTGCAGCTGGTGCATGTATAATAAAAGTATGATCTTATTATCTTTATTTGTATCTTCTCCAATCTGTTTCTTACTGTTCTGCCAAACTACTCTGCTCTGTCTATGTCAAGGTAAATAGTCAACTATTTGTGATGAGGATCACATGTTAGTACAGAAGACTATGTTTTTGTACTGAGCCCTAGAATGATTTTTTGGGTATTAGAATGTTATAAAATTTATTATAATCACTCTTTGGAAAATGATACTGACACTTTCTACTTGAATATCACTCTGCATTTTGAAAACATTCTGCAAACACTTCTCCAGGATCTTTGCAAGATATGTAGCATCTTTGCTTTAGAAGTGGAAAAACTCCAGACAGAATTGTGGTGATTTTCTGATGGCCTCCTAGATTTATTCCTCACCATGCACCATGAATTGGGAATTATAACTATAAAAAGGCATGTTGATTCATTTAAACCAAGCATTCAAAAGTATATTGCAACCCATAGCCTGATATGGAAATATGATAAACTATTTCCTTGTTGCTTATAGAAAAAAACAAAATGTTTACTAATAACTGAACTGGTTCAGCCCATTAATAGTGAAAACTGACAAAACCCAGATGATTATTTCTGACATATATTTGAGCAGGAAAAGGATTTGTTGTAATGGAAACTCTTGCTAATGGAATAAAAATGACCTGAGCTGTCTGACAGATGTCAAACTTAGTGGAGTCCAGGAAGAGTTCAAACCATTCCCTGTGCACCAGGGAAAATACCTTGGCTGAATGAAATCACCTCTCATTGTATTCTATTTTTGTCATCAGTGGTAAAAAGGAGAAAGAGGAAAGAATACGCAGTCAGTAAATAATGCACCAAAACTCATAACGCACCAAGACACGTAAAAGACAAAAAAGTTTCTGATGCTTTGGAGAGCATTAGTGGTTTCAAAGATAGTAACAGAGGGGAACTGGTAAATAAAAACTTAGAAAACTGAGAATAGCAGCTCAACAGACAGAAAGCAATGAGGAGCAGAGAAGCAGATCGCTAATTGTGTCCAAATAAGTGGAAGGAGCTGGGAAAAAATGGAGGAATAGTGCAAGCCCCATAGCAGATAAATCATCTCAGCATATGGCAAATGGGCCAGAGGTTTGACTGGGGACTTCAGGACTTACCGGCTTCATGAAGGTTATACTTGCAGTTAATGCAGTAGAACCAACAGACCCAAATTTTCCCTTTGTGAGTAACTAGTCCAGAAACGGAATGTGTTTGATATGTTTAAGAATATAGTTTTTAAAACTTGATATGAATTTCATTATAAAGCAATTAACATGGCAAAACTGGTTATTTCCAATGGAATATCATTGATGCAGTGAAATGATGTGACCTGTCAGAAAAAAAAATCAAAATATTATGTGGTGTATTGTAATAGATATTGTATGCATTAATTCAAACAATCTGCACTAGAATCATTAATGAAATATATTTGTAGCTTTATCACTGCTATTACATCTTTCTCCTAATGAGAAAATAAAAATTATTGAAATAAAATTCACTACATTTCAAATAAATAATTCTTTGGGTGGAAAGTGTACGAGGCAAAAAAAATCTGACCAACCCAGGTGGGGATAATTAATGGCTAGAAAACATAAGTTCAATGGCAACTAGGAAAAGAAATATTTGTCCTGATAAAGGATGAATGAATGCAAGTGTGCCAGAACCTAGCAGTGAAATCCTTCTCACGCTTCAAAAAAAAAAATCTCTTTCAAAGTTGTTATTTCAATAAGCCATTAACTTCTGGTTTAGGCTATGTGTTAAAGTGCCAAAAAACACATTGAAAAGGATGATATATTTCACTCAAAACAAATAAACTTAGCAAAAAACCCTACCTTTCGCCTGAAGAAATCTTTAGAACACTTGTTTGGAATTCCTCTAGTTAAAAGCTGAACATTCATGAGATTTACCTTACACGGGGCATTTTAGAAGAGCAAACACAACTAATAAATAATATTTATTATAAAATAGTTCTACCGGCTTTTTTTTTTTTTTTTTTACTCAAATGCAAGTAGATTTTTTAATTGCTTCTCCTGATTACGGTTACACACACATACACATTAATTTGACATTACAAAGAGGGAGTGAACTTACTTGATATTTCTCCCCTTAAAATAAAGAGTACCTATCTTTGGTAAAAAAGTTCACCACTATTCCTGGGGAGCTGGCAGCTAATGAATTTAAAAAAAAATATTGGGGTTCATTAGGCATGTAATCATCCAGATAAAATCAAAAATTGCCCTGGAACTCCCTGGAACATATTATAGTTACCATTAAAATCATCATCATAGTATTTGAGGTTAGTAAAACATATTGCTCAGGCTATAAAACATTCTAAACTAGTATCCCAAATGTCTTGCCTCAAGCAAGCACTTAAATTAAAGTTTCAGACAGCTGGCACTGGAATCAAAATAACAGTTTTCAACAAAGAGATTGGATAAACATGATTATTGTTTTCATAATTTATTTTGTCAACGTGCAGTATTGCGCCTTGATCCCTCCATTGTACTTGGGCACGATTTCTTTCACATTTCAACAGGTAACTATATTTCACCATGGATTTTTACAGAAAGCAATCCTAATTGATCTCCTGCTCTTGAATAATCTAATCCCTAATTAGTTGAGCCTGAACACTGAGAAAGGCGGCATTGTGTGCTTTAATTAATTTCCATAATCTGGAATTTTTGTTTGCTTCTCTCATAAGATCTTTTGATTTTCAAGGAGAGGCTAATATGACAATGTCACTACTTAGCATCTGAAAAAGGGGGCAGTGTTCTGGATATTTGATCCAGTTGATTGCAACAGCTACAAATGCATGATTCTTAATTAAGACCAAACCCAACTCTTAGTTGCCTCAGTAACAAGTCTAAAATTATTTTCTTCCTGCGTTTATTCTAGTTCAGTGGCTCCCTGGGCCTTCAGTGTTGTAAACATCATTACACTCTCCCTTAAGTTTCTCTTTAGTCCAAACTTCTTAACTAAGTGGTGTGTTGAAATGTATACCAATAGAGTGAAAAATATTGCAACAATCTCTTAAATAACCACACATTTTCAGAGATGGATCCCCAAACATTTTACTTTTAAAACCATATTTAAAGCTTTTTAAATGTGACTTTTTAAAATCTGTTGTTTTGAACAATGTTCAAAAAGTTCCTGCATTATTCTACTCAAATGTTTTAGCTAGCAACTAATCTTCCTCCCAAATGCAAGCTCATATCAAATGATGAAACCTACACTCAGGAAAAAAAGAACATGAATTAAGAGAATGTCCTGCCTTGTAGTGGTACAAAGTGTTTCAACATTGATGCAGAGCAAAAAAAAACATTTTTATGATTCATGTTCTTCGCATATTGTATATATAATTGTATTTGCATGTATGAGTATAATACATTATATATTTTATGAGCATTATTCACCTGCATCACCAGGATGTCGTGGAACTTGTTAATACAAGCAAATCACTTTGAATGGTTCTGCTGAAAGTTTTTCATGGACAAAATGTTCCACCCTCATAAATCAGAAATTACCCCTCTGAATTTAGCAGGATTAGTTTACATTTACTGCACATATGGGACTGAGAGCAAAACTTGTCCCTGTTTATGCAAAGCACTTGTTCGATTTTTGCTAGCATGAAGATGGTGTCATGCTGGTATTTACAAGACTGAAGGATTACTCAAACCAGCACAGACGGGCAGGTTCTGCTGAAACCAGCCTTTTGCTTTCTACAGTTGGAGTAAAATAACCTTTGCTTCTCTGAGGGGACTGGGGCGTACCAAGAGATATAACCAGTTTTTCAGCTCTAGAAGGGAACTAATTTACCACCACACATTGACCCCAACTGGGCCTTGACTGGACTCAGGTCTCCAGAGGTCAGTGCATCAAGGCATTGCACCAGTGCACACAATGTTTCAGAGACAGGGAGAAAAGTCTTGGAAGAAAGAGATGTTGAAGAGCTAAGACAACTGCCTATACTGATGCTCAGCCCTTTTCTTTGCTTCCTTGGACATGTCTCTGCTGCTTTTAATTAAGCTCTGAGATTCATAGCTTAGAGATCT
The DNA here is from genome assembly GCA_003342815.1 of Eudromia elegans. Taxonomy (NCBI): domain Eukaryota; kingdom Metazoa; phylum Chordata; class Aves; order Tinamiformes; family Tinamidae; genus Eudromia; species Eudromia elegans. The sequence goes on along the minus strand of PTEX01000153.1, from coordinate 1,745,166 downwards.
TTAATAACTAGAGAAAGTGCTTGCAAGGCAAATTTTTCCCTTCCAAGAAGGATCCTTATAATAAACGTTACCTTCTAATTTATAGGTAAACTTAACCTGATTTTACCTTTACAGTAATATATTGCATGGCCATTTGTGTGCAACAGACTGATGACATAAAAGATCTCAACTTTTAATAAATGGTGAAAATGTTGGATCGCGTGCCTCCAACACACTGTAAGCATAGTGCTTCCTGATGAATTAATCCAATTAACAAAGGTGAAGGTTTATAATTGGGGTTAACTAGAATTTAACTGGTCATTGTTCATACCCCCCACTGCATCGTCCCCTAAGTAACTCGCTCTGGTAGCCCTCCATGGTCCCTCGACCCCAGCATCAAACCCAAGGATCAAACAGCTTGAAGGAAAAGTAGATACAATCATATTTCCAAGAGTGTAATAACAGCAGAACTTAATGGTGTGATATTTTTACACTGTTTGGGAAAGAGACCCTATTTTTTCTTACTCATAAGCCCAGAGTATTTTTAAATAGTTCAAGTCCCTGTAGTACTTCACAGTTTGCAGCGCAGTTTAAAAAGTAATACATCTTTTCTTAGATGTACCCCAGATTCTGCCTTTTAATAGACATGATAATGAGATTCTGTGTCTTCATTTCCCAGTGTGCAGAAAGCTCAAATAAATCTTTGATTGTTCACAACCCTGGAGAAGGCTCCCAAGCCTGGGAATGTAATGATGTTTCTCTAAACAATCATTGCTAATGAAATTTAAGTGTATTTAAAATATATAGATGCGTGTGTGTGTGTATATATTAGCACTATCAAAATTGGGTTTTATTCATTTCAGTTTGTAAATCTGAATTGGATTGCAGTAAACTTACCTCTCAGGAGATTCATTTCTAGGAGAAGGAAAGTCCTGAGCTATTTTACTGACCTGCAAGACACACACAGAGGTCCTGGTTTTCAGTGAACTCTCTCTAGTAGAGAAAATCAAGGGATATTTAAAAGAATCATTAAGCAACTTCTTCATAAGATTAGGGATCACGCTCCCAGAGCACTGCTCAAAGTGTCACACGACTGACTGCAGTCATTTTGCTATGAACACCTAGGAAGAACTGAGCATCCAAGGGCCTCGAATGAATGTTAAAGGGCAGAACTGATGGCGAGAGCATCAGGACAGGTGACAGAGAGTTGAGGGGGATGCTTCAGAATGAAAACAGTGGGGTTTTGAGCAGTTTTTATTATCCGCAGTTTAACCTTTTCAAAGGGAGACTTGCAAGAATCTTTCAATACCAATGTCCTTTATAAGTTATATATAAAGGTATATATATATTTTATATAAAGATACAAATATACTATAAGGTCCACCCCCCCCTGCCCATGCCATTACTAACTCATACTAGTCACTTCCACCAGTAGCTGATGAGTCTAGTAATGAGAATTCCTTCACTGAAAAAGTACACAGAAACCAAAACAATTAATCATCATCCCTAAGACTATAATGAGAAGACATCACACTCGAGATGTGACAGCCAGGCATGGGTTGGTGGTTTGTTATAAAATCCGCACTTGGCACGGTTTGGTGAAATGTTACCCAATATCAGTCAAAAGCATGAATAAACCTGGGCTTGGCTGTAGGGCATCTGGGCAGCTCTAAAACTCTTTTCCAAGCAGATGAAAGGCTGGATTCCTTAGGCTACTGAAGACATGTTGGTAACTGTAGTCCAAACTAAAACCCACATGGAACCTTCCTATAGGAACTGAGGTGGAAAAAACATCAATAATCGTCTGTTGATTTGTGATTCTGCACAGATCGATGCAAATTGTTCAACAACAACACACATAAGATGTATCCTCAGGAAAAATGCTAATGCTTTACAGCCTCTGTAGTTGTTAAATCTGGGTTAAAGTGAATCAGGCTTTAGTGGCAACGCTTGGTTTTTTTTCAAGATTCTAATTTGTCAGTTAAAATTTCCACTTTTTTTCCTATTTCTTTAGTTTGCCAACCATTTTCAGGACACAGATGATCATGCAGACTCCTAATTTTTACCAAAAACTGACTCCTTCTAGAAATCCTGCAGGAAAAGCATTTCATTTGTTACACTCTCCATGTTATAAAGAAATCTGATAGGACTTCAGACACCACTGACTTCTAAAGGTTATTGCAGTCAAGAGGCTTAAAGAAGATAGTAACTTGCAAACCACTAGAGAGAAGAGAAATCTCATTCCTAGACAGGAGAAGACACCCTTGAGCATGAAGGGTCAGAGGAAAAAGTGATAGGAAATTGCCACAGACTTCCTTCCCCCTGAGGTCTACACAAAGCCCAGGTAACACCCACTTGGGACGCTTTAGCCAGTCCCAGGTTCTCAAAGGACCTCTGATGGAGATTAGTAGCCCAAATTAACTAATTAGCCTCATCTGCACTCAGATCTCACCTTTTTCCTTTCTTTCCTCTCTTATCCGTTTCACCTTTGACCATGATCTTTAAAAATCATCCCTACAAGCATTTCCAGTTCCAAGAAGAATTCCCTCTGCTCCACAGGTTTAAGTGCAAGTTATATGAAAGTTTCAGCCTTCTCCCCAAGCTACATTTTATTCTTTCCTAAGAAAACAAACAAAAATATGCACCTTTTTTTTTTTCCTTGCTACAGGATGGAGAACCAAGCTATCGGTATTTGGTTACACTGCAAAATAGAGAGGACTCAGTCCTTAGCACTGGTAAATCAGCATTACCCTCTTGTCTTCACTACTCTGTAGCATATGATGAGGTTGTGTCTGGTCCACAAAAAGACCTTTAAGATACTTTTGGTATAAATCACATCTATATCTACTTAAACAAACGTAGACGTTACAGGAGAAGCTGATATCTCTTAGAGATAAGATACAATAGGATCAAATCAAGGTAGGTTTTATATATATAAAAAAAAACAGAGTGTGACTACCTAATAACTGACAAATTGAATAATAGCACAATAACGCATTTCTTCAACCCTGAAGTAACTTAATTCTCTTTTCTTCTGTATATGGCCTGAAAGTGCATCAGAGAAAGGCAATCAAAAAGAATAAAAAATCAGAGCCAAAAGCCAGCTAATTGCTGCTAGATAACCAAGGGACCAACCATGGTTTACAAAGCCAAGAGGACCTGAAAGTCTTGAACTCACATGCTCCAAGACAGTGAAGTTAAGGCCCGATCCTATCTGGCAAACAGCTGCAGCATCTTTTTAATTAACAGCATATTCCTGACTTGGTCTAGCTTGTATGGGGAGAAAAGTGTTTCCCAAGGAAATCAGAAGATGGGTAGAGCAGGGAAAAAAGAAGAAAAAAAAAAAAAAAGAAAAAGAAAAAGAAAAAAAAAAAAGGTGAGTTCAGGAGGGCAATGAGGTGGGGGTTAACAATGCTGCTTAAGATCAAGGGCTGAAGTGCTAAGATGCTGCCAGACTTGAAAACTTTAATTTACTGTCACTGTTAGGCCCCTTTGAGGTTTATGGTGGTATTTATACACACAGCATCAATCACATGAAACAAGGAGGGGATTTATAGTTTGTTTTAAAGACTGCAAATGCAATGTAATGCAAATAGCATGCCTCATGGGCATTTACATTTAATGGGAAAATTACAGATGCAAAAGATTGGTAGAACAAATTTTAAATTGACTTTATTACATCTAGTGCTTTTCAGAGAATACTATTAAAAAAACACAAGGAGATATGGTAATGGAGTTCTACACTGTAGCTTGACAGCTTAAATTCCACTTAACTGACTTTGCTTGCATCTTTCTGTTTACATTATTTCTTCCAATAAGTTTGGCTGGCAAAATCTCCGGATCATAAACTGATTAGAAGCTTTGATTTTGTTTTGTTTCCTTTTTGGATTTGGAATATCAAATGCGTAAAGCCGATTGTATCTCGATAGCTGTTTCTAACTAATGTTCATTATCAGAAGTGCTTAATCTAGATGCAGTCAGGAACAGCTCTTTGAATCTATTATTGTCTAATATGTGACCACACATGCATCCACTTTAATTTGGATAAACTTCCCATGTCTCCCCTACGTCTTTGTAGATAGAACAGCAAAAGATGCTGCATTACTTTGTTCTATGAAGGAGTGAACTATTTGCAGCTATTTATGGAAAGCCCGTTCTTTTCTCTCAAAACAGGTTTACTTCCCAGTATTCCCCTGTGGCTGCGAACATTTCCCCTGGAATGAGGACTGTTATCATCAGTTGTTGACTTATGGCAGATCCATCTGAAAGGTGTTGGTGGGCCTCAAACTCACCTTCAGCAGACCAGATGAGCAGGTGTAACTCCACTTGCTTCAGGGTAGCTGTACCCAATTACCTGAGGACTGATTTGTTTTTAACACGCCATAATGATTCCTATATTCCCCTCCCTTCCAGGCTTCAAATGAGTAAATAATTTAAGGTGTTGCTTAAGCTCACCCCTGTTGAGCAAGCACTGAACCACATGTGCTGGCTTTTAGGCAATTTGAAAGCCCACAGCCCAGCAGCCTCTCTAATGCTGGGAAGTCAACACGTAGCTGGTAGGAGCCTTGGACCTTTTGTGTCTTCATGTTTCTAAACGCTACGGTGTCAGACAACATACTGCCCTTGAAACCTCTTTTTAGATATTTTCATCATATTGTATATTGACCTTATTATAAACTAAAAATAAACAAGGCTTCTAAGGGCATAAAACGTCATGGTGGGTTAAGTCCAGCTAGTTTAGTCCGTTAGGGTTATGTCCTCCTAAGACTTCAAGTAGACCTTCCTGAAAAGCCATCTTCTTTCTTTGTTTCTATTCTTTATGATACAAACATATATATCTTTGATATACTCTATAAGGTTGTTATTGCCAAGAAATCCTATTTAAAAAAGGAGTTCATTTGCCATGCATTAGCAACTCAACATGATCCTAATCCTACTGAACTCAATGAGATAGTTAGCATTATCTACAAACAGCTCCTTAAGACTTTCGCTTGTTATTCCTGGAGATTCCTGGTTTCAGTTCCTATAGCTCTCCTTCATCTAACACAGGCATACTTTACAAGGAGATGAATAACAAACCACATCCCAGTACATTTATTAGTGAGCAATTGAGTCAGGCCCATGTTTGTTCTTTGTCCAGCTCTGAAAGATATATTCTCCAGGTGTTGTCACCCATAACAAATACATCATGGCAGAGAGCAGCCTATATTAACATTGGAGCTAATACAAACAAGCCCTGTTTAAGTAATTCACCTGAGACTCCCTGCCTTGCTGTTGTGGCTTTTGTTTCAGGTTGTAATCCCATTCTATGACATTCTCTCTCGCAGAAGTAGAGCGTTAGCACCACGTTCAGAAATGTCACGGTGATGAGGAAACCATAGACTCAGGAAGCGAGGGCAGCAGTGAAACAAATTTTCACACTCAGGAACCATTAATGAGGTAAACACCCTGTGAATGTTGACAGATAGCCCACAAAGCCACCTCCCAGGCACGTTTCAAATTGAAGCAACATTTTAAAAAATCCAAATCTCTCTGTAAACAAAATCCGGACTAATTTTTAAATCAGGGAAACTCCACAGTAGTCATATTTCTAATGCCTGAGCAGACACAGCAGCTTCAAAACAGAGCAAAAAGTCCTCCTTACCTGCTGTGCAGAAGATTGGGCTTCTACTTTATATCTGTTTCTGATGATCCACAAATGAACTAAATTTACTGCAAATATGCACATAATAATACATAATCCTAATCCTACAACACTCTGAATGTAATTAGGTTACCTCTAGGCACTGTAAGTATCACCATTTTCAACAAACTACTCAGAATCAAAGTTTTACCATAACTGGAAGAATTTGGGGATTTGAAGCAGAACACACACATGCACACACGTGCCCATATAATTATGTGCTCATATATTATGAGTTATCAGAGGTGCACAAAACTAGTGAATTGCATCTTGTTGTGAAAGTTCCTCTATACAAACATGCACAAATCACAGTGTTTGTGATTAAGATTCCTCCTGGAGCTAAAAAGTTACACCAAAAAGATGTGTACCGGTAGAGAAGAAATAATACAGTTTTAAAACCCTTCAGTTTCAAATGCTTTTGTCTTTCTTGGTAAACCTGTCCACATCTCCAAATGCAAACCCCAAGCTCTTGAAAGGTACCGATTACCCTGCAGTGATCCAGGACTGCCATGTGAATTAAAAGACAAATACTGCCTGGAGAGCACATACCAGCTGCCACTCGCTCTGTAGTACAACACTCCCTCACCTTCTGTTTTAGTTTTATGAAAGATTGTTTTCTTTTAAAATGGCAGGTTCCCTCCATTCCTTCCTCTCTTTTCGTAGCGAGGCATGTCATCTGATACTAATTTGTACTTTCTTTGTGTTTTGACTTAATTTGATTAATAACTATATCCTTTAATGGCAGCGTGACTTAACAATATTCTATTATGTCGGTGCACTGCACTTCGGCATCTAGAAGCCATTCGTCTGCATCACAGCAATGTTTTGAAACTAATTCAAAGAAGCATTATTCTGCACCTCTTTACCACAGGGTAGAGGTCTGCACTTACACTGGAACTGATGGCTTAGAGCTGCAGGCCAAATCTGTGTTGAATTTGTCCAAAGACTGCTCCTAGCACTCACATTCCAGGTCTGAATATCCACAGAATTTTTCCCCTTTTTTCTCACCCCTTTATTATTGATTGTCTTCCCAGACTTTCTAAAAATTCCCTTATGCATTTGTAGTTTGTGATATTTTAAAGAGATTAGCGGTACGATACTTCAGACAGTGACTGATAGTATTCAGTTTAGTAATACTTTATCAGAAAGCTTTTTAAAAAAAATCTAGAAAGAAAGGAATCTGAAGAAAGAGGAAAACAGACTGTCAGACAGGGCAAGGAAGCAAGCAAACAAGCAAGAAATGAAGAATCACACCCAAAAATACAAATATAGTTTGGGGTGTCTTAGGAGACAGCACATGTTTTCTGACGTGTAGGATGAAACTAATAAATAAGGTTGAACACGCCTGAGAAGGCAGGGAAATCCAAAGTGTCACTGCACACAGCCAGATGTGGAATATCACTGTCAACCCCAGAGAGGCAACCAGCAGAAAAAGGAGAAACCTGCAACTGAAACTAATGCACTCGGAGATTCATCCTGAATATGCTAGTGCAAAGGCTCCATTCCTCAAAGGGAAGGGGCATACACAGCTGGGAAGAAAATAAGGAAGGAGCTTCTAAAAAGATCTCAGAGTTTAAGGGAATGGGACTTCTGGAAACACTCTAGGGAAGCCAGCATTGGGTGAAGGAGGGATCTGAAAGTGAGGGGATATATAGAAATGGAACTTCCCTATTGCTGACCTGGAATCAGTAACTGCTTCTCTAACAGAAAGATTTAAAGCAACGCCCTTGGTACCACAAAGAAACCTGTCTGAGTCTTGAGGCAATTAAAGGATCAAACATATTTAAAGAAAGAGGTTGCCTTAACAGTGGAAATAATGGCAGTAAAGTTTATACATGACGGTTTCCTTTGTATTAGACCAATGCTTGCCACATGCCAAAACATAAACCAGATTGCATAATACGTAGGTTTTTCATAATTTCCTCAGATTAGGTTTTTATTAATGCCTGTCAACAGCAAATGATAGGCATGTGTTGCATTAACAGCCACTATAAGCCATGCCACCACTAACTTCACTGCTAATCTAAAGCCTCCAGTAAGTTCAAAAACCCATTGACTGAAGAGGGATCAACTTCATTTGCACTAAATCTCTGAGGTTTTTACCTCCTATATATTTTTTAACAGACTGTTAGTTGTTTTTACATTGTCACTAACACCAGAGAATAATTGCAGGCTTATTAGTAATAATGTGGAACAAACATACTTGATTATCAGCTCCAGAATGTTCCAGGCATATTTGGCTATTTATGAACTTTGTCACTAAGATCATCTTTGAGAAATTAGCGCTTTTTTTTATTTCTCTGTGACTAGTAGAAGAGAATTCCCTATCTCCAGGCCTCTGTCTTCTACCTCTATTGTTCATAATTATCTGTAAAATATGTTCATAGTAGCAGAAATGAAGTATCAGAAAAAAAGAAGATTCCATATGAGCAATTGGTTTCACCTAGACCCGAGAGATCTATTTTGTCCATTTTTAGGACCTACACAAGCACATAGTTTATAAATTAGGAAAAGACTCATTGCTTTTCATGTTTCAATTTCTTACACTTCAAGAAAAACATGAATTAAACGCCAGGACAAGAAGAACAAAACTAAAATGTTTAAACAGGAAACTTTACTTGCCAAATATCAGTTTCTAACTTGTTAAATAAGAAAAGACTCTCATAATAATATTCCCAGCATAAAACAAAAGCATTGGGAAAATTTGTAAAATTCTCAAATTAAAAATGGACACACTATATTGCTCAGTGATCTTCATCATCAGATAACCACATGAATCACTGAAGTTTGAAGATGTATTAGATCAAAAAGAACAAGTGACCGAGAAAAATAGCTCTCCTTAATGCTCTCCCTAGTAGGAATATCTGGAGTTAGCAAAACATCCCAGACATTGATAACATGGTATTCCTGGAATTTATTAGTTGGTGTACAGCTGTTGGCCTGCTATTCAGCTGAGCTGTATATGCCTCGTATACATTTCATGACAGGGTCATTTCATTCTGATGAGTGGAAAGTCCATGAGAGTGAGGCCTGCACTACCCAAGTGTAAAACAGGGCTCCTCTGTGTTGAGCTGCTTATTTCTGGATTGAGCTTAATTAATACTGCCGTCACAAATCCAAGTTTTCGATGACTATCCATCAATCTCAGCGGAATTTTGTCCAAGGACAAGAACGGGATTAAAGCAAACAGATATGGGTCAGCTTTAGGAAAGAGCCATTATTTCTGCATACACCACTCTTCATCAGCCAGATTTTCTTTCTCTTTAGTAAATGAGGCCCTTTTTACAGTAAGGTCAAACTAAAATCAAAGTCAATATTCTGATTAGCCTCAGGAAGGGTAGGAGATATTAAGTTTTCAGAGCCGTTTTCTTTTGACACTTTCCCTGCCTCCTTCATTTGCTTCTTAATCTGTTGATATTCTCCTTGTTAGAATGACTGTGGAACTGGCTGGGCATCCTTAATCCTGCTCTGCCAACTGCAGTCATAGGATGGCTACCTAAGGATGGCTTCACATGCAAAAAGGTGGCAAGAAGGGTCATTGATGTCCCAGAGATGAAGCAAATTAAACTTTAACACTCCCTGTCCCCTCAATACGCCGAGCAGCCCATTACATCAGGACATTTTGCATATACATTTATATTTATAGATAGACTCAGATAGATGACACCACGCACCCCCAAAGACAACAAAAAGAAGAGCAAAGAAAATCCATCTCCGTTATGTGTTCAAGGCAAAATTCTTGAACCTACAGCAAGTGGTAATTGATGGGATGAGAAATTCCCCAAAAGGCCAGTTTTGTCTCTTGCACTTTATGTACAATGTCAGCCATTTTACTGTCACTGAAAAATTAATCTGGCTGCCTAAGCGAGGAAGTTTTGCCTCGTGTGCAATCAAGACCTGCACATTTTTTATTGTACTCGGAGTCCTGCACAGGGGGATGGGGAGCGGAGAACTTTCCAAAAGCAAAACTGACAGCTTACTCAGGAAAAGACTGAGTAAATAGATAGGATTGCACATTGCCTGGAGGTCAGCAGACTCGGGCGCTGGAATTAACAGGAGATGCAAATTCCACGCTCGGAGGTTTGCTTTGACAGCTCACCTCTGACTCCCACCAAAATTAAAGTGGCCAAGCTGGTTCACCTCCAGAAACTCGTCCCTATCCCAAGCCAAAGAGCCAAAGCCTCCTTTAATCTGACTCAGTAGGGACACATGCATGACAGCCCCGAGTCCGGGTGACGGAGCCTCCGCGGTGGCCACGTTGCCCTCAGAGCAGACATCTATATGTTGTGCTGGCAGCCAGGTCGCAGCTGCTCTCCAGGCTGCTTTGGTGGAGACCTTACAGGCTGGCGGTGACACAGGCCTAAATAACAGGATACACAGTGAGAATTATATTGTCGCCTTGTTGGGTGGCAAAAGGAAAAATGAAATAGGCTTCACTGTATTGGAATACACACACACACACAGAAAGGGTGCTTTTTACCCAAAAGATGGATCTATCTGTAGGGCTAGCATTGCAGGTATCCAATCCTAGTAGGATACTAGGATTCCACAACAAGACATTAGGACTCCCTTGTGTTTGCAGGTCGTGTGTCAGTGGTTATCATTAGGAGCTGGGCCATTATTGAGAAATAGTGACCTGCATTTCAAAGCAAACCAGCTAAGCAGTGGCTAAGATTTTGCACCAGCTGTTTAATAACAGTTTGTCTAATAAAATATTCATATTATCATATATTTTCCATCTTAGAAGATGATCAGAATGCCATTTTAATATTTTTCCCCATACGAAAATAAAATTTTAATTAAGGCTAAAGACATATCGCCTACGGAAAGCTAAACTGTTTAAAATTATTAACTGCTTGAATACTTGTTGCTATACTACAAGCTGCCATAAAAGAAAAGAAATTAAGTACATGGGGGATTAACGCAATTTTGAAAGCTGCGTTCCCCTCCCTCCTCCTTTTAGATACGCCTAACTGAGCCATAACTATTTTTCTCCACTCAGCCAGACTCCAGCTTTGTGGCTTTTTTAATAACCTGGCTTTTCAAGCTTGTGCCCCCGAGAGCCTTTTCATTTCTGCCGCACTACCTACAAGCAAATTTCTTCCAGTTGCTCAACAGCCTAATGCCTCCCTTTCTTCGTTGTTGAAGCATTTCATTGCAGTTTCATTGACTGGGAGGTGTTCTGTTACAGTGGAATCAATAGCTTAGGGCTTCCCAGCACACCGATTAGCTTGTCAGTCAGAGCCTGGGGGAGGTAGTGTAAATCCCAGAATACCAGGGGCCACCAGTTTGAAAAGTAAGGAATGCAAGGAGCTTGTATGGGGTTTTCTACCACCTGTTGCTCTGCAACATGTGCAAAGTGTATTAACTTCTTTGCTGCTACATGCCTTAAAGGTCAACCGCGATAGAAGCTTTAAGCTTTTGGAATATTTTAATTCATTACAGGAATCGACTTTTACTGATTTGTTAAAAAGATCCTCTCACAAAAGACATGTTTTTTCGGTCATTGGTTTTTTTGTTGTTTTTCTTTCTCTTTTTTTTCCTTTTTTTTTTTTAAGTGGGTTTTTATTTGGCAACATGTTGGCTCCTCTTTGGGTTTTATTTTTTCAGATGAAGTACCTCATCTGCCTTTTTACTGTGTATGAATAGAAACCAGTTTCTATAGCAAAAGAAGTTTCTTTAACCCTCCCTTCCACCCCAAAAATAGTATCAGTTTAGAGGATCCAGACTGTCACAAGGGGGATATTTATTCTTTCACCAGTTTAGATTTGAGGACAACGAAATTATGACGTATGAAGCTGGAAAAACTGCTGCAGAATATCTCAGTGGTGAGAGCAGCGTGTCCAGCCTTCCTCTGCTCCCACCCTGCTGCCCTCCCAGGGGGAAGGAAAGCGGCTCCATCCCCACACAGCCCTTTAGGGGACTTCTGGTCCTGATGAGGGAATGTTAGAGAAGCTCTGAATTGCTCTTAACTGTCCACGCAAGGGGCTATCAAACCAGCTGAAGCTAATTTGCCTTCAGCTACCTCTCTCGAGTGTCTCCGTTGGATAAAAGTACGTCCTAATGGCTAGCCAAGGTAATACAGAGCTATATTGTTAACACCAGCAGCCTGAAGTGGTGAGTGAGCAATACATCTCCGGATCAGTCTCCAGGTAATTAAATGCTGTCTGTAAGAAGTGCTCAAATTCTAAGAAAATATATGTAACCTAAACTACTCCAAATACGGCCATTAAAAACAGAGGCGCGGGCCCTTTGAGCCAACCGAAGGAAACCTTATTACAGATATTTATTATCCAAAACCCAAGTCACACAACCACAAAAGGAAATTCTGTGCTTAGGGCATAAAAGCCTGTGCTTTGGAAAGGTTTTGCTGTCACCACATTTGGGTTTGCTCACAAAACCTCTACAAACTCACCACAAACCACAGAGTAAACCTGCATGGTGCAAATTGTCCTTATTAACATAATTCCACGAAATTAACTCAATAGGGCTTTTTCTATTAATTTTGTTTTAAGAGAATGGCACTGGGATTTTCTAATAGCATAAACAAGAACTGGAAGCTCTGGGCTGTCCAAGTGGATTCCAAAGTTTGCATTGAAAATATTAATCTTTTCAGTAGAGACTAATCTTAGATTCATGTCCTTCCAAATGTAAGGAATAAAAAGAGTTTACATTAAAGAGTCTTTGTGAAATGCCCTCTGTTTTACAGTGAAGAAAGAATCCAAATAGGTTTTCTACCTTGTTTCCTACCTCTGTTCATACACCATAAATCTGCTTTAGCTTTAGAGCAGAAACACACATCTTGCCAGTTTGTTAAATATTCTGCTGGAGGTATTTACTTGCTCAAGGAGCATACACAAAAGATGCTACTGAATTTTTTGTGATGCTGTAGAAGATAGATCTTCAAAACCATCTGAGAACGGATGATCTTGAGAGTGTCCATAGCGTTTTAGTCCTCTTCCCTTCCACCCACCACTAGCAGTACTGTTAATTCAGGAAAATTAGTAGGCTTGTGTTGTCACAGTAAATCACTCCCACTCTGCTATGAATGTGGTTACTCAGCAAGAGTGCATGTTCAGAATTTAGGGGATCTTTTTTTCTCTTCTGTTTCCATCTTTCACTTTTTCTTTTTTTTTTCCCTCCCGCTCCATGCGTTCGAGTTGTGAACATCTGATACAGCTAAAATTGCACTGGGTGATTACTTAAATTCAACCTTTGACTGCACAAAAATACTCTCTGTCTTGACAGTTCTTTCACCAAAACCCCTGCCTCGTGTTGAATCAAAGCACTTGCAATAAAAGCATGCTATCATATATCATTTCCTGCATTTTAACCAGTAAGTGTAATTAATTATTTCTTTGCCTTGCACCTTATAGACAGTCACCCCAGGCATCTGAAAACAGGTCTGCTACTTGTAACCACTTGAAGCTTCTGTCATCAGAAGGGGATTACTCTATATTACTTATTACACACGTGCACATACATTTTATACACAGAAAAGAAATGTGAGACCGCCCGGCCATGAGCTATCAACGCCAGGCAAGGCCTGGAGAGCAGCATCCCCCCAGGCAATGCAGGGCACACTCAGCACAGCCGGCCTGAGATTTGCACTGACCAACAGATTCGCCCTGCAGAGATCGTGTTTCAGGTCAGTCAAAGGCCTCCTGTTAGCTTTAGGTTGAGAAAAATGTAACTATATATAGTGAGTGTATATATACACATCTTACATGTGTATATAATATATACATGCATGTATGTATATCTGTGTTCATTTCTGTCCTTTTAATGTTCAAGGCTCAGTAAAATGAATATACTTGTAAATTCTTTCATAGACTGTTAAGAAAAACATATCTCAACTCCAGAAAGAAAAAAGTGAGAACGGGGTCATTGCTAGGTAAAGTGGTATTGCCCTTCAGACATATTATTTTTTCAAATTATCAGTATTTTTAAAACTCATAAATGCATTCATGAAGAAAAGCTACAAAATATTCATGAGCTTTCTATAGACCTGAAAGCTTTGGCTAAACACAGAAGGACACGTGCAGAATATGCACACACAAACAAAACGACATATGCGAAGAGGTAAAAATGTAATTCCCATCTAGCTTAGAAACCTACTAGCTCAACCTAGAGATATATATGTCTCTTATGGCAGATTCAGCCAATATAAGGGCATGATGTCCAAATGATTACACGAGGAGATGTCCATGCATATGTGCATGTAGCATTTTTAATACAAAATAATTCTGTGCATCAAATTGTTTGCTAACACGGTAATATGCTGTCTCATGCCCATTCTTTCTGCCACTTTAACTATTTTATTTTATAGTATTCTGCATAAAACATGCACATTGAAAAATGGGTCTATGGCAATCAGTGCTGCATAAGCTAAGTTATACATTTCATATCCAAATCAACACCTACAGCCATCGTGACTTCATGTGTTTGGATTCTGTCCTAACTGGCAGTAAAAGCTGTCATTAGGAGCAGGAAACAGTATGAAAGACCTTTCACGGCCTCTTTCAGCATGCAATGTCATCTGTTACCATGGGTTGTATAGTACTGATGGCTATAAATGCCACTATGAATGATGCAATCTCATATGTGATGATGAACTTGAAAAAACCTTTGTTGAATTTGCGCTTAAGGTGCTCATATTCCGGTTATTCATGAGCCTCCAAAATGTTGATCACCAGCCGGGTGTTTCAGCAACCCCAGTGGCAATGCTACAGAGCTCACGCACAGCCCTTCCTGTAAAAGATGGCACAAATAAACTCACTTTATAGATTCCATGAGAGTTGTTTGTCAAGCATGTCAGCTGTGGCTCATTTCCCTAAATTTTGTAACCTTTCCTTGTGGAAGGCTTTAGAAATAAAACCTGCAGTTTCTTCTCTTTCTCCTTTTTTTCCCCCCCCTCTTATTTTTAACGGTCTCATTTCTCCATTTCTCTTCTTCAAGTGTTGTTTTCTGATTTCAGATGTATCTCTAAATACATTTTGAATACCAGATTGCACCTATATGTATACCAGGTTATCCGCTGGGAGTAAAGCAATTTATTTCTTCAGTTGTAGGTGTGCAGCAAAGAACTGGGTTTTCCCCAAAGAAAGGGATCCAGACGGCCAGCAAATTCCCTGTGGGGTTCCAAGGGCCACAGTAGCCCCTTGCATGGGTGCCAATGACATTGGGTCACCAGCAGCTGCAACCCTTGCATGGGCCTCTCTTAGGCAGTAGCTGCCAATCATGCTGTATTATGCAGGGATTTTGTGCTGTGAAAAAACTCACCCATAATAGACTATGATCAACTCATCAGATGAGTTGTAAATTAAAGCAACTTAAATGTCATGAAGGCCTCCCAAGGTAAAAAGGTCAAGTTTTAACCCACAAGGGACTAACCTTAAACAGTGCTGAACTTGCTCTGCTCAGAGGAGGCTTCACAAGTGAGCTCTGAGATGTTCTCTTGGCCAGGCCTGGTCCACCAGCCTTGACAACAGCAGGGTGGGAACTCTCTGTGTTGAAGCAAGGTTTTATGGTGATTTTAATCTGTTTTTTAACACTGGAGCTTCCTTCTGGAAGGGGATGTTCTAAGCTGAGGTGCCAGATGTGAAAGATTTTGAAGTAAAACATGCTGAAACTGTAATTAATAAGACTAGAAACATGAATTGCAATCATCAGAAACAGAGACACGGCAGGCAAAGCTTAACACTGCTGCAGAGACCACAAATAGCTTTTAGCTAGCCCTGTAAGCTCACAGAAACACTGAAGTATATAAGAATTCAGACACTTTGCACTACCTAAGACACACATCATGAAGCAGAGTAGGATCATTATAGCCCATAAGGCATCAGAGTTTCCAGAGTAAACCCAGGCTTCCTGCACTGGCTTCAGGGCTCCTTGGCATTTTTTTGTCATTCTTATTCTTAACAAAATGAAAATCCTTAGAGAGACTAATTTTGTGATAAATATAGAACTTTATCATCACATTTCACCTTGTGCAGAACATATGGGATATAAGCAGATAAGAAACTGAACTAAAGTAATTCCTATAAAGTAATCCTTTATTTTTTCTTACTGGATTCACTAAGAGTATGAGACAATTTGCTAACTACAGATACAGTAGTAACACAGGATCACATGCAATAGGAAACAAAACTAACTGTTGAGTAAATGGGATATTTTAAGAGATAAAATCAGTACAAATGGAACAGAAAACCTAGAAAAGGTGGAAAATGAAATGTATAGTGGTGCACTGCAGCAGACATCCGTGACATAGGAAAGGGTACAGCCTTCCAGGAACAGGCAGCAAGGAAAGGGCAGAACTACCCAGGCAAGAGTAACCATAGGTCTCATGACAATGGAAATGGCCAAAAGAGCAGGATTGAAAGTCCCTCTATGTATTTCCCTATTTGCATGAGAACTGTTACAAATGTTAAGCAATGTTGAAATAAGCATTCATAACCAGGGAAGTGAGAAGTGTCCCGAGACACAAGTCCCCATCGCTGTGACCAGCAAGGCCAGGGCACCTGGGGAGCTGGCACAAGCTCCTGGATCGTGTTGCATGCAGGGACCAGGACCTTCCCCCTTGCCAGGAACTGGAAAGAGCTGCCTGGGATTCCTGCCCTACATCTGACTCGAGTCAAACGTAAAAGGGCTGCACACATCCTGACCAAGCACATCCTCATCTGTTCCTACAGGCTAAATATAACAACGCAGTTAACTTTTCGAGTCTTTGTACTGTTTATGCTACATGTTGGTTCCCTCTGTTTAATTCTCTAAGCTCAGAAACATCACATTCTTCTTTTCTCTTCTTAACCACATAAGCACCAAAGCTGATCTTTCTTCCTTTTCCCTCTATGTATGAAGAAATGACCAAAAAAAAAAAAAAAAGTCAGATCCAGAGAAATCTTTTCAAGGACATTGAAAATGCTTGCACAGAAAGATAAGATTGCACTGCCAAAACCTGGAGCTATAAAGGAAAATAATAATAACAAAAAGATTAGAGGAGAGCAGTTTCTCAGGTCTGGACCCATTGCCTTGCAACAAGGATAGCCCTTTTTGTTCTCCTCCCTTTTAACTTTCTTTTTTCCCCCTCCTCACAGTAGCCGGGCGGTTATGAAGAGCTCCAGCCCTGCATTTCAAGTAAGGGGCCCTTCTCGGCGCGCGGGAGAGCGGCGTCTCGAGAGCCGCCGCGCCGAAGCGCTGCCTTATCGCGGGGCCGGGGCTCTCGCACCGCTGTTTGTGTGTGTGTGAAACAAGCTCTCAACATGTTGGTAAGAAGCCTTTAACCCAGATTACGCCACCTCTCCGTCTATAGTGTTCTTTTAGGGCCGAGTGCGAAAGGTCACCCCCTCGGCCCCGGAGCAGCACTCGGCCAATTACGGCGCGCCAGGGTTTCCACAAAAGAGGGTTTCGAGCCCTCGGCCACAAAAGCTTCGACGTGTCTGATTTTCAGAGGCACGGTCACCAAGGAGGAGGCTCGCTGATGTCTATTTGGGGCCCTGAGCGATTTCTTCTTTCTGTTTTTGTTGTTCTTGTTGCTTGTTTTTAAATCAAGTCTGCTCCAAAGAGGTCTGGAAAATGCAGCCAGCTCAGCACCTATGAAGAACCCAGCCTCTAAGCCCTCCGGTTCAAGTGGGTGTGATGAGGGAGTCCTGCAGCTGCCGAAGCGATGGGATGGTTTATATGAGGATATGAGCAGGCTGGCTTTGAGAAAGCAATATTTACAGCAAGTGATTTAATGACTTTGAATTACGCATTGCGTTGCCTCAGACTCCTGACATATTGTAAAATGCACGTTCCCTTTGTGCTGAGACATCTTTGAGCCTAATTCTTTGATTAAAGTTTTATCTTTATACTAAATTTAAGTTCTTCAGAGGTTCATGAGAGAATGAGGTAGCAGCCCACGTCCTTCTGCCATGGAGCTATACCAAAGGCATAGCTGCAATGCGATGCAATGCATAGATGCAATGAGATCCACCTTGGTCACTGCACATATCTGTATGGAGTCCACTGCCAACATGTCAATGTTGCATGTGGAGACCAAGTTCCTTCCTTAACTCTGTGTATCACAAGATCTTGCATCAGCGATGGCGAAAAAAGAACTTAAAACACTTTAAATTTTCTGATTAGGTATTGAAAGTTAGAGGAATTAGGCTATCAGCTCTTCCTAGTTAGTTGTCAGAGAACAATATATTGCATTCAAATCATACAGGCAATCTGGGGAACCTGGAAGTCTTGTTATTTCTAGTGTGTCCATCACTGAGGCACCTCAGTGCCTACGTTACAAATACTGTGTTTCTAAGAAAGAGAAATATTGCGTACATCTATGTATTTGCTTTTTTCTAGACCACTGGAAAATCTATTAAAAGCACAAAAAAAAAAGTACCTTTTGTAGGGCCAGGTAACAACTAGAGGACTTGTTTAAAATATGCCATGCAAATTGATAGTAAAGTATTCTTGGGCTCTGAAACTGTAGATGAAGTGCTACAATAGCATATAGTTGAAAAATTAGGACAGGAAGAAGAAACTCACAGAAGATTGCATAGAAAAATTACGAAGTTAGAGTAGAAATTTAAAGATTGATGCTATTTATGTCAGAGCAGAAAATCAAGTACATGGAATTCCTGAGAAGCTCCATGGAAATGAGAGCAGTTTATATTACAAACTCCTTTGGAGATTCTGGGAAAATCGGTTAAAATTCCTTACTTCATTGCACGTATCTATAAAATGACTACTGACGTAATTCTCAAACGTGTTGGGAGATGTACTTGCCAAGTTTTGGGGATTCTCGAAAGAGAAGAGCCAAGTGAAGTTTCACACCCTCCCAAAGGAGATCGTGCAAGATTTTATATGAGTATATGCTCCTGTATGGATTTCACAAAAGATAAAATACACCAGAACTTTTTGCGCATTTCCCGCAATTGTCCTATGTCTTTCTCTCCTCTTCTTCCATGCAATGAACTGTTAAAAGGCCAGGAAGAACTGTTGTGCAGATGATATGAAACTAAAGAACTTGTGGTAGGTGTTACACATTTTGGTACCATCTGTGCTATCTAATCCCAGCCAAAACAATCTCCTGTTCCTATGTAACTCTGAATCTCACTGGAGAAGGGGGGAGTAGTGTGACTGGCTCAAACCTTCCTGTGTAGGAGTATTATTATCAGTGTTTGCAAATTTTTTTCCCTCTTTATAACCACCATAACTCTTCTTTAAACCCCTCATCTGGCTGCTGGCCTACTACAGAGACTGAGCTATGTACAAAAAAAAGGCTTGTGTCAGTTGGTTCGCTCCTGGTGTGTTGGAGGGAATCTTCACCCAAGAGAAAACCAGCAACTCAACACAAAAGGTTCTTGTTTCATTTTCTTACCTTCTTACATTGCCTTGCCATGTTCTTCTCCCTACTTTGTATCAGGAACACAGAAAGTGTCCTGATGACATATTTTGTAGCACAACTCAAGGCAAACATTTCCTGAGAATCATTCTGGATTGAAACCGATTGATGTTTTCAGACATTGGTGCCATCTCAACTTCTCCAAAGACCTGAAATTAGTTTGGATTTGTTTGATTCTTTCTTTGTGCAGCAGCTTCCCACATGTACACGCATTAGTCATCTTATATGGGACATACCTATGATATTGTCATTGCTGACCAACATAATAGAAGTAAGGCTAAAACACTTAGCCACATATTGATCTGCTTCTATATCTCCTGTAGTATACTTAGTGTAATAAGGACTTTCTACAGAGCTCTAATGCAGAAAACAGCATGCTTCCAATAACTGTTTGCTTTGGAAACAATAGAGGAAGCATCTGATCTCAAACTTGCCCATTGTTCTGCTGCTCTGCGCTAACCATATAATCCTTGGGAACGTGAGGTCCTCATAAGAAACACAAAGGAGAATCCGATTAGGCTAACCATTACTCTTCACAAGGATGGTTTGTATTAGCGATATTTTTCTGGGAGAAATATTTGGAAGGACCAACAGGCAGCAGAGAAAGTGTGATAGAAGTAAGAAATTAAAGATCAGTTTAGTCATGATGTCCCTCCCTTGCCCAAGGCAAGATGGTGCTGTATGACTCCTTTGGCAGTGTCTGTGTCGTGGCATTTCTGCAGCATTCCTTAACTCCTCAGACTGATCAGAGTATAAACCTTCCCAGGAATCCATATTTTTTTATCATCAATATGTATTTTAATTTTAACCCAACACACCTGTTCATACTAAAGGGCAATGCAAAATACTCTCTGTGACTTCATTAATATTTGATTAAAAAAAAGTATTGAAAGATGGGAACTTTTGTAAATTACATAAATTAGCTTTACTTTAATAGTTTTCAAGACAAACAAAATTTGCCTTATAATGCAATAATAGGTGTAACACCATTGTCTTTCATTATGCTTCTAATCACCCTTTTTTTATTACTCATGAAGAGGCCATCTGCAAACTGATATTTTTCCCAAATAATCATCACAATTGAGACAGAGATGAATAGAGTAAAAGTACTGAAAGACTAAATTCCAGTGTCTGTTTACTAATTCCTCAACCTACCTTCTTTCTTATAACTTTTTTTGTATCCTCTTTTCACACATTACTTGGATCAGATAAAGGCATGCTCCATTTAATCTTATTAAAGCAAAATCCACTCAACTATCTTATAGTTGAGTACAACATCTTAGCTCCGGAATATTGGTTTTGCCCAGGGATATGGAAGAGACAGCGTGCTTAGTCAAGGACAGACTGGTCTCACAGAGACATGTGGTCAACCTGCGAACAAGCACGTACAGTGTAAGATTGCACAGTCCAACTTCAAGGAGGGAGTTGGAGTTGCTGCTCTTTGGAGGGGCGGTTCTGTTTATAAGAAGGAAACCCCCTGGACTGCAAGGAACAGAAGTATTAATTGCTCCACTTGCCCCACTTTTAATTGCTTTTTCTTTTTGATGAGTCACACTCTCTGTTTTCCCAGCTCCATCTTTCCAAAAAGAGAGGTGACAAAAAGAGATTTAAAAGAGTACCACTCCTTTGGCTCACTCATCAATAACCTTGTGCGTAATAAAAATGACTCAGGCACCTTTAAACAAGCGGTATTTCTAAATTACCCTTGGGTAATTCAGAATGGTAGGTATTTTAATCTCTACAATCCCTAGTATGTATCTATTTATTTTCACTGGCTTTTTGCACCCAGCTGGCAAAAATCCAGCCCTCACGGCAACAGAACTATCAAAAACAATAGGAACTTCAGAGAAGAACACAGACAGTGAAAGAATGATTAAATTAACAATTTTTTATTTGGCTTCTGCTGGCATCTAGCTGGCACAGACACAAACATATAGATACATATGCGCATCAAGTAACACAAGCCTGAAGAAGCAAGAAGGGGAGTGCAACTGAAATACAATACATGACAAGAACTCCCAACAGACCCACTACATTTTATTCAAGTTTTCTTGTTTTCCCAAGCTTTGCTAACTGGCATGATTCCACTGCAGAGAAGCACAGAAGATAAGAAGAGCTGAATGAGAGAAGCACTGTCTTGATTCCAGCATGCTCTCCGTGTGTTTAAGAGTCACTTTTGCCATCCTTCTGCCAAGAAGTGCTGCATACGTGTCTGCACGTGTGAGAGAGTTCATGAATTCCCAGCATCAGGGACTTCACTGATCATGGTTATTTGCTTGTTTACAAATATCAACAACATTCTGCAATTTTATATCATGTTCCTAGTGTTTGCCAAGTCCCCTAAACTTCATAAATAACTCTTCAGATGGAATAGATTTTTCCAGCTAGGAGAGGATACCACACCAGTAAGACTTGCAGACAAACTGAAGGCTGAGGTTAACTATAAAGTCATCCTGGTTATTTGGAGGAATGGTCTTAAATAACTAAGCAGGAGTTCAAGAAGGGCTTATTCTGATGGAAAGATGAGTAGCATTTCTGCAAAAGAGGTTCCATGAGTTATAGTTGGTGACAGGTTAAACCTGAGTCAACCTCTTCAGGATGTAGCAAAAGAAAGACGATGCTCTAGACTGACGCTAGACTGACAAACACTGACATAATCCCTTCGTTGGTAAGATCTCAGCTAGATTCTTTTCCATACTGAAATCCAGGAAAGATATGCAGCAAATAGAAGTGTCCCCTGGACAATAGCAGAACAGACAAGCGGTCCTCAACATAGAAAAACTGACTTCTAAAAGATGGACATTCTCAAGAAAAGAAAAGAAAAGAAGAAATGGCAGCAGACTTAAAAAAGAGAACAGCCAGATTTAAGAGTGAAAGGAATAAATTCTTCTTCATGAATTCTCTTGCAGATGAAGACGTAGGATGCTTAAATTGCGGCTAACAAGATTTAGGGTAGATATCAAGAAACATTTTAGGAAATTAAGTATAGTTGAGTGCTAGAATAGACCACTTAGGGACCTCAGGCACTGGAGGCTGTTAAGAACAGATAAGCTTTTTCCAGATCATTGCTTATCCTGCCTTAGCACAGAAGAGGACTAGATAATCTCTAGAGGCCCCTTCCTCACTCAGTTCTGATCATTCCAAGATAAAACTAGGAAACATCAAAATTATGGGTGTCCATTCCTCATTGTCCTTCACACAGCATGAGCTCCAGCTGGGAAGGATTAAGAGGCAAAAAAAAATTATCTCTGCTCTCAATTCTGGCATCAGAGCGGCAATCAGAAAAAAAAAGAAGAAGAAAGGAAGAATTTCAGCTAAAGTCCAGCTCAGTCCCTCCTGTTCTAGAAGGGAAAATGCTTGCACTCTTCCTGCTCATAGTACGTATGCAATCTGTTATAAAAACAAAAGAAGCTGGCAGATATTCAGTGCCTATACTGTCTTAAAATTGAGCTACCCAACTCCAGCAAGTTTCTACTCACCATGTGTGAAGTTTTTTCTCAGAAGCTTAGCAACTGGGTGGAAATTGGGGCAAATTTTCTACCGGGCAGCAAACTACTACACAATACAAGTACAAAGGCAGCCACCCTGCCAAGTTTCATTTCCACCCTCTAGAGATGGAAGCACTAAATCTTCTCCGTTGAACTGGTCTAGAATGCATGAGCAGAACAACATGTTTTCCTGCAATGTTCTCAGACATGCCTGGACCCTTTCATTCTAATGAATTTCAAGAGGTAAAAGAAATGCCCATTTCCATCCCTGAAAATTTCAATCTAAATATTTTGAAGTTTAGGAAGGCTAGATATAACTTAATAAAAAATCTGCTTACAGTTGGTGGCAGGCAGTAATTAGGAAGAATAACATGGCATAAAACTGAAAAAAAAAGACCCTCCAAGGTCATCTGAGTTCTCTGCTATGCGGCTACATTGTATAATCCCATTTATAAATGCACTGAGTCCCAAGTTAAAATTATTCTCATTATTTGCCTTCACTGCACCTATCAGAAGGCTGTTTGAGAGTGTCAGTCTTCCACTGATTAGAAATCTTCTTCTAATGGCTAACTTAGATTTATTCATGGTCAGTTTATCCCATTTGTTTTTGTGCCAGTACTGTTTACCAGTTTAAATAACTCCTTTCTCTATTGCTTACTTTTCTGATGCTCTTCATATCTCGGATTCTACAGTACTAATTGTCCTGTCTATGATATAGATACAACTCGTGTAATGTTTCATGTCTGCTTTGTATCCTAAGGATCCAAATTTATGTATACATCAAGTGCACCCATTATGGACCAAATAAAAATTGGCAGACCTATAGTAGAAACCTTTCAAGTAGGCCAGTTACTTCAGAGCTAACCACCACAGAGGTTTTATTTCCTGCAGGCTGTGGCACAGGTCACTGTCAGGGCAATGATTTGGGGAATGTGTGATACCTGGACAAATTCAGCATGCCCTTACAAATTTTCTGCTTCTTCAACAGTCCCCAAACTTTCTGATTTACAAAAGTGGTTTTGGTTTCACCTGTCAGAGAAACAAAAGGTGAGTCCTTCAGTAAACAGCTGCTAGAAGCGAGAAAAGGACAGCAGAAGCTTATCACAAACCTAGGGATTTTGCTCATTTAAAGGAGGCAATTAAAAGGAATTCAGTTTTATAAGACTATATAGAAATCACTTCATACAAGAGAAATCAGGCAGGAGAGAGCAAATGGATATGAGCTCTTGTGTCAATCACTGCGTGGTCCAGCCAGAAGAGATGCTACTGCACTCGCTTACAGATAACAGGGGTCCTTTATAGAGGAGATGAGAACAATCCTTGAAAGGAAATAAAAAAAGGGAACAGTTCAAAGGGGCTGCCTTTTCTTGGAGTACCAAATCCAAACTCCAGCTAAGAGCAAACGAAGAGTCAGGGAATCTGGGGCCTTTGTAATAATAGTTTAATTAGACCAGCCTTATCTGTACAACAAATGTGACAGCGCTCTGCAAAAACTCTGCTTTGTGCTACTTACTTAACACTACATCACTTTCCTCAGTGCAGGACTAGCCTTTGACTAGAGAAAAGGCATCCTGCCAACAAACTGGACAACATGCAGTAAAATATACAGTATTCACCTCTAAATTGGCAGCATTTTTTAATATAAAACATAAGCAAACTAGTTATAGAATACGGGAATTCTTTCTAAAAATTCTTAGGAAGAAAGGCTGTATTTAGACAGGTATTTGTAGTATTATTATTTTACATATTTTGTACCTATCCATCTGGATAATTTTAACAATGTCTTATCTCTATTAGTCTAAATAAAGTCTCTCAGACTACTTCCCATCATCTGTACTTTCAGCATCCAACTGAGTGTTTTTATCTAGATATTAAATTTTTTTTTAATTATTTCTCTGAAAAGTTTCCAGGGAAAAAAGTAGAATAGTCCAAATTCCAGTTTCTCATTGCACAAGAACAAGCCTGAAAGTGGCACATGTAAAACTAATAAAAAGAAATACTCTTCATTCAGCCAGTCTGGCATTCTTACTGTCAAAGGATATCCCTGAGGTCCAACACTCAACAGAAACTCAAATAGGAGCTGGCATCCTCCAGAGGTTCATGAGAAGAATGAGCACATCCTGATCTACCCACAACTAAGCAAGCACCAGTGTTGATGTAACCCTCGGAGTAAAGGGGTCACATATCTCTGTTTAAACCGGACAGTTGAAAGCTATATGTTCAATAACATGAAGTTGGCACTATGCGAGAGGAACTATGTTAATTGAAACAATGCAGGTGCTTTCCAAAATCCATACTGATGTACCTCACAGTCGGATTAAAGAGAGCCCTGGGGTCACCTAGCAGTCCCACTGGTCCTTCCAAACTCCCTAACGCTCCTTGCTCCGAGAGTCCCACTGAAGGGATCCCATTGACTCTACAGGCTCTGCAACTCCAGCGGGGTTTTCAGCCTCGAGTGCTCTTTGCAAGCCCATGAAAATAATAAGCGCTGCCTGTTACTCTGGACCCAGACAGTCCCTCTTCTCCTGAAGAATTTACAGACTCCAATATGTATTTAATCTGCAGAACCAGTAGACTTTACCCACAGTCTGCCAAAGATCCAGCAGAGCTCGAGGCCACCTGAAGTGAACATTGCAGGTTTGATTGAGGTCCCCCAGAGGTTTTCTTAACCACATAGTTACTATGTGGTTAGCTGTAGACTCCCAATTTAAATTCATAAAATTTAGATTTATTTTTTACTCGCCATAGGATTTTCTTCATTTTTAAAATACCATAATAAGTCACTCCAGCCTTAGTGAAGGTAAATGTACAGATATAAAATAGGCAGAATCAGCAACTATTGGAACATCTTGGTTGAAATTATTTTAAAGACAAAACATTTTAAAGATAAAATGTTTAGACATCTTTGGCAAACGTAAGAAGGCTGATTTTCCAAATTACCTCTTGGAAAGGAAAGGTGACGATCTGTCTTGAGTCTCCCCATCGTTGCTGGACGAGGATCAGAAAATTCCCCTCGGATGCAAAGAAAACATAGAAAATGATAAAGGAACATGAGATTCTTTGTGATTAAATCAGGGGGAGATTACCCCCTGCTTTTAGGGGAAAGCAGGAGGGAGTTGGCGTGCTCAAAGGGTAATCACACACAGGGACAGGGCTGGTGGGTGGGCAGGGCTGGGAGCACCCGGAGCACCCACCCTTGCTTCACGCCGCGCGCTCGCTCACCGGGTGCTGCGTTTCCTTTGAAAGGAGCGTGCACCTTGTTTGCACAAACCCACACGGATACGCAGAGGGGCAGTAAATCCAGCGGCGTCGAGCCGCGGGGCGGCCGCGGGCGCTGGCAGCGTGCCCGCCGGCCCGGCTGGCACGGGGCGAGCGGGCTGCTCGCGCCACGGAGGGCGCGCGGGGCTGCCCTGCCTACCCTCCGCTTGACTCTTTACATTCTTGTCAAATATATTTAGAACAAGAGGTGTCCACTTGAAGGGAAACATTTGTTAATCGCTGAAACGCAGGGGTTTGGCGGCGCTCCAAGTTTACATTTATAAATATGTAGTATCTGTTTCCAGCTAAACAAGGAACTCCTGACCCCCCTCCACCACAATCCGGCAAATATATATATAATACATATATGAGGGGGGGGGGGCTGCGGGGACGGGGAGCGAGTTGGAAATTACGAATAGACCCAGTTTGAAGGAGGCTGGGGCATCACCGGGTCCCCTGTGCCCAGCGCTGTCACTTTGTTTTCTGCCTTTGCCCGAAAGCACTGCAGATAACAGCCCAGAAAGAGGAGGATGTGTCTTTAAGCAAGGAACGGATTAAAGTTAAATTCCTGTTGACCGAGGCGGTTGTGTTGACATTCCCGCTGTTTACAGGCAGCTGTCTCTGCTAATGACACTTTGATAAGGGAGAGGAGGCTGCTGTCGGGCAGGGGGATGGGGGTCGGGTTAAAGATTGCCTCTGCTTAAAACCTCGTCACCCAATTAAACATTAAAGCTTTGGGCGATGACCGCGGGGCTACGCAGAGAGTGGGAAACTCGGGGTTTCTTTTCTAGCTTGTGCTCAG
This sequence comes from Eudromia elegans, assembly GCA_003342815.1. NCBI lineage: Eukaryota > Metazoa > Chordata > Aves > Tinamiformes > Tinamidae > Eudromia > Eudromia elegans. The sequence continues at coordinate 1,718,569 of PTEX01000153.1, read as the reverse complement.
ATTACACGGCTTCGAGGTCAGCCTGTCCTGGTTCCTGAAGGATGCGGGAGATTCCAAGAGCACTTCAAATTAACCAGAAAGCAGCAGCTCCATAAAGCCCCCCATGCGCTTGGCACTGAAACCCCAGCCTTTGCAGGGCACTCTGCTGCATTTCTGTTCACATCCTGCTCTCAAATTAATACATTTACCATTAAAAGCTCCCCAAACTGGCAGTGGGTTTCTGATGTGAAATCCTGCAGCCCCTTCCCCAAGTCCTCATACAGGTCACATTCCCCCTCGGAACCCATAAAGCCCAAGATCCACCGGATGATAAACTTCAGACGTGTAAATAGTCTACTAGAGCTCCCTGTCTGCTGAAAATTAAACAGATGCTTAAGGTCTCTACCAAATCAATGCCTAAAAAAGATAGCATAGTCCATCACCCCCCGGTCAAACATCAGCCTCGACCACCTCGACTCCCAGCCCACAAGTGGCTTTTTCACATGTTAACGGTACCTATCATTTTGTGACTGCATTGCAATACCCAGGACTCCAGAAGAGCAGTTAAAAATCCAAACTCGTCTCTTTCCCATCTTTTTGTTAACAAAGCCTAAAATTAAGGCCTTTAAAGCAAATGTGATAATGCCCCTTTAATTCCAGATCAAATTCCACATGCTCATTAACTATAGGCTTGCATAGAAATCAATGGATTTATTTTTGCATTTATGAAGTCACTTTAATGGACTTCAAATTCCAAATAGAAGTACTGAAAAGGCAGTTTTTGCTTTTGTCGCTAAAACCATCACTGCTTATATAGTAGAAGCACATTTCATGCACAAGAACATTTACAGTAAACACAGTTAATTTAAGTGAGTGTCAATTAAGCAGAATGTACCTTCCTTAAGAAATCTCTGTTCCTTTTATTGTCTGAGCTAGTCTATTAGAAATTAAATCATTTTAAAGTTAAGCGTGTCACTTTGTTTGACAATTTTTCATAAAACATACTACCAGGAATGAGAGGAATGTAGTCATGTTCCACATAAAGTTGGAAATATGTGGTAGATGGAAAAACATGCATATTTGAGGTAAACTTTTAGCACGCATGCAAAAAAAAAAAAGAAAAATAGAAAGAAAAAAAGTGTCTCTTAATATCTCTGAAAAACATCACTGATCTCTGGAAATGAAAGGCTGGCTTGAAAGAGAAAAGTGTCACCTGTGTTGTCAGCTAAGTTTAATCCATTGCAAACACCAAAGTGGTGGCCACCAGCAAAGCGGGTCATAATCAGATTTAGTTTTATCAGACGGAGAGGGTTTCATCAGCTCCATTTTCAATGGGAGACTCTCCAAGTAAAACTTGGAGCGGCTACAAGAAATCACCCTGGTGGCAAGGCAGTAGCTCCCCTTCTCCCCCGAGGATCTGTGTTGTACCAATGTCTCCGCGTCTCTGATAAGAGGCCGAACCAAAGCTCTGACTTATGGCCACTTAAAGATACTGTAGCACTTTTCACTCACAAGAACAAGAGTGTCAGAACTCGTGCCTTGGCTGAAATCCAACTTGGTAATTACTTTTTGCATTTCTAAACAGTCCCAATGTAGTGGCAGGCAGAGGTTATTTTCTACTATTGAGCAAGAGCAAGTAACAAAGAATGTCCAGAAGAGCTGGCTGCATTTCCCTGCGGGTGGAAGGGATCACAGTGGTCTCAGAATGCTTTGGGGGTCCTTCAAGATGAAAGGTTCATTAAAAATTGGAAGTCAATATTAGTATAATAATCAGACACAGCTCTTATTAAACCTATACAAGCGATCCCACACTGCAGGTTTCCACTCCCCAGCACAAAGTCATACGCGTTTCCCACTTTACAATAACTAGAGTCCATCAAGAATATTCCCTCTGATGCTTCCCCAATAGGAAATTCAGTTCCTTAACAATATATGTTGTCCTAAATTGCTATTTTTGCATTTGGACAATCTGAGGACAAGAATTCACTTTGGGTTTATTTGTTCTGCAAAAGAGTTGACCAATTTGATGAAATAAGTGAAAAGTAAGTGCAGGTCCTGTACAGTCACAGATTCTTTCTTAAGGAAGAAAATGCAAGAAATATCATTCTATGATAAGAAAAGAGATTTAATATCAATATATGCATTCTCAGAAAAGATCAGTTTATTTAATGTGAAAAAATGCAAAAATCAGAAATTATATTTTCTGCATGAACTGTTTCAATATTTCATTTCCAAATAGCATTTTTATCTTAAAAGTCACTTACACTCAAAAAGGATTAAATAACACAAACCTTTAGAAGACTACATAGTTTCAGGCTAAGGGAACATTTCAACATTGATGCAAAATGAAAATTTCAACTTGCTGAGAAATAAAACCAATCCATCTTCTGGTGATTCTAATACACAAAGATGAGGATGATTATAGTCTGTGCTGTTATTTGGTTTCCGTGTTCGCACTAGAATTGGGCATAAAATTTCCATGACAGTTTCTGAATTTCATTAGTAGTTTCTTTTTGGCATCAAGTGAATTAATGATAACTTTTGAAAGGATAGAATATTGAAAGGCTTTTGTCTAAGTTGCAAAAACATAGACAACAAGTTTCCTATCACCTGAAATCAAAGGCAACACTGAAAAACATCAGCTCCTACCTGAAGTAAAGCAGACAGAACATCAGTCTTTAAATTAAAATGTATGTTTGAAAGGAAAAAAAGCCATCTTCTAAATTATTAACGAGGTAGGATGTCACTGCAAACTATATAAGAAGAGAAGAAGAAGAGAAATACAAAACTTTGTTGGATTCTGCTGCAGCATATCAGATTTGCGGATGAGAAAGCCCTATTGGCTCACGTGGTCCATCCTCCTGCCCTGGCAGCATCATTCCATACTTTGTGTTTCACGGAACTAATCAAATGTACCTTCAAGAGACCTGAATGACCAAACTTTGTGTATTTATCTTATCAGTTATGTCCTTGGTCCTTTAAGTCACAAAATCAAAGTTGTTCTTCCTTTTCTTCACCTTCATTTCTGCTTTGCCTGATTTTACCCCATTGTTCTTGCTTCCTTGCACCACCTAGAGCTTGGGGTAAGTTGGATCACACTGGGTCTAGATCATTGAATTAGAAAATATTTTGAAAAACAAGCACCAGGTTGAGCTTTAGCTCGTTGCATGGGGCTCTCCACATACACAGGTTTCTCTGTCCAGGCTTGCAGAGTCCACATTCTCCCAGCATGCTGAAGCAGTGCAAAAAAATGTATAGCAAAGACCACTGGCTCCAAAACACACACAGAATGGGAAAAAAAAAAATATCTATTTTTTGTAAACATTGAACAAGTTCATGTTCTCAGGCTTCAAACTGCACTGTAAGTCAATAGTATTAGAAATCATCCCCTGAACAATTTTCTTTGTAATTAATTCAATCATTCAGCAATTAGCCATATATTTGATATTCACTTTTGCTGATCATTTAGATTTCAAAGGTTGAGGAAGACCCAAACTACAGGAACTTATCTTAATAATTCAGCCTTCTTATTGAGCCTTGTACATTAGTTGGAGTTTTAGTTAGATTTATTGGGCTACAAGGTAGTCTTTTCACACGAGAAATGGTCTCTTGATTAGTACTGAATGTGCATCATGAGAGATTCCTTGGATTACAAAGTAATGACCAGTTTCTAACCAGCACTCCTGTGTCTTTTACCTTTATAACACTATCAACCAAATCAGTTGACACAAATTACCTCATTTTGGCTTTGACGCATCATTTTATTTCCATTTACCACTGACTTAAGCACACATAATTACTAACTTAGGTCACAAACAAATGTGATGGACAAGTTTCACACTGAGCAAAATGTTTTATTACATGGTATTACTATCAACCTAAGTTAATTAATTAAAATTAACATAAGCTGTTGGCTAATTGCAGCCCAGGAGAAATTCTACTGCACCCGATGGTATAACATTGGAAAATTATCACAATATTTTAAAGCCTGACAAGTTCCAGTGAAGAGCTAACATTAATAGAAGGAGGTTACCAGGCTAAATAGACCAATACTGATTTCTGCTATGGAAAGACAGATGCTTTCAGCATTACAGTCGAGGCAGAAGCAGCAGCATCAATACTGTTAATACTACCACTTAAGCACAGATATTTTTAAAAACTCTCTAAAATCAAATTTTTTTCTGTGAATTTTTGATTGTAATTGTATGAAATAGAGTATTTTCTTATGGCAAATACCTATATGCAAATATAAATATATACATATATTTATATATAAACTTTCACAAGGAAGGGACAAAGGGGAAAGCAAATCCATGTGTCTCATTTATATAGCTATAAGGCCAGAAGGAAAAGAAGAATCAGTTCACTTACATTGTCTACACCTAAAGCAGCAAGTCCATAAAAGTATTAAGGAACCTCATCTTACATAGGGGCTTAACTGCCATTCAAGTTTGTGGGAATTTGATTCTTCAAGTCCTCTGTGACTTTCTGCTTTCAGCTTTCACATCCTTGATGAGGATGATATTTGTAAAAATGATTTTTTTTTCCCCAGAAATTTGCTTAATAGGAAATGATTAAACAAGAGGGATCAAAATAACCACTTTTTTTTTTCTCCAATATCAAGAAACCAATGCCTACAGAATTGCTGAAAATGAGGGAGGTTATAAAGGAGGTGATGTGACATAATTGCTTGCAGAAATTCCGATTAATATTTCCAGCATTGCTGATTCTGTGTTATCCTATTCAGCTGTATTAGAATACAAAGATGAGATGTCATAAATTGGTTGCCTGCTTTGGATACAAACAAACAAACAAAAGAGGAGAGCATCCAGAAACATAAGTGTGTGTAAGCCCTACTACTAAAGATGTCTTGCTGTTGAACATATGCTTCCACTGCAGGGCTGAGGGGCAATTGAAAGAACTTGTTAATATGATAAGACTTTCTGCTTTCCCCTTGCTCATCTTCCAAAGCCACCCTTGATTGGCATGAGACTCCATAGCAGATGGTGAGAGAAGGAGCATGCCAGAGAACAGACATGTGCACCTCATTGGAGCTTTGAAAGAGCAGCTTCCCATCCAGGGCTGTCTGAGCAGAGCACCCACCCTCCTGCCATGCCCAAGGCTCCCGAGAGTATCAACAATCTTTTAAAAGATAATTTGGGGACTGTAATGAAACAGAAGCAGCTGCGGACAGAGGAAATGTGTCTTCACCTCCTCAGTAGGTGTTTGTGGAACTCCTCTCTTCTCAGATCAGTATGAGCAGCTAGTGAGGGCTTAGTTGGACAGCCCACATAAAGAATTGCAAACAATCTCTCTCCTTAAAATCCAGAGACATATGTATTGGAATAGGCTGGCTAAAATATGTGACCTTTTAAACTTAAAACCTTTAATTGTTTTACCTGGTATATTAAGGATCAGAAAAGCTAAAGAGAATTGGTTTAAAGAGAGCCTGAGATGGACACCTTTCTGAAAAAGTATTACTTATTTAGCACATTACTCAAGACAGCCATGATGTCAACAAGTTTTAGCTTGATACCATTCTTAGTTAAGATCATTTCAGATATCCTTTCCCTTTAGAACTAGGTTTAGGATAAAAATGCTGGTCTGTGTGCATTAAAGCTTGCCTATATGTAGACAGAGCCTCAGCCTTATTTTCTGAACTACTCCATTCAGTCAAAACCAAAAAAGTCAGAGTCACAGAATCCTCTCTGGTTGGAGAGGATCACTGGAGGTCATGCGGTCCAACACCCCCCCTCCAAGTTGGACCAGCTCCCAACTCGTATCCAAAATGCCAAGCTCCAGTACCTAGCTGGAACTTCTGCACATCTATATTCAGTAGAGAGCCCCAGCATTTATTAAAGTGTCTCTGGAAGTAGTAGCTATTAAAAAAATGCCTCATATCTCTGTGTTGTTAATACAGTCTTTTACTTAACTACCATCAAATATATTATAACTGTGACTGTTTATTCAGCTGCTTAAAATTAGCACATTAATTTCAATTAACCTAAAAAATTAGAGGCTTGCTGATCAGTTGAAAAAATGAAGCCTAGAGCTACTCAAGTTAAGACATGCCCAACAGCCAGAAACACAACCACAGGAGACCCACAGTTATCCCAGCACACTGTTAATGCTGAGGCCCCTGTTCTCTTCCTGCAAACTGTGTGGTTATCAACTTTAAGGAAATATATTAACCATTCACCTAGATAATGTTTAATGTACAGTTTGCTCTGACATCCACCCTACCCTCACTAATCAATCCACTGCCACCTGGGATCCATCTAAATGTCTCTTTCTAGTTATTCCAAAGTCACACTGAGCTAAACAATCTATTGTCCTCTTGGCTTTCTTTTTAAGCAAACAGCACCCAGTATTGATATGCCTTTCTGTATTTTGTTTAGCATTTTACAGTCTTATAAAAGTCTGCTTTTTGATCTAATACTACTCTTTTTTTAAATGAGTTAATGCAAAGAGAAATGAGAATACATTACCTATATCATCTTTATTGCCTTCTGGTGTTTTGGTATTCCTGGGATGATTTCACTCCTTAATGAACCTCCAAGTCTGAGACAGCTGAGCCATCTAAGAAATACATCTTGGTTTGGTCTCCTACCCACTTGGCAGGCTGTAGCCTATGACAGCACTGAAGCATAACAATACTTTGAAAGGTAACCATAATCTGATTCTTTTCACTGCTATATAATATTTGTGTCTTTATTTTTGCCCCTTCTTCTTTCTTCAGAGAAAAATAAACTTAATATACATTTCTGCAAATCCTTTTCTTCTAAAGTACAAGATTTGACTTCCATGAATCCCCCCCACCAATTTGTTAACTGGAAAACTAACAAACCCCAAACCTTCCCCTTAACCTGCACTGCTCCTACAGGGTTGTAAAATAGCTCCCAAGTCAGACCTCCACTCCACCTCTGGGAACCGGGCAAGGCTATTCAGGCCAGCTGCTCCCTTAAATCAGAACAGGTGACAAAATTAGGCCTTTTGACAGCAAAACCAGGAGCAGTTCATTAGCCTGATAAACGACAGAGCCAGAATTTGTATTCCTCAAGTATGCTTCAGGAAATCTTTTATTTCAGAAGGGGGAGCCAGGTATAACTATCCCATTACACCCTGCAGAAGATGGAGTCTGGTTTCTCTCACGCTGCCGCCCTTACTTATACTACTGCTTATAACTAGAAGTGAAAAATCTATCACCAGAGTCCCATAAAGCGGTCTTAAATTGTCTATTAGCTAACCCTACAGATATCCAATGCAAGAAGGTCTCTTGGGCCAGTAGAGTGGGGTAATAAATGGTTTAAGCATCAGTTCCTGCCATCTCTAATGTTTTGGTTGATAGGTATAGAGATCTGCTGCTGAAATGTATTGCTCAACTTTACAACATAATACACTAAAATTAAGCATATTGCACTTGGTCTCTTCACCACTGCCTGTCCTGTAACCCATCACTGAGAGCACAACAAACACTAATTAGTCTCCTACTGAGAGCTAAAATACAATATAAGGATTCAAAGATGAGGAAGAAGATGCAGTCACAAGAATGAAGAACTCAGTATCATCCCTAGTACTTTTATCATTTTTACCTCTGTTAGCATTTGATAAAAGAATGTGTGAAATCCTGAAGAGAGCTAAGAAATAAAAAGTATTGGTCAGTTTTTGCCCCCCAAAAATGAAATATATCTTCTAGAGGTTGCTGTGTCAGGAGATCTTTGTCCTGCTCTCTGTGCTTATGAACAGAAGTAATCATGTATGTTGTTAAGCAAGTAATATTCTTTGTCTTCCTAGCAAAGATTTTAGTCCTACAGTGATGGGTCAAAGGGTTGCACGCTGACCTGTAGAAGGCAAAAAAAAATCTCCCATAAACCATATGTCTTTCACAGTTACAATTATTTGCAATTATCTAATTCAGCATAAAAGGCAAACATGATGTCACAGGATCTTTGATACTATAAAGGCTCTTTTTGTAGAAGGCCTTTGATCCTTCCTAATCCACACTCCAGGTATTGCTGGTTTAATTGGCTGAAATATAAATATAAATTAATGAACAGATTTTTGTGCTAATTTTGTTTATTGAAAATATTTTTATAGGCTTTTTCAATTCAAAAGTATTCTTGTTGAATTCCCATAATATTTTTAAAAGCTCTGAATAAGCAATTTAATTATCTAGGGAAAAAAAAAGTAGTAACCCTTGTGAACTTGCTAACATTTACTCTGAAACACATGCAATAGAGGAAACATTACTGACTCTGCAGTTAAGGTTCATAAGTACGGGCAGTTGTGGGTGTGCATATGTGTTCTGTGCATGTGTGTTCTGAAGGAAAATGAATTATATCTTCCTGAATATGTCTCGGGAGTAAAATTTCTCACGTTTAAAACACATGCAGACTTTGAGCTTTAATCCTTGTTGAAAAAATGAGGTAGTTCATGCTATTGATACAATTCTTTTTCTTAGAGCTCCTGTCCTTTCAGTTCTTTTGATTTTTTTATCATCTCATTTCTTTTGGAAAAATATCATACCTGTCTTGCCAGAGAGGAGTAGCATTAAGAGAAATTGAGGTTGATTTTGCATGACAAAGATTTAACACAAAATTTATGTAGTGGAAAAGCTAATTCAGGGTTATATGTGCAAATAGGGAAAGAAAATCCAGAAAAATAGTGAACAATACAAGCTTATAAATATTGTTTCCTACAGGCAGCAGTTATGCAGTCTCCACTCCACACAGATCTCGACTGCAAAGCTTCTCTGCTACAGAAAGGTAACTGCACTTGAGTGAATAGTTTCTCATCCACGTAAGATTTCTTAGTAACCCCAGAGAAAAAAAAAGAACAAAAGATTAGTTGCAGAAAGCTCTGCTGCCTTTTAATTATACTTTGTACTTTATTATTACCCATTAATATGTATACTTCTCACAAGGGTCTAAAAATTAGCAGGAAGCGATAAGAGTGGTTTTGCTGCATTATAAAACAGAGGCAAGATTTATGCTAAAATTGCAATCTGAGCCTAAACAATGACAGCCATTGTCTTGCAATAGCATCTGAAAATTGAGGAGTTGCTGGCCTGAGGTGAATCTCAGGGCAGTGAACACAACCAACTTTCAAAACATTATTAGATAACATCAATAACTCTATCTTATTAAAATCTTCACTGATAGCATACGTAAAATCACCTTTTGTTAATGGAATACAAATATGCCATCCTCACTGTGCTGAAATTGGACTAACTCACGCTTGAGAAACCACTGCAGTCGAGTAGGGGATTTGGGGAGGAAGAGGGGGCATTTGGGTATTAGCACTGGTCAATGACATTAGTGTTAATAAAAAAGAAAGAAAAGAAAAAAAGAAAATAGAAGGAAAAAAAGAAAGAAAGAAAAAAGAAAACTCCAATTAGAAGTATCCTGGGGTTATTAGAGATAACAGTGCTCATATCCAATTAAGATGAAAACCATTTTACCAGTTTAATGTGCCACCTCTGGCAGTTTTGGTTTATTAGTTTTATCAGACTTCAGAACTGAAACTCATAGTGATATGTATGCCGTGTACCAGAGAGATAAATGTTAAGACTTAGAGATTAATTAGTATAAAATAAGATGCTTGAAAAGTTGTTTCTTAACTATGTGCATTTTCTTGGGGAAAAGCATGTTTTTTTTCTGAAGCAGCCCCTCAAGGGGTTACCTATCTAGATGTTTAGAAACATGTGGAGTAAGATGTGTTCAGTTGCTTTGCAACCTATAAATGCAGGTGCCTCAGATATGCAGCAAACACAACACAAAAACATCTTTCCATTTACTAGCAAAGCAAGCCCTAATTTCACATCAAAGTTGGCAGAGCATGGCCAAATATTTGGGTGGCCTCTGGCTTCACCTGCAGAACTCCAGACTGATACAATTTCATCAGTTCTGTCTAATAAGGGGAGTGTTCGCCATCAAAGGGGCAAAATAGACTAACAGAAGGAGTGAAACACGCAGTTTCTTTTACTATCTCCTGTTTCACTGGTGTATGTTAAGGTTCCTCATTCAATGGCTATGAAGCAACTGGAAAATTTCTTAAGAATTTTGGTACAGAACCTAGGATTACAAATTATATGGAGAAAAAATACTATCTGGCTATTGTGGAGATAAAAAAGCACCACTGCTTTCATGCTTAATAATCACCAGAATAACTGTAAAATCACTAGAGTAATATCTGTACTGTAAAGGACTGTAATGATGCAGAAGCTTAGGCAACACATTAATGCAAAACAAACCTTAACCACATGAGGACAAAATTCCCTAGCAGCATTTCCACAGCTTCCGGATTGGGTGGATCAAAGGTAGATTTCATTAGTCCCACTTCCTCACCAGGATAAAATTAGAACATTTGAATGAAATGTGGAATTTTAGAACAGAAATCCTTCCTATTTCTTAACGAATAATTTCAAGTCAGAAATGCCAACCAAAGACTGGATGTCTAATTCATCTAAACTGTGAAACACAGGACAATTCTTAATTCTTTCCAAAATAAATGCCCACATATTACATGAACTGAAAACCAATGGAAAAGGTGCTATATCAAGTACATAAAAGCAAGCAGTCTTTTTGTAGGCATCTGTTTGCAGTCACTCTATCAGCCACCTTGACTGATTTTGGTGGCAAATCTGAGTTTACCTACCAAGGGGTTGAGAAGAGTTCACTACAGTTCTCAAGAAACAGCACAGAAATATATTTTGACTTAAGAATTAAACAACCTAGCACAGGATGGGAGACTAAAGATAATTCAGTTCTAGTACAACTAGCAGCATTTTTTCCCATAGAGTGGAAAAATGAAATCTAGAGCAAAACTCAGATAACATATAGTATTCTAATAACAGCTAATACAAAATGTTTTTCAATCATTTAGATTATGAGCATTGCCACTATCAGTTTTGTCAATGACTTACTAATATTCTGACTATTGTGGATGGTCATATTTTTTCCACTTTTTTGATTAATTCAAGTCCAAAAAGAATCACTTTCACAACAGCATAGTCTTCTCTCCCTTTTAGCACAGAATCACTGCTGAAAGCTCATAATTTCATTTAATTTTTATATAAAATGGAACTTCTAATATCCAATTAATAATTAAAAGCCCTTATCCTGGCAGCACTTTTGTATGTCCTTAACTCAAAGTATCTAAAGAATCAATATCAAAACTATCACACTTGTTTTCAGCATCTTCAGAATAGGCTGCCCCTTCTTCATAGCCACAGAAAGAAATAAAAAAAAGAGCCCCGAAAGATATCTGTGCTTGTTTAGACACTGTGATTAATCTAGCTGAAGGTACATGAACAAAAAGAGAAGGGTCTTGAAGTCAAAAGGCCCACAGAGTAGCTGAATCTCTGATTGACTTCAAGCGATGTATCCAATTAATGTCCCCCTTCTGCTGAAATCCCTACAATAGTTTCCCTATTTCTCAATCTATTTCTCTCTGAAAGAGTTTCATGTCCACCCACATATAAGGCCCATAATTTGTGGCTAAATGGCAGCTGCAGCTCAGTGCTGGAGGCCTTTCCTCAAATTGGTCTTTAATTGGTATAATCAGGAGCTTGAATTATTGGTTCAACCAAAGGAAAAGTATTCATTCAAACCAACAGGATCGCTCTCTTTTTCTTTTAAATTAGCAATAAATTAATGACTTTTCAAGATGTTAAAGAGAAACTAAAACCTATGCACAAAAGATGGGATTCATTAATAAAAGGCAGTCAGTCTCAGTCTCATTCTCATTAAGAGGAGGAGCAGTTAGGCAGCAACATAAAATCTTAAAAAAAAAAAAAAAAGGACACTAAGGAGAAGCAGGATAGACTTAGGAGGGTACAATTGAAAATCAAGATAACTTGAACCGTGACCTGAAGAGATCATCAACCTAAGAGGACTTTGGGCTGGTTTCCTTTATCCAATACAGCCTCTTTTCTTTTGCAAATTTTGCTGAATTGTGACGGGGTTTTTTTGTTTAGTTGTTTTTTTTTTTTTTTCTGGTTTGTTCTATAATGTCAGGAGCCATCTTTTAATCCTTAAATGTAGCTTGATAAATTAATTCCAGAAAGTGAATGCTGTTGAAGGGCAGGAGTTGGATCAGCCATTCATGTTATCCAGGAATGGACCTTGCTCCCAAAGTGAGCTCCTTTAACAGCTCAGGTTGGGTCTTTCCCTCAGTTTATTTATTATTTTTATCTTGTTTTTTAATCGGGAAACTAATTTAGATTTGTCTCAAGTAAACCACAACTTTTACACATATTGAAGGTGCCATAATCATCTGCTTTTGTCAGAAAGCTGGAGCATATTTGTGCTATACTCCCAGGATTTCTGAGATGTAACCTTTTCCTTAACAACAGTAGCTTACTTGGAAATGTTTTATTTAAAAATGATGCCTATACAATCCAATGTTCATCACCTCCTCTAGTGCATATCTGTAAGCAAAATAACTGCTTTCCTTGGCCACTGATGTGGGTGATAGTAGTTAAAGCTACGAAGAAGCATTTAGTAATAATGATGTCATGGCTGTAGGAACCAGAATGATGTCCTTGATCCCCTATGTCAAGAAGTACATATGTTGTAAAGGTCAGAAGGAAAGATGGAGAGGGAGGAAGAGGAGATATTCCAGTATGCCCTTGTCCTGAGACTGAACACGTGGAGTAGGACGGCTGTGACAGGAAGGGATGAAATCATAGCAGCTTCCAGGCCCACTTGTCAAGCTAAATCTAAGATTACACCAAGATAGTCTAGTCTAGACTAGGCTAGAAACTATCAGGTAGAAGATACAGCCCTAGAAAGTCCAATGTATTCAGATACACCAAAATGCTTCCCCTTTAAATATTGCATCTGGCAAAGTAAATAAGCAAAAGGTCATCTCATTATCCTATGTGGAGAGGATGGAAAGTAGGAAGAAGAAAGGGCTCCAGTTGCACAGAACAGTGGAGGTCAACTACAGTAGAGCCAGGATTTGCTTCTCCTCCTGGTAGGATCTTCCATGCTCTTATTCTTGCCAAGGACTGCATTAGGGGAAGATCCAGTCTCTTCCCATTAAAGTGCAGTGACGAGTATGGAGACCAGGAGAGGGTCCAATCCATCCTCTGTCAAAAAGCACATGATGAAACTCAGAAAGAAAAGCAATCTGTGTCCCGTGACATAGAAAAGTAGTAGCCCTATGTCAGAAAGTGTTCAGTTACCCCTGCTACAGACTTTAATAGTGAATTGGACTACTATCCATCTGATGATTATATTGGACAAAAGAATCAAAATTACGATCTACTGATGAGTCACGCTCTCTTTTAGCTTCTCCCTTTGGAAGAGAAATTTTTCAACCATTTCTTGCCAGGTCTCAATCAGAGCGCTTCTTAGTTGGAATTATAACAAATAGGAAAATAACGGAGCTTAGAGTATTTAATTATCATGACTGGAATATTATTGTCCTCTCTCTTGGCCCTGATATAGGGGTTAGAATTCCTTAAGGTAACATTTCCAAGGCAAAATGAAACGTGTTTTACAAAAGATTCCTTAAAACCCATCAATTATGCAGGCTGCAACAACTTGTTATTGCACTCTGAGGATATGATCCAAACATCCATTGCGGTATTTGAGATCCATGGGAATTGGATCATATCCTAAATTTGCTCTATGGCCAGCTATCAAAATAATAGCTTTTATTCCTTCATTTTCTGACTGCACACTTTATAAGTTGGATCCTCTTCCTTTATTCTCTTAAAAATAAGATAATCTCTCAGTTTATTAAGTTTTTTTTTAAGGGATTAGCAAAACTTCTTGAATTTGAGCATTCATATAATAAACAGTGGTGAATGCACACGTGTGTGTGTGTGTGTGTGTGTGTGTGTGTGTGTGTACAAGAAATCCTCACTTAGGATTATAAAAAGCTCTCAAGGAAAACCCAATATTTTTATACTTTGCTATCCTCCCATTAATTAAAAAACAGAGTATTCAGCACAAAATGAAAAGCAATAATCAAGAACATTAGCCACATAAGGAATAAAAAGCACCTTGGTATGTGCTGCTTTTTAACCCCCATTTTACCAGAAGTCAGATTCCTGACCAGAGTAAAGTGGTGTAGTGCCCTTTCATTCGATCGCGTTACACCGACTTGCTCCGGGTTTTTTGTATTCACATGTCACTACCAGGAAATTATTTACAAGTCTCTTATCAAAATTTCTTTTGATGTCTACCAGAGTTGTAAATTATTTTGATGCAGTCCTTCCACATGCACCGCTTTGTCATAAAAGTTAGAAAGACTGGCAGAAAAAATACCCAATAAAGGAGAAGTTTAGTTAACGCAGTGGTTTAGCAATCATTTTTTTTTCCCCTTCTCCTCCTTTTTTAAATCTGAATATTTAACACCAAGCGAGAACCCCGTCCTGTTTTTCGGCTGGAATAACAGCAGTTTCTGTTTCTAACCTGGGAAGAATGTGATGGGGATTGAAAAGCACCCCTGTCCTATTGTTAGACTCCCCCAGCACTGATCCTTGCTTTTAACATCATAATGAAGGATGCTCTTTAGTGGATTATCTTGAGAAGGGATTAACTCCTTCAAGACTTCTTAGGAGGCAAGGTGTTTTGAGCCCTAAATACACACCAATTGCCTGCTTAACTTTTCATCTTATTTTGAAAACTGCCCAGCTGGAATTCAAATTCTTTTCCATAGAGCTGAATTTTCTTAGTAGCAAAGTTTGAGGCAGGGGCAGCAGATGCTAAAAATAAATACTGTTCATTTAATCTTGGGTAGCACAGCGTTTCAGATATTTTGCCGAGACAGGCATGGCAGGACAAGACTTAATCAAAACTTTGCTGCGAATTCAGCAAAGCTTTAAATTTTCTCTCTGTCACTCTGTCTCTCTCTGTCTTATAATAACTTTCTTTATAATAGGACAGAGAGACATAATATAGACAGATGGATAGATAAAGTACATTCCACAACACACAATTTCTTTTTTAATTTATATTAATACATCACATCTCTGAAGAATTAATAGGGCTGCACATATATGAGTCTAGTGGTATTTATGCCGTAGACAGATATGCACATACACCAACACAGAGACATGCACGCCCCTATGGATATACACACCCATATATCATTCAGACCACACTAAGACATGCTCATGTATACGGGTTTTGGCTGCTCTACCTTGGCTTTCGACAACATCATTATCAGCATTGTTTTATGACACATTTGCTGTAGCATACAGAATGCCTGCTACAAAAAAAAAGCACTGAAAAGAGGACTAATTGCTCTATAATTTATAATCAAGTGACTTCCTCAACCTATGCTTCTTTATCTTAATAACCATTCATTTGTGTCTGCCTAATTTATTGGAAATGAAATCTTGTATTTGTTCCACGTTCGTCTTATCCCTCAGCTAACCTTGTCTCTGCTCTTAACCTACGCCATCGTTTCATCTTCTGTTTGGCAAGTACGAAGGTAGATTCCTCCAAACTTTTTCCTCCTTTCTGGTTACTTTTCACTTTCATCCAAACTTGTATTTTGCTGGACCTGAAGTATAAAAACACTTTCTTTTGTTGAAAGGTTTTTCTTCATTTCTGCAGCACTGGCTGAGGGGGGCAGGGATTTGAAGTATACTTTTCACATAAAAACAGAAGAAACTTTTGCTTGTTTTTCTCAAGTTCCCTGTTTTGTATGCTCTCTTTTCTTGCCCTTTTTAGCACTTTCTGAGGCTACAATATGCATGAATTTGCAACTTCATAAACAAGGTTTTTGTTTTTGTTTTTCAATTGGATTATCCAGCTTGCTGTATAAAAAAAAAAAAAAAAAAAAAGAAAGAAAAAAGTTTGCTAAAAGTGACAAATTAGATAATTCTGAGGGCCTGTGAGTTTTCTCCATTTTTAACACATGGAGAAAACCCAGGTGCACTCTTATTGTGAGCTAAATGAAATTCTCTCTTATTCATTTTTGTAATAATAACTGTATTCCACAGACTATGCTTTAATTGTAAATAATCCCCCACATTCTTTCAGTGTAAACTCTTTAAGGAGTCATGAATTTTATTTATACTCTCTCACTCTTTGAGAGTCTTTTGTTTATTTGCTGTTTAGTTCTTTGTGAAATAACACTCCCAGAAGAAAATCCCCCTCTCTGCTTAAGGAATTAGCCCAGAGACAAAAGCAGGGAATTCTTTAAGCCTTGTTTTGTGCTAAGAGAAATGTTTGACATTTCTGTGGAGAGGTGTTTAGTTTGGATTCATTAGGTCTTAGGGACTCTTTTCTCTTTTTTGGCCTTTCAGTTTCTGTCACTGTTTTTTTTCTGTGTTTGGTAGACTGAAGAGAATTTACCAATGTGTAATTAGGTTTCCTACATTTGAATAGCAAAATCCAGTTGTGTTTTAAATAGGCGAGCTAAGCATTCCCCTCAACCAGCAGCCCCAAACCTGAAACCTGCTTTGTGAGCAGGCGAAAGAACGGCAGAAGGAGGAGAAAGGCTTCCCCAAGGTTACTCCATGCTTGAAATAAACACCAGCAAGGCTCCACTCGTGCAATTCTATCTGCTGAAGCATGGGGAGAAACTGCACTCTTCCCATGGGCTTTCCTTTAACGCTAGGCCTTAAAATGTTAAAAACATATATGTCTTGTGTGCCATGGGGCTCTTCCTTTCCTCTAATTTATAGGGTTGGAAAATTATCAGCATAAATTTGGTCTGTATAATATTACTTTTAATGGCACATAACAGCTTTATAAATGTTATCAAATTAGAATCATTAGCTCAGCCTAACCAATTGAAATAGTTGGTCAAAAACAACAGAATAGATGATTCCAAGGACAAAACCACACTACAGATACAACTCAAGTTGCATAGAGCAGAGCCTTTATTTTGGACGCGAAACTCAGGTAAGAGCAAGTCTGTTAGAGGAAAATGGGCCTGCAATTATAATAAAAAAGATCAAATTGTGGGTTTGTAATAAGAGACAAACAGGAAACAGTCCATCGAAACAGCTGTTTTGATCATTTTGAACTGTTTGTGTCAGTATGAGCACTGGACTGCTTTTCTTTTGAAAATGGCAGAAAGGAATGTGCTGGCAATTTCTCTCTTTTTTTTTTCCCAGATTCTTATCAAAGTGGGAAAATCAGCCAAACTGATCTTTCCTTAGACAGTTTCCATTTTCCAAGTAGTCAGCAAATTTCCAGCAAATGAGGAATTTTGTTTAAAAATTCCAAGTACATTACAGCTCGAAACCCTGTTCATAGCCTAAGCCAAACCAGTAGGTAAAAACCGCTTGACGTTCTCTATTGGGGCTGCACAACATAGTGGAAAATCAGAAGGTTAAGGACCAAAAAGAGCAGGGAAAAAAAGAAAATCAACTCTAGAGTATTAACACTGCACATTTACCAAATTTATGTTTGTATACTGAAGCTCTCCCTCATTTCTCAGTCCTCTTTAAATGGAAGTAGGTTGTTAACAGGACATTTTTAATAATGAGTTCCCTACTTATTTAACCATTTCATTTAACAGGGCCCAGATTTATTGACTGTCACAGCTTTCCTCCTTTTCTGTTTATCCTGGGACTTCCCTTCTGGGTGAGGAATGTCACTGGTGTGAAACAATGTTATTTAGCTGGCTTTCTAGGGTTGCAATAGTTAGGGATTCTCGATGTTTTTTTATTTACCAGCTGAGTGCTGCCAAGTACAGCCAATTCATGTGGTGGAAAGACTTTGTGCAAGAGCTAACAAATGTGGAATATTCTTTTTTGGTGTATCTGGCAGTAAACAGCTGTTGTGATGCCAAACATTCAGTGTGAAACGTATCTGGATGTCAGCAGACTTCAGTTGCATAGCAGAGAATCGGGGATGCAACATAAAAATTTTGGGTTTCTGCCTTGCAAAGATGCTGAACACCTGCTGCTCTCATTGTTTTTCTGGTTATTACTGCTTTTTTATTGTTAATTGAACTTATAGGTGTGTTTTGTGATTACTAGATATGCAGAACTCTGTGGACTCTTTCCACTGACTTCTGTGGTTTTGAATCTGGTCTCAGAGATTAAGGAAATTTGATGTTTTTAGCTCGTAGCATTTGCAAGATCCTCTGCCTATATGTCCTGGTATGCAAACAGAGGGATTGTGATCCCCCCTGTAACACAAGCAGTGAAGAGTCGGAGCCCATGGGGGAACATGGACTTGAGGAACCAAGTTCCCTCCTTGCTTGAGGAACAAAAGTTGCAGAGGAAGCAGCTGAGATCCTGCTATAGGATCTTCTGCATCTTCTATGGTGCCATAGCAAGCTCTTTGGCTTGCAAGAGGGGGCCACCACTCGTGTCTAGCTCTAGCTGAAATCGAGAGCGTAGGACGAAGTGTCCTCTGTACAACCCTCAGCAAAAGCACTAGCAAGAAATATGGAGCACCTGGGGTCGGCAGAGCACACAAGTCACAGAATCACAGAATCTTTAGGGTTGGAAGGGACCTCTAGAGATCATCTAGTCCAACCCATGGATGTCTTAGTACCACTTCTTACAGGAAAAAATTATTGTAAATTCCTTTTCAGAAAAATGTGTTCAAGTTCCTAGTTAAGTTGTTAAGTTTGGTTAATATATATCCGGCAGCCCTTTAGACTGCTTAGTCCAAGTATGCTCATAGCACCATTAAAACAGCAGTTTTAACAGCAGAAGCATAAGTAAAACTTCAGAAACCAGTGAACATACTATAGAACATATTATAATGCCATGATATAAATAGGTGGTGCCACACCAGCTAAAGGAGGGCCCTTGTGTTTTTTCTCCTCAGTTTAAAGCAGATTCCCCATTCCCTTTTCCTTTTTTCTTTTTCATTTTGTTCTTCTTTAAACTGGGGTTATTCCTTTTAAGGAAGGAAAAAAAAAAAAAAGTATCTGTAGACATAAATGAAATCATAGCTCCATTATTTTTGTGGCATTTCCTGTATTCCGATGTTTCCTGTAAGGCAGTAGCCCATTCGTAGTGTCAGTACTAGAACTTTTAGAAAAGGTGCATAAAGTCCTGGGTAATTATGGAATGAATTTCCTCCTTAACTCTATTAGTCAGTAGTTGGCTTCTGTCCTGAAGCATAATTGTTTATATCCCTAATGTATGGTTTCATCCTGTGTAATGTAACTGCGGATGGTCTCATTATCCATATAAGTGTTTAATAAATCCCTTTAATCCTGCTAAACTCATGCTTCAAAGATACTGCATTTTGCAGCAGTGAGTTCCACATGTTAATTAACTACCTCATAAGAACGATCTTGAGTATAATTTTTTGAAAACTTTTCCTTAGAATGTTTAAATCAATTCATGTTGACCCTGGTCCTTACTGTTCCTTCCCTTTTTGTAATAATATCTTAGTTCATCAATCAGTAAAAAATGGTGTTTTCCAAACAGTTAATCTTAACTGAGTATTCTAAAGTATTCGCATAGAATGAACGCCTGGTATGTCTTCAGCAGGGATATCGTCAGAGACCAGAATTACTGCTATCTGTTTCAGGCACAGAAACACAAATACGACCCGTGAGCCTGTTTGAGATAGGGGGATTTCGCAGTGTCTTTGCAGATGCCCATGAGAGCAGCATCTTGCCTTTTTGCAAGGCAGCAGCTCCCAGTGCCCGCTGAGCTTCTAGTGGCAAGTGTAGCCTCTAGTTCAGGATGCACCAACCCACGCCAGGAGATCATTCCTGCCAGGCTGCTCATCTGTCTCTTCTGCCACCCGCACACCTTATTTTGGTGGTGAACATTCACCCCCAGATTACAAAACAACATTCTCTGGTCGTTACAGCTCTTAAGGAATGTGATGCATGCTGGAAAGCGCTTCAGTACGTATCAGCATCATAACTGGTAGATCTGCCATCGCTGGACAGATCTGCAGCGTCCTCAGGGCCCCAGCTCTGCTTCTGGAAGCGACAGAGCTGAGCCCTGGATTCAGACACTCAGTCTGGCTCTGACAGACTCTGCCTCCAGCTTCCCTCATTTCAGGAACTAACATTTGATTTTACGCAGGCCAGCCCAAGCCCTGCCCCCTCCCTCTTATCTCTTGATAAAACTAAATTACTTCAAGTACCAAAGATTAAAGGTAAGCCATATAAATGACAAAGTCTCTGGCATACGAGATACCCAGACTGCAGGAGACAGACAAAGTCTGATTTATAAAAGAGGATTTAGGATACCAAAAAAATCTCCAAACTAGCAGTTTGGATATTCATTCAAAGAAATAAAATTTCTCCAGATACACAGATTGTTCCTTTATTGTTAGTGAAAGCAGCTTATTTATACCTTCCATTGTAGCATGGGCCATAGCTTTTTAATGGGAAAGAATTAAATCTAATGTTATATTTTCCAGCAACTTAAAATACTCTTCCTGTCTTTCTCCATCTACCGGCTTTAACGGCTCCATAAAATTTGGGGGTGTTGTTTTTTGGGGGGAAGAAGAGGGACAAAATCAAAAATCAAATATTCTATTTACTAGATGAAGAGAGATTCCATAGGTACTGTTAACAAAATCAGGCCCTCTTTTCTGTAATGGGGGTCAGAGCTAAAGGGACTGCAAGATTTCATTTGAGGATATTGTTTCCAATATAATCTTTATTATTTGTTGGTTTTCGAATGCTGCAAAATGGACTATTTTCTTTAGCTGGCTGTCACTTTTGAAATGAAAATCATGATGAATTATGGCACATTTTCCTTGCTATGCTTTATCAAGCTCATTAGAGATGATGCATGGTCTGAAGATAATGCAACAAACAGAAAAAAAAGCAAATACGAGGCTTCTATTTCTTATCTATAATGTTTACACATGGAACAAAATTGTCCTGTTCTACTTGTTGTGCTAGATGACCATCTCCTATGGACACACTGAAGTCACTCGCTGCAGTTGCAGTTTTTCCCCAACTACGACAGAAGCTCATGCTGCAAAATTTCACAGGCTGTAGTTATCCCCCAAACTTTTGCTCATCGTTGTCCCAGATATCTCTTTCTAGATTCAAACTGATAGGAAATACCTATGCCAAAAAGCTTTTCATACTTCTATAAAGGCAGAGAAATCTGAATTTGTTCTGGAAAAGAGTATTTCCACTGAAATAACCATGTAATGAAAGATGTTTTCTAAGTCTCATGGATGCTGATACATCTTATACAACAAGCCAAGACTTTCATCCAAAAACTAAACAGCTGCGGTGTAGATTTCAGGCACTTAATATTTGCATAAACACATTTTTTTTCTTCTGCAACTTGAATCAACTCCTTATATCAATAGAGGCGCAAACCTCCAAACAATGGTTTGAAGGGAAGAATTCAGTGAAGCATTTCAACATTGGAAGGAGTTCTGGTTATATATTTTAGAGTGAGGTTAATATCTGGAAAAGTTATACACTATTGGAGCTAACTGGAAACATTTGCTAGAAGGGCTTCCTTATATGGGCCCTGATTCAGAAAAGCACTTAAGCACATGCTTAACAGTTATCACCTGCTAAAGTGCTTTTCTGGAGAGGGATCCCTTCTTAAATTGTAGGCAAGGGGACTCGTCCAACACTTTCAAAGAGGCGGTGAAATGACACTCTTTGATTTCATTGGTTTCACTGGATCTGTCCCATACCTGGCCCCTCAAAATCTATCAATGCAATACTCCAGTGCTAAAATATGATACTGTAAAAATGAAAAAAGAAAAAAAAAATCTTGAAAAAGAGTATGTAATTGCAGGTGCACTGTCAAAGAATTATTAACTTTTACTTCCGAGACTCTGTCTTCGCCTCTAATGGCAGTTGCACTTAGGAAAGTATTTTCTACAAATTCTTACTATATTTTTTTAATTCTTTTCTTCATTTATTCTCCATTTATTCTCCTCAAAAGGGAAGAGAATACAGCACTCTTCCCTAAAACTCAGAGCCAAGCTGAGCCTTTCATATATCCCCTTTAATGTGTTATATTTAACACTCTTTAATTACTCCTGAAAAGTAGCTGCTGACCTTAGAAGGGAAAATACACTCTTATATTGCAACTCCCTTGCAATGTGACTGAAGTGCCTTAGCTGGTACAGTGCTACACAACTATCTATGGTAATTGTCCATGCACTGACAAGCTGACATTTAATCCTGGAAAAAAAAAATTAATTCCTAAAATATACCTGAGATTGTAATGCAAGAAGTACACCTGGCAACATCAAGATACCATGAAGCTTAGCTCCAGTTTTGAAGGCCAGCTTCCAAGCTGGTCCTTTCACACATCACTAGATGGACTTTAAAAGACTCTGCTACCTGCAGCCTTCACTTAACACCGCTGGAAAGAGGGAGACAGAATCTGCTGCACTTTCCTATTAGTTCAGAATATAGCCATATTTTCCACGCTCTGCTCCAAAATGAAGTGAGACTATTATTATATGTAGTCACTGCTGCGGTTTTATTTAAGTTGTACATTTGCCTTTCTAGATCTCTGAAAATAAAACATTTTAAAGTTGATGAAAATTGGGGATAGAATATTGTTTGCATTGGACTCGTTAAATGTGCAAAAGTGGTGCAGTCATCTCGATAGTTAAATAATGGGAGGAAGTGCATGAGAAGGAAGCCAGGAGGAGGGTTTTTTTTGATCTGCTCCCACCTTTAATGAAGGATCACCATGAGCCTCCTTCAAATCCATTAACTTGCCTTGGTTATGTCTAGACTGTGGGGATAACATGCTTTGCAGTAACCCACAGCCCCGACTCAACACCTAGTTGTGCAATCCTCCCTCCCACTCTGAGCACTCAGGCCTCCTTCCTAAGGAAACCAAGATCCTCAGGGAGAAAGGGCCTGGCTTTTGCCCCAGCACAGACTTGGGATGTGGCCAGGCCATGCACCCGGACCCTGAAAGCTGGGAGGGATCTGCAAATCCCACAGTTCAAACATCCCCTGAGTTCCTCTACCTGTAAAATGAGCAACGTAGCGCTCACCTACCTGTCAGAAGTATTGAGAGGCTCACTTAATTAATGTTTATAAAAGTGATTTGAAGTGCCAGATGCTACCGTGTTGAGCTCCCTATATGTAGCTACATCAATAGATAAAGAGAAGGAAAGACACTAAAGACACGCAAAGCATTCTTAGTTTCTTGCTGATGCAAATTACTGCGGGTAATTAAGAAAAGCACTACAAAAGAAGGCAGCGGAAGTGAAAGCTTAAACATGAAGAAATAATGACTTTTTTATAATTTAAGTGAAAAATTAATCAACTAATAAAATGAACTTAGCATATTATAAACTGAACAACTCATTCTTTTATAATTGAAACACATGGCCTCACCTCTAAATTGCCATGAAAACCACCAAGTAATATTACAACAGTTTTACTAGTCTATACCTATCATGTAGGATAACCATCATTTGATCTGTTTGCTTGTGTCTCTGAGGAGTAAAAGTTGCCAAGTACTGACTTGCAGAACCAAAATGCCTTCCCAGCAGAGAGAGCAGAACTTCTGTGGGCTGGGAGGTGTCACCAGAGATGCCCAGTGCCAAGGTTCCTTCCCAGAGACTGGGGAATCTTTCTCATTCCCAGCAGCTCTCCACCCGAGCACAGCCCCATGCTGCCTCGTACCATGGTCTAATTATGCTGGGAGATTTCACCTCTTAATGACTGGCTATAACTTTGTGAATCCCTGTATAAGGGCCTTGGCTATTTGCAGAGGAGGAGCGTTACTTCTTATTTTCCATTGCTGCACTTACAGAAATGGTCTTTGAAACTCTTGAGCAACCTCTTTTAGCAAATCACAGAGCACAGATACTCCCTTCTCTATCACTGTGTGTCATACATGGAGGAGCAAAGAGTGAATGAGCTTGTTTTCGCTCATGAATTAGCACTTGAAGAATTACATAGGCATGTGTACATTACAAACCTATATTGCACATTATAGAAGTGTGGCTGGGAGAGGCTTTAAGAAATCATTTGTCCAACCCCTGCTTTAAGGCAAAATCGGATCTAAACCATCCCTTATCCATCCCATTCTTAAAAACCTTCAATACCAGGGGAGGTTGTGGAAACTGGTAATGTTCCAGTGCTTAAGACCTCTAGAGTCAGCAACCTTTCTCATAGGAACTCTCCTCTTGCAAATTCAACCCCTTCCTATTTTCTTGTCCAGTCTTTAGTGGACATGAATAATTGAACCCCTTCCTCCTTATAACCTCCTTTAAATATTTGAAGTCTGTTATCACGTATCTCCTCAGTCTTCTCCTTTCTAGACTAAACAAACCAAGTTCTTTCAACCTCTCCTCATAGGTCACATTTTCCAAACCTCCCATCATTTTTGGACTCTCTCTGATCTGTCTGTGTCTTGAAGGGCAGTGCCTTATACCAGACTTAGAACTGCAGCCAAAATCTCACAAGACAAGAGGGAACAGACACAGCATGGATGATAGGACATCTCCAGGTGGCTCTGCACTAAGCCAGCATCATATAGCTGACATACATTCAGTTTGCATTCCATCTAGAACCTCTTGATTCTTTCCTACAGATTCTTTATAGACACACTTTCAACTTCTCTTTATCGAACTTCAGATCATTTCTCCAATTTAATGGAGTCATTTTAAATTGTAGCTTGTTCTAAAAGGCCTTGCACTCCAGCGGTTTGGTACCATCTGCAAACTGGCTAAGGGCATGCACAGTCCTAGAGGTCAGTGAATATTGAACAAACTGGCCTCAGGCCAAACCTCTGTAAGTCTCCCACTGGCATGAGTACCCGGGTTGATTTTCAAGCCTAAAAACTGGCTATGCTTTTCAGTAATCAGAAAAGGAACAAAGTATTTGGAGAGAGCAAAGAATAGAAGAAAAAGATTGAGAGAAAGAATGCTGTAAGAGCTTAAAAATAGTAAATTATCTTGCATCTAAATGACTGTAATATGTGTTTCTTATTGTGTCTACTGCTGTGCAAGCAAAGCTTAATGTGATGTTTAGATTGCTTTAATAGCTTTTGTTAATAAGGCAGTTTTCCCTGCATTTTTTTTTATTTCATTTTAGAATGGAAGTAGTCCAAGCAGTGCAAAGGGGATGAAATCATCTCATGGTTGTATTGCTTACATCTTTTATGTAACTTAGATGTCTGTTCATTAGTAAATTATATGAGATTTGCACATTGAGCTGGAGATGGAACTTTAGACAGAGAATAAAACTCTTTAGCCTGACTTGGGTTGTTGCTTCCTAAAACACAGGCTTCAGTCTAGGCCAGATTGCATGACCCATTGCAGGAAGCAATATTTTAGCCCGTGGTTTACGGCATCTTGTGTCATTTTGTGGGTGTTCTGTGGTTGTATGCTTAACATTGTGGGCACTTGTTACTTTCAGGCTGCAAGAGAAACAGTTTGTGGCTGCTGGTTTGGATGCCAAGAGTGAATCCTTTATGAAATGAGATGACAAGCATTGCTTGAAGATGCTTAGAGGCTCTTAATTATGTGAAAGCATGAGCATCTTCCCCTTTCCCATTCAATATTCTATACACTTTGCCCTTTTCTTCTCATCAGTCCTATGCTTAACAGAAGAGATGATTTTCTACTCTGATCACAGGTCTAAAAAGTCAATTTGTTTCAGTAACTTTGATCACTTCCAGCAACCTAACTCATAGAAATTCACAGCATCCAATGAATTTCAGTAAAACACATCTTGGAGTATATTTATAGTATGGAACATCGTGATTCTAGAACTAAAGCACAGGAGAAAATTTAAGAAGCATTTCCAGAAAGGCCAAAGCAAATACTTACAATGATGATGGTTTTGGTCTTCTGCTAAAACATAACCTAATTGAGAGAAGAATTTAGCAAATATAGGGACTACAGCTGCTGTACTAAAATAAAGATAGTGAAATACCATAGCAGATAGAAAATCAGGTTTCTGGGTCAAGTATGGTTTTCAGATAAGGTCCAATCAGGCATCCATGGAAGTCAATGAAGGTCTCTCTGCTAAAGTTCTGTAGGAGGTATATTTCCCCAGCTTTTCAATTAACTTCCCATCTTTGGTTTCCCAAAAAGGCATAAGGAGCCTGGAGGTGTTCCCGCATTTTGTAGCATGTTTTTGAGGCTGAAGGTGAAAAATGGCCTGTCAGATGGCAGGCACCACATAGAAAAGAAGCCACAGAGAAGAGCCACTACTCAGCTGTGGAAAATCAGATGGATGAACTTTCCCAGTCCTGTGTTATATTGTTAATACTGATTTTAAAAGATTTAGCTTGGAAAAAATAAAAAAACATAGATTAGTCTGGAGAAGAAGAGAAACTTTCTAACGCCAGCTTGACATTGTCTTAGTGTCACCCTAGGTAAGCAAAAGTCTATTTTTTTCCATTTCCTCTTTTTCCAAGAGGGAGAAATCAGACTTTCTAAACTCCTGGGGCACACACACATGAGGACGAATTGGTTAATATCTGTAGAGTGCCTTGAAAACGTAAGCCATGCTGTAACAAATGATGGTAAGTAGCATTAAACTCTTACCAAAAAAACATGTTTTTATGAAGAAAAGTGGCTGAAAGAGTGAAATTTCAGAGACATTTTCTGGGCTCCTTCTGCTTTGAGTAACACTAACGCAGCCTCCCTAATCCTCCCATACTGCTGCCGACATTCCAGCCTCATGCATAGCCATTGGCAAACTTGGAACATGCATCCGGTGCATTTTTTTTGGTTGAGATGCTACATCTGGCTTAGTTGGCAAGTGTTACTCCGCCTCTAGAAAGGAAGCCAAAGTGAAAAAAATGGAATCTTAAATACATGCAGGAAAGGATTACTGAAACATACTGTCCTCTTTGTTTCCTGGAAAACTGGAACTGCATTTATGGCCTCTGACCTTTGGAAAGATGGCCCCAGAAGAAAACCAGCTACCTAAGAGTTAATGTATGCAATGTTCTGTAAGTGTTTCGTTAATTTGCTTATTAAAAACATGAAAAGCTTTTGGCTCTTTGACACTCAAACAAAAGGCAAGCAATTGGGAGACTTTTGACCTGGGCTTATCAGATGACTGGTGTAATGCTGTCAAACCTTCACCACTGCATGCAAGTAGGGTCACATTTTAGAGGTGTTTATGACAATTTAAGGTTCATAATGCCTATCTTTGTCAACAGGAGAATGATGCAGGTCAACTGGACAGGTTAATGAGGCCAAGAACAAGAAGAAAAACTTATGAAAGAGATGAATATCTATATTAAATATCATATTTAAAACAACCTGTGAAGCAAATGTTCTACCAAAAGCTAGAAATATCAGAAGTTATGTTAACTTGACTTGGGCTTTGGTGCCCAGTCACATAAAGTAGATTTGGGGAGCTAGTTATTTTCGATTGGCAATACTAGAGAATTGTGAAAACCTGAGGACAGAAATATTGTGCAATATTTCTGATAGCTCTTGCATTTTTTTAAAACTTTTTTTTTTTTTTTGAGGCCAGGAATGCATAACATTGCCTTAAACAGCTCCATAAAAAGACATTTCAGCTGAGATGAAAATATCCCTGAAATCACCCAAATGGCTTCATAGTACAGCATGAACTTCTGGGAAAACAACAAAAAAACCCAGGATTGATCTTAAAGTTTGCAACAAAAAATGGGCATAAACTCAGATCATTTCAAATTCGCTTAAGAATATTTGCACCATATCCAAGCAACAGAGAAGTGGAAAACAACTAACATAACATAGAAAACATTTGTAAAATCTGGAACACTTTCAAGATGTCCTAGGCTACATCTACTTCAGCAAGGCGGTCGCAGCCACAGGAGCAGATCAATAGGTTGAAGCAGTTGCTGCTGAAGCTTCTTGATCTCCACTCTAGTGGAGGCCGAGGGACAGGGTTGTACTAAATGTGAATTTAACTGAACCCCTGGACCGAAACATCCCACAACACATGTCATTCCAAGCTGTCTGGAGGGCTAGTCATTGGTTTGGGCTCATTTTTTTTTCCCAGTAGGAGCTGGAGCACATTTGGCACATGCCTGGATCAAGGCTTCCCGTTTTCTCCAAAAAGAATCAAAGTTACACGCTGCAGAACCGCTCTGCAAAGAGAATCACTGCACTGTAAATGGGACAGGCTGGGGGATTTGCCTCAAAACTGCACCACTACTCTGAACCACAGCGCTGATGTAGATGCCTAAAAAGCATGCACATAAAAGCCTCCCAAAAGGCCATTTAAAATGAGCATCCCAGAGGAGACATTACGGGCAATTCCTGATTCAGTGATAAGCCTGTTTCTCAGGATGGAGGATTTTTCTCTAATAGCTTGATCTTCTGAAAGCATATATTCTAAAACACAGGACTATGTCTCGTTAGCATCCAGACTAAGTAAAAGGATATATTTGTTAGTGTCTACACTCATTTGACTTTTCTCTTTATTCCAAATTTCATTCCACTGGGTTTTTGTTTCTGGTAAACATCAAAAAAGTGTATGGGGAATAACACCACTCTTTGTGCAAACTTTTGGGGGATTTTGTATATATTAAACACACATGTATGTACATACACAAAATATACTGGAAGGCCAGGAGGTTTAAAGCAGTACACCATGTCAGCTCTTTCTCTGCAGGAAGAACCTGATGGAATAAGGTTATGCAGGGAGTTTTCTCTCTCCCCCCTGTATCAATACTTCTAAATATCCATGTGTGAATTCTTGAATTTATGGTATTAAAGGCAATAATATTTTGTTCAATCCAAATGCGTAAAGCTCCTTGATTGACTAAGAGACAAGACTTTTCAAAGACTGGAGTTGAAGTCCCTAGACAGAAGTATTGTGGAAAAACAAGATGTCACGATAAAATCAAGACAGACCTTTCTTATCTTTTTCCCCCAGAAAAATCCAGTGCTTCATGATAACTGAAAATTTAAAGAGATTGTTTTAGTCACAGGTTTGGTGGTGGTTGTTTGGCTGATGATTTTTTTTCCTTTTTTTTTCCCTCTTTTTTTCTTTTTTTTTTTTTTCTCTTTAAGCTAAAGGCATTATTATGATGGTGTTATTAAAATGATTGTCTTAAAAGCTTTCTTATTCCCACCTAACACTTTCACGGGTTCCTTCCCTCCCCCCAACATTAGGGCTTCTTGGATTTTTTTAGCATTATTTCAATTACACACGAGAAACACAATGTCCTTATATTCAAGTTTTCCTTGACAGAAGTCAAAGAGTTTTGGGGCTACAGCAGCTGCTCAGTTGAGGATGTGCCCAACATAAAAACAGAATGCATCTTAAAAGAAAAAAAGAAACATAACTTCTAAATAGTCTGACCTTATATGTATGAAATACTTTTGAGCTTCTTTTTTGATTAGATATCTGCTTGATATTTTCTGAGATAACATTAAGCACACGAGGAGGGAAATTGGGCTTTGAGTTCAAGATTAGCTCTAATAAACTCCTCTATAGGAATTTAAATTTCCATGGAAACATCCATGGAAAAGTACACGAAAGACCAAAGGTGATTTGAAAAGGAGGAAGACTCCCTTCTTCAGCCTCTCCTACAGACGCACAAGGGCAGCAAAGGAGTTTGAAGAAGGAAGTAGGAGAGTGAAAACTCTCCACTCCTGATTCTGTTGTTTTACCTCCTCAGCTGCAACGTGGTTCTACATCCCCCTGTGGTACCACCTGTCAGAAAGCTCTCTACACATGCATTTTATTATCAATCATCATCAATCCAGGGAGAGCTGTGGGATCACAAGTGACTAAAATGGGAGGATATGCTTGGACATACTAAACAAACTTGCACCATTACACTGCACTACCCTTTGAAGACATATAACAACTTTTTTGCTAGGCAGGAGGCAGGCTCAGATACCTACCCGTGTTCACAGTTCTAAATATTCATACCTGTATGTGTTACTTTCTGTTTCAATCACAGAAAATGTTGCTGTTTTCTAAATTTCTATTTAGCAAAGCAATCTCAGAACAGGGATTTTTAGTTATTTACTTTCATGAATTTTGCATGTGCATATTGGACATCTTCTGAGGAAAGCTTGTACGATATCAAGCAAAACTGACCATCACAAAGTGAGATCAATATGGACTGGAGGAAGGTATGAAAATTCACTGAGTTAATGGTGAAAGAGAGCATGTGTCCTCTGACACCTTGACTTGATGGAATGCCTCTCCATAAGCGCTTCCTTAATGCATCCCGTTGTGCCTAGGTGTGGGATGACGTATGGTCTGCCTCCACCCTTTCATGAGCTTTCATCCCTTTCATTTACAAGCCGTGTGTTCTTATAATGAAGATTCTTCTGTTCAGCAAACTATTAGGAGGGGGCAATTAGGGGTAATTGTTCAAAACTTTGTTAGATGCGCATGCAAGTCTATGAGCAAAATTTGGCTATTGGCAGCCAGTTCTGGGGAAAGAGTGAGAACAGGTTTGCCAGGACCTTCCATAAATCAAAGCATAACTTTTCTCCCTTCCCTCTTCTTAACACTAAAGTTCAAATGTTTTTCAAAGGTAATTACTACTGCATAATCTCTTGTGAGCCCCCTACTCTCATACAAACTGATAATAGCAGTTGCCCATTTCTTTGTTAGGACAAAATAATTTCTGGGAGTATAATTTTTATGATTATGACTGCCCCCAGTCAGTCCCAGATCCATAACAGTAGGGCCTAAATAAACATGCAATATAGAACACGACATGGTCCCTGCCTCAAAATGTTTATGATCTAATTTACGACAAGACACAAGAAGTGAGTATAACAAATGTTCAACACAGATTCGAAATGTAAACATACGGTAGATAGGGAAATGGCCATAAATTCCTCTATCAAAGATAAAACCTTTCAAAGTCTCTCACACTGTCTTTTTAACATGAAAGATGTCAAAGGAAAGGCACATAGGGAGGGGAATGAACATATCATTGGTACTGCTACTGAAAATTAAAAACCAACATGACTAAAAGCATTTTTGTGCTATTTAGGAAAAACATAGAGGCCTAAGAAAAACAAAATTTACAAATGATCGATCCAAAGAGTTGAGATATTTTCTAGTATGGATCCTAGTATTGGAAAATTTTGTGCTTGTAGCTGATACTAAAACAATAAATAGAAAAATGTGTACATACATGGCTGTTCTTTATTTTTATGTTATCTAACATGGGAAAGACATCTGGAGTGTTGGTTTGATTTTTTTTTTATTGCTTTATTGTTTCATTTAAAAAGGTAATATTGTCTTCTTTGGATCTGGCACTGACTAGAAGCATAACAAACTGTGGGCTGGTGATTAGAGCAGTGGATCTGGGTAGATGTGGCTGGGACCAGAGTAATGGCTCAGATTCCTATGGGACTTTGGGAAGGGACAATCCCAGCCTTGCCCATGCTAATAGCTGCCTAGAGGCCATGCTGCAAGTCAGACCTACCAGCAATGCCAGCTCCAAGCTCTCTCCAGCCAGAAATGTCTTTTGGAGATGGCAGCAGCCCTTGCACCAAGCTTTAGCACCCAGACATGCTCAAATGGTCTACCCACAACAGGG
Source organism: Eudromia elegans (assembly GCA_003342815.1). Lineage (NCBI taxonomy): Eukaryota > Metazoa > Chordata > Aves > Tinamiformes > Tinamidae > Eudromia > Eudromia elegans. The sequence goes on along the minus strand of PTEX01000153.1, from coordinate 1,687,200 downwards.
TCTCTTGCTCAGCCAGGACCTCCACATCTAATAAATACATGTCAAGTCATTTGCTGTGATGAATTCAAGGGTTATATCCTAAATTAGACGAAGTAAACAAGCTCTGTGGCCACTGATGTAGTTACTCAGGCTGGGGACTCAGACCATCTGCTTCTGCATGATTCACCTTTGCAGGTCTTACAAATGATGGCTGTTCAATGATCGTCCTTCCCTCTCCTCCTTTCCCTTCTCTTGTGAGCAAACATAAGCCTCAAAATCAATAATTACAGAGTCAGATTTACCAACAGGTAATATTCAGGCACACAGGTTCAAAATGCAAACATAATATAGGAAGCTAAGCAGCTGTATATTTATCTGCTGTAGATAATGCCTCTCAAAGTCCCTCTTGCAGGCTTAGTAAAATAAAGCATGCTGAACTCCAAAGAGATTGCTTAGCAATCTACACAGTGTTTCTGAAATATCTAGGCTGCCTGGACTCAGCTTTGACTACCAGCAGGGTATTCCTTGGACCTTCCTTCTTTCCAATTAGATGCAGTGAGTCCCATGCAGTTTAGAGGGAGGGCCCACTTGGCTGAGACTGTAGATGCCTGTTCGTTGTTTGCTCGGATGCTGAGATTAGCGATTCTGTGGGTTTTTTCACTGAGATTAATTCTCTTCTTGATTTGGACAAAATTTCCCTTCTGCTATTACGGGGCATTCTGCTGTGAGGCAATTCCATGCTCAGCTTCCACCACCTGCTTGCTAGCTGCATTCAGAGCACACTGCTTCATGTGCAGACAGAAAACCCCACTGTGCAAAATACTCCGTTCGTCCAGGCACTTCCATGCTATTTATTATTGATAAATATCAATATTATTATCATTAACAGAGCAGAAAAATTACCATTATTATCCATTTAACTGGCTGCTCATACAGAGGTTTCTGGTTTGTTGCTTTTTTTTTCTGGTTTCAAACTCTATTATGAAAAGACTGTGAAGGAAGAATAGGAGGCACTGTATTGTATGAAAAACTATATTCAGTATCTACAAGCAAAGTAAATCAGATGTGGAAAGAAATAGTTCCCACAAGAGAGGATTAATTAATATATACACTGGCCCAAGTTCTGTCCTTAGGTGAGATCAATGAAAAAAGTGGGTGCATGATTTTGGTGCAACATGTCTTTTCTTACAACATTTTCTCAATATAAACCCCAAACCAAGGACCAGATCAACTCCAAAATCTCTCAAACTTTCTCTTGAGCAATATGAAATCTTATGGAAAATGATTTCTAATATCACAGAAAATAGAGGGCATGCAGTACAGCTAGGAACATACTTATTTCACACAAATAAAAGAAATAATCCAGTTCTTTCTAATTGGAAGATATTTTTCTGGGGCAGTGATTTTGTCAGCTGTAAAAATGATTAATGCTGTAATTCAGCAGGATACTTAAGCACATGTTCAGTCAATTCCTATTCAGCAAAGCATTTAAGTACTTAACTTTACGCACATGCTGAGGAATTCCAGCATGTGCTTGTGGGCCTGCTCTGGAAGTATATGGCACCAAACGGTGCAGAGAGGTACAGAGTCAGTTTTAGATCATTGCCTGTCACTCACAGTATAGGATACGTTGATTTTGGTAGGTTTGTGGCACCTATCTTCATCTGGCTCTGAAAAGTCCAAAGAACGGGCTCTGTGTGCACCGCTAATCACGATTTGACCAGCAAACTGAGACTAAGGAGGTATCTGTTTTAAAGTCCATTTCCTTTCCCTGCTTTCTGCCATGACGCCCAGGGGCGCAGCCCCGGCAGGCAAGATGTATCCGGCTGGGAGAGAACAGGGCAGGGAGGCAAGGCACAGGCTACAAGCACAGGCACGAGGAAGCACGTTTCTCCCTCCCGAAAAGCGACATGTGCAGACAAATGCCTGCGGCTGCGGCGACACAACGATGTAGAACAACAGGATTTGCACATCCCCTATGGAAAGATACTATGTGAGGAAAGCACAGTCAGCAGCAAGAGCGACGCAGGGGTGGTTGTCCCTGGAGGAGAGGAAAATCTCCACAAAAGAAGATGAACGGAGAGCAGGGCCGGAGGCAGAGCCTCTAAGACTACAAGGCAGGAAGGTCATTAGGTAAACAAAAGTCTCCAGACATCCAGAAAAAAGCTGCAGCAATGGCAAAGCTTCCATTTGCCAAACTGATTGATGGTGGCTACCATCTTGTGCAGACATCCACACGTAGCAATGTTCCCACATCCAACCAGATGGAACCGAATGTTTCCCTGGATTTGTTTCCAGCTTTCTGATGCTGATACAAGGAATTCATAGTCAGAAGTCTTCAGCGTGAGAAAGAAACCATCTTCACCCTACAGATGAAGACCAGTCACTACGGAGACCGCAGCAATAAACTGCATATGGAGGAACCAAGTCTTTAAACAAGATAAGTAGTTTTCACAAAAGCACAAGAGAAAATACATGCATGTTGCCAGTGGCCACCATAAAAAATCTAGCAAGGGATGTCTGGAAACACTGATGTTTTCTTATAGGGGTTTTTTTTTCCTCCTGTTGTCTTGACATCTGTTGAAATCAGAGCTGGATAAATAGTTTGGACTAACGTTATACAAGTCTAAGCATTTTGCCACATCTTTACGAATTGCTGAGGAACAGTAATTCCAAATAATGCCCAGTGTTCTCTTAAACTTCATCTAGCCATACGTATATGATTAGAAGCCATCTAATTGCTTAGAATATTTATGGAAAGAGATCACTGATCACCTCCCTAGAACTTATTGTGAACCAAACTGAAGAAATCTGTAAGCACATGAATAAGTATCATGTTATCTATAAGATGATAGATGCTTTCTAGACAAATTTCTTACAATAATTGCCTTACTAAAGACAAAACTGCACTTCCTCCCTGATATGACTGGTTTGTCTCAGAATGTCTGATTGGTGTTAACCAAAAAAAGACTTTTTTTTTCAGTCCCTTAATAAAAACAATAAAAATAGCACCTGTAGGAAAGCCAGAGAAAAAGCAGCATGAAATTTAACTCAGGAAACTTTGGCATGAAAAACTGAACTGCACATTCAGAATGGGTGGCCTGAATATAGATGCACACAGAAATATTTGTCTTTGACATGCTTGATGGAACACTCGGAATGAATAATTACACAGTACCTGGGAGAAAAAAAATGCAAACTCTCTGATGTTAAGGGAGCAGCTACAGATCAATAGAACGTCTCATTACGGTAAAAACTTTATGAAGCACCAAAACTCCATGCTGTGAAAGCTGTATTTTCCAAATTGGGCAACATCTCACTTTCTCTCTCCCTTTCTCCACCACTGAAAGTAAAAAATATTGTTTCACAGAGGACATAAGGGGTATAGCCATAATTTTTAGCAATGAAATTTTGGCGAAACTTTGAAAATCATACTCAGAAATGTTTCCTGAATTTAGATGCAAAGTGAAACCTTTCCCCTGTTATTTGGAAACTCTATATCATGAAATATATTTAAAACTCGTTCAGCCTGATAACCACAAGGTTGAGTAAACCAGAAAACACCATAAATATGTAAGACTCATCTATATATAAGGTAGATTTTTCACTCTTTTATCAAAAGAAATGTGTCCTTTGGCACAAAGAACAATTGTTTATTTATTCACTTAACTTCCAAATAGAAAAAAATAAATAATTTCTAAAATAAAGAAAATGGGAAAAATATACAGACAGGCGAGAATGATAAGATGGCCTCGTATCAAATTAGTCTCGAGTACCATGAAACATAAGGGATTTGGTGATAGAGAGAGCAGTACCAAAGTGCAAAGCCTAAGGATAGCGGGGAGAGAGCATGGCCCTGTAGGTGAGATGAAGTAGGTGAGAGACAGTAGGAAGAGCTGCAGCAGGAGAGCAGGAAAGACGGTATGATTATTTTAAAGGCAGCGTGCAAAAAGCACAACAGAACTTCTTTGTTTCAATTTGATCTTAAAAGCACCATCTAGTCTGTGTCACCACTTAGCACACCCTTGCAACCCAAACTGGCTCTACAAGTTTCTCCCTCTTTTAGACTGTTACTGTGTTGTACTTTAAAACCAGTTTTTCCTGTGGTCAACAAAAAGTCAATTAAAAAGAACAATACAGCTCCAATTGCTTTTTTTTTGGTCTGCACTTCACAACATTGCGTGCATGTTAGAATATATTTTTATAAAATAATTTCTGGCATAATTCACTGTTCAAGCACACATAGAGCTTACCGATAAAACCTGCACCATTAATAGTCCTACTATTAATCATCCTCTTCTTCATATTGTTATTTTATCATGCCTATATTCAATAAAGGAAAACAAGTTAGGGCAATAATAATTATATCCAAAAGTTACTTCACTTGGAGATATCTGCTTGAAATGACATAGGGATGATTGCTGAAAAGGGATTTTGTGGGTGTGCAATAATTGCAGGAGATTCATAATGCTGAGCATATTTTCATTATGTTGACTGTTCCTGTATTTAACCAGTTTAAGTCCATCAAAAAGTCTAACCCTCTTCCACCCTGCAAGCTGATCCAGCTATAAAAACTTAGGCAGTCTGTATAGACTCATATCGGAACTGTCTGCAAATACAAAATAGACTGATTATAGATAGGGACTTTCTAGAGCCCACAAAAACGTTTAACTCCATTCCTACTCAACAGTCACTTCCATTAAAACTTAGGAAACATTTTCTCTGCCCTTATACTGGTCATGTCTGTCTGTCCGTCATTCATTTATTTCTTCCCGAGTGCTGGCAATGGCATCCACCCTCTCTGCACTTTGTGACTATTTGCTGCAATTACAAGGTTTCATGTAACCCATCCTCTATTTTTAGCACTTAGCCACTAGTGCTCAACGCATTTTCTGCACAGGATAACATCCTTTCCTGGGGTTTTGATATGGGTTTGTTAGACTTCAGAACTGATGAATGTGACAAGGATTGGGGGAATCACTTGTGAATAGCACTGTAATTTGGGGCATTTGCTGTAACTGAGCAGTTATTTAGAGATATCTTTTTCCATTATGAACTAGCTCTGAGTACACCTGCAACATCACCAGATATATGGCTTGCTCGATGTGCCAGTTACAGGAGGTTGCAGTTAAACAGGGAGACACAGCAGCTTCAGCTTGTTTGGACTTATTTCCCTGCCAATCCCAATTGCTTTTGTAGCCCTCCCACATTTAATATTCTTGCAATTAATTCCATCTTCAAAGCAAATCCCAAACATTAATCAGCTGATCCTTACAAAGCCACTGCCAGGGATCACTATCCCAGTTCTCCATATTTATATACAGATGAAGAACCAAGTGAAATGCTTAATTCTTGCCCAAAGTCTCAGCACAATTTAAGCCCCCTTTGGACTGCCAGGGCAGCACTATCAGACTATATGGGACACTATATAAGGGACATGAAAAATCCGCTGTGGGTCCTACCACATCAGGGTAGAAGTATCAGCAGGTCCAGGATAGCAGCAATGGGGCAAAGCCAGGGCCCTTTCTCTGCTATGCACCTCTCTTGGAGAGCTACAGGGACCAGATGTCATCAGGCAGGTGTGAAACGTGAAGCTATCTGGTGCGGGAATCCACTCCCATTCCCTCCAGAGGGATTAGGACGCAGGGCCTCCGGACATCTCTTCCCTTTGTTTTAAGAGGATTGTTACACTAAGGAGTATTTGAGAGAAAGGCCTCCATTCCCACAGCCCAGAGTCTGGGCAGTCACATTAGCTGTTCTCACAGCGATTCCTCCCTCTCACACATAAATGCACCCATCAAAACCCAGGAACCCCCTCTCCTCCCAGCCCCCTTTCAGTTCCCACTGTCCATAACAATCTCCTGGAGGATAAATTCCCCAATAATAATAGACATTTAAAAGGCCATGAAGATAAAATTTTGTAAAGAAGGAAGAAAAAATTAACAATGTGAAACTGCCCTATCTAGGTTAAATACATATTTTGGTACACATACTATTTACGCAATAGTGCCTAATGGCTTCTTCAAAAGCCATTAAGGTGTATTAAGTAAATACATAATTTGGTACGTGAGCTAATTTTGAAAGCACATTATTCTGTTTACAATACATTCTTTCAGGTCTGAAATCTACTCTTCTGAAGTGCCTGAAGAGTGACTCACAAATGGATCCTTAATCCACAGCAAGGAAATCACCTCCTAAAACCAGACCGGCTGTCTAAAAGTTTACATAGATGGTTGGAAAGAAAAAAAGAATCCAAATGAAATATTAACCAGCTGAGTGCTCTCCAGTGGACTGAGTCTATGGGATAAAACATACCACCAGTGATACTCTATCCACCTAATATAGAACATGCCATTTCAAATACCAACGCATGTGAGTTCCACATGTGAGGGCAAGTGCTCATATATAACAGAAGAAGGGTTAGAGGAATGCTGCCTTTCCCCGTGAAGCAAAATAAATGAAATGAAAAGTGATGCTTCAGGAAAGATCTATTTCATATTGGATAGTATGTGAATTGCTGTAATAAATGACAAGAGTAATTCCTTCTCAGAGATCCATCCAAGGCAGAACTGCAGATCCAAATACTCAGACGTTAAAAAAAGCTTGGATCTAGGTCTGAATTTTTCAGTTTAGGTCATCTATAGTAACTAAATATGTTGCTTGTTTGTTACAGAGTACACTGTCTACCAATACTAAATTTTCCCTGAATGCTGAAACCTTTTCTGCAAGTGAAATGCAAATGTCCTTTCTTCTGTGGTGTTCTTTTTGCAGCAGGAACTCTCATTTCATGACAAGTATGCACACCACTACAGCATACAATTTGCCCCAATCCCCAGTTGTGCCCTATGGATAAAATATCAAATAAAAACAAGAATAAGCTACATGCATTTCTGATTATGGACTTCCTTTTATTGACGGCAGCACACATGGCAGGAGATTGCAGACTGAAGAACAAATAACTAAACAATCTTTATTTTATGACAGAGCAGAGTAATATTTGTTTTTGCAAGTCATGATTAGGACTAAGACATAAAATTTTAGCCTCTTGATCAGAGCACAGATTTGGGAGCCAGGAAGTTCTTTGCTGCAAGTCTACCATATCCTTTTGCCCTGCAAAACCATCCAGCAATATTGACCTGCCCTCTTGTATGAATGACTTCAGCTACCTATCCTAATGCTTAGCACTATTTGGTCAGATGTACAGAAGAACTATTTTTTCCACGTTACAGTTAGAGAAACAAAATAGTTTAAATAACTTGCATCAAGTGACATAGGAAGTTGTCAGAGGATCCATGGATCGGATCACCACAGGTTTGCCTCAACAGGCTTTGATTACAGGGCATTCCTTAGAAAGGCCATGTTACAAAACAGCATGTTAAAACAGATGGCATTAAAATCAACATAAATGATACACACTAACAAAACAGACTTCTTTGTCTGAAAAACAGGAGAGTTTTAAGACAAGGAATGGGGCAGGAGGCCTCAGCTGAAGGAATAATATTCAATGTTAAGAAAATGAAGTCATAAAATCTTTGTCAAGCACTGCTCTACTCTTCAAACCATATGGAGCATGACTGCTGGGCTTCATATAATGCCCCAAATGTTTTTCATTTTCTATTCCACTGTTCACAGCAAAGGCACAGTGCTGAAATCCTGTCTTTCCGTTAACTACCAATTGTTTCTTTCGCCAACCTTTTTGTTTTAAAATATCATTTTTTATGAAGGATAATGTTATATAGTGGAAAACTGTAAAAATTTTATGGATAGCCTTGGTGCTGAGAAAATGCATTCTTTCAACGGTTTTATTATATATATTTTTTTTGTCTATTACACATTTACAGGGGTTTCTCTATTGTATATATGTGTGTTTTATAGTTCATTCTAGACAAAAGGCATTATGTTAACAGTCCTATCATTTAGAACTTTAATTCACTATTATGTTTTTACCTTTTAGTGGAAAGAATGATATTATTTTTCCTCCTCAGTAATGCTGACTGCTGTTAATAATAATAATAGGTGATCCTAAAAAGGCTTAGGTGTGAATAACCTCTCCACAGTTTGAATGTTTCTTTGAGCCACAAGAACAAGTGCAGAAGTTTAACTCCCAACACATCAGATTGGCCAATTTAACCCCAGTATAAGCCAGGTTTACAAGATGTGTGCCTCCTACCAAATGCTAATCTGTCTTCTCCTCTCTGTGTTTCCCCTTATGTCATTTCAAGCACCAGTTAATCAGTTCTAGCTCATGTGATGTTCAGTCATAGGTAAATCAAGAAGAAATGTGCACATATCAAAGGAATGATCTACTTTCACTTCAACTTCAAGAGACACCTATAAACTCTTCCTTTTTGACATTCCTTCCTGCTAACCAGCCCAGACTGCTCTATTAAAGACTGACATTTCTTTGCTTTGCATCAGGCCTCAAGCCTGCAAATGCCAGCCTAGACTCCAAAGGTCCGTTTACAATCTTTGCTAGCTCCACAACAATCCCACTGCAACCTCTACCTTTCTTTGAAGCTGAACTCCAAGGGGCAGCTGGCCCGTCAGTGGCACTGCTCTTTCTTGCATGCTCTATTGAACAGTCCCATTCCAGCATGGGCTCATGCAGAATTTCAAACACAGCAGCCCTGCACAGACACGAGGCGATTACCACAGGTAGAGGGAAGCTGAAGATGGAGAACTGAGACATCAGAGGGTCAAGACCTGAGTCCTTCCATCACATGGTTTTGAAACTTTTACAGTGTTTAATGGAGCCCAACTCAAGATGGAAATTAAAAGCAAGCTTCTTTGTACAGTATGGGATTTTTGATATTATATGGTCCCTAAGTTTTCAAGTAGCCTAATGACATTAATGAGTAATTAAATACTGCAATTTGTCTACTTTCTTTTTATCGTAAACTGATATTTGCAGCAACACACAACATTTGCTATACTTATTTGTTTGTGAGATGTTTTTAGCTCCACTGCTCATTGTTTTTCATACGTGCTAGTTAATGGGCAGTCCCTAAGCATCTTCTTTCCCCTTTAGCAGCAACGAAATAAGTCCATGCAAAAGAGGCTTGGCAGACAAACTCATTTTGTAAAGGACTTTCTGATCATAAAAAAGAGACTAAGCCCTGAAATCAAAATAAGCTGGAAGCCAACCTGTGCATAGGAAAAAAAAGTAGGAAGCATACATTAATTCTAACTGTCCTTCATTTGAAGCTAGTTAGCTTTAATTGTACACAAAATGGTCTGAGAAAAAAAATCTCCATCAGCCCAGTGCTTGAATCCTACACAAGTATTCACAGTACAGGATAGGTTGACATATAGACATAGACAGGGCCAGGGAAAGCAGAGTTCATATTCTACAACCCTTAAGATCTAGGGCATTTTTAAGCTATGAAAATTACTCATTTTATGCCTTCAAATATGGCATTTGGGAAGATAATGCTTATATGACACCTGCAAGTGACCTTTTCCTGGCCACATAGATTGCAGAGGTTGGCGGACTCTAGGCAAGCTATCTGATTTTAAAGAAACATCAGAAATTTGTTACTTCTTTTTATGCATTCAAAACAGTATTGGAACCTGTGTGGATAATGCAGGCCTCATACCCTGGGTAGAAAGAGGCATCTCTTGTCTCCTCTTAACTCGGTTAGAGGAATGGGGATTCTTCTGCTCCTATTTTTGTTTCTCATCTTTCATCCGGCCTTGACTTCTTGCTATCTTGCTATCCACATCCAAGTTTTGTTTCAACTTTTCTTTCTCTTGAACTCAAAAGCCATACTTAATTATTGCATTTTGAAGCTTTCTGACCTTTGGCCCATGTTTTATGTTCTTGTCTTGTCCCTTCATAGCTATGCATTCCTTGATTGCTCATAGCCCTTGACCTTGCTAACATATTCCTGTTCCCCATATGTTCCTTCAAACATATGCCTAGCCCTTAGCACTGAGAAATCTCCCCTACCTCTGCTCCAGGACATCAGCTCTATTGTGCATCATTATGCCCAGAAATACAAAGAACAGTCTGTAAAACCTTAATCTCATAACCTCTGTAAAAGGCAAAAATCTAAAAGTGATCTGCTCAAGCTCCCACGCTGAGAGCCGGGAAACTAAACTATGCTCAGCGCTCCAAAAGCCACATTATTTACCTATAGATCCAGGCAGCAACTCTTCTGCTACTGGCCACTGAAAAACATATCTGGAGGTACTGCTGACCTTAAAAACTGGTTGTTAATTTTCCTTCACTAGGCAGACTTACCATTAACCACTTTAGCTATCTGTGTTCCCCACTAGTTATTCTCTCAGCCTGCCTCCACAGCTGTGCTCTTAAATATCAAGCCACTCCAGCTTTCTGGAATGTTTCTGCTCTTTTAGAAAGGATGTAGATATCCAGAGCCCACACAGAGCCTGTACCACAAGGGAATCCCCTCCCATCCTTCTCTTTCCTCTCGTTGTTGAAGGCTGTAATTAGCAGGAGTGCCTGTAATTAGCAGGAGCACTGGGGCTCTTCACAGAAAGAAGACGTAGGTCTCGTCTTCCCTGCCTTTCCAACTTTGTTGTTTGGAACAAGAGGATAGAAAGATATTATGGAATGGATGTTAAATCAAACTCTGCAGATTCCACCCTGACCTGCTTGTTCTGCAACTGAAATAAAGTGTTCCTACACCTACGGACTGATGATCTGTCATCCCTTGTTGGAGGGAATCAGGTCGCCCACTTAAACTGCCCCGAGAGCAAGCATAGGGCCTGGAGAATTATGTTCCCTTTGTGACTTATTTTCTCTGCTTGCTTTATGCAGGCAGGAGCTATATCTTCCTATGAGTATGTACTCATAGGGAGTACTCAAGGGATCATCTTGTCCGATAACAGGTTTCAGGAACTAGAATAGACTGATCATGCAAGACTCAAAGACAAGATAGGAAACATCAATTGGTCAAATTTCCTATGCAACATAAAAGTGATCAGATCATCAAAAAATAATCTATATAATAACTAAAGTAAATGTAGCAAGCTATCAGCAGAGTAAAAAAGCCTATATTTGCATTTCTATCAGAAAAGATTTGTACTGCTCAAATCAGTCTTTTAGTTATGTGTTCTGTTCATATTTTCAGAGTAACAGGAGTTACAAATAGTGAGTAAACTGTTCTCAAATAACTTACACACCAGATCAGAAAATATTTAACTAATAATTTTGAATGGCAAAACAAAACAAAAAAAAATCAGAAAAGTATTTGCAGGCCATTCATAAACAGGCGAAAGAAATTAAATGTCAGCTAAATGATTCATTATGCATTATTCATTCAAACTATGTGTATACATGTGACTGTAGAAGACCAGTTATATCCGTTCCCTACTTTTTTGCTTTAAATGAACATGCTCTCTATAGGCTATTGTTTAGCTGGGTTACAGAAGCATTTCATAAGAAGGGTTTCCCCATTTATCACTCAAAAAAATTAGAGTTAAAAAAAAAAATTGTGAGGACAACGACCCTTCTGGAGTCTGAATGCATATGTTTGAAGTAACTCTGCAGTACAAGCCAACAAAAAATTGGCCCCCAAAATGACTTATAAAGGGATTTTGTAAGACATGAACAGAACAGCATGGGCCCTGGCTAGGCAAAGAATTCAGAGTTGTAATAGAAAACATTTATTTGGCTACAGCTAAACATCCCAACACATGTTAGCATTTGCTGCCAATATGCTTCCTAATTAAGAACAACATAAAATCATAGGAAATCCTGTATCCCTGTCTTCATGCACTTTCCTTATATCTTTGGTGTCCTGGCTCTGTTTCTCAAGTATAGCCTGCACAAGAAAAAGGTTAATTCAAAAGTAATGTTTTGCCAGCCATTAACTGTGTTGTCATTAACAAGATTAATGTACATTCCACTATGCATCACCAAGTGCATTCCCCCTCCCACCCACCCTTTAAACAACTGCTCCTATTAAAACCTAATGAGCACAGCACAATTTAAAGAATAACACCATTTCTGCTGGGCGAAGTGTCTTCTGTAAACCATATAAAGCTGCAGGATTATTATGGATCTAATTGAAGGGCAGCTGAAAAAAAAAAATCTGTTCTCTCTTGGACTATGAAGTCTTGGCCCTGTTTATGTATTTTATCACAATGAACAGAATTCAAGACGAAGGACAGACTAGTATCTGTTTTTCTTCCTAGCCCCCTCTTCCTTCACTCTCTACTCTTTCTTCATCTGAAACACTTCAGACTCTGCTATGTGCAGTCCCACACCTAGGTAACCTCCAACTCATCATCCAGTGATTATTGCACAGATAAACAGTTGATTGGATCCTTCTAAACAACCATGAGATACATTTTTTATAAGCTGCTCTTAGAGGACCCTAATTCATCAGAACCGAGGGAGGCTAGAGTCTCCCGCCCAGCCAAACCCACTTTGTTCTTCTAGAGGAAGCAGCAAGCAAATTGCTGGGCAATTATTCACAACGCTCAATTCCTTCATTTTTCTCCTGAAGATGGTATCAGTTTGGAGATCCAGAGATCAGTCTGAGCCACTTCACATTCTTCATCAAATTCTTGGGAAAATTCAGTATTATTGTTTTATTTCTAGAAAATCCATACACTCTGCCCTGTTCTTTTCCTGCTTTGTTGCTTTGCATTTCTCTCCTCCCTACCCCCCTTTTAAATCTATTTATTGCCTGTTTTTCTTGGCTCATTCTCACTTTCCATTTTTCATTATTAGTTCTTTATGATCTTCTGTTTCCTTTTTTTTTTCCCTGTCATGGCTGCTCTCCCAGTTGTTCTCCTCTGGGGCCCTGAGTTTCCCTTAGCTAATGAAACAAGAGCTGCCTACCTCCCTTGCTTTTGCAATCCAGCTGTTTCCTTTTTAAAATATAAACTCATCTTTATTCAGTGAAGTTCCTGTGCAGGGTCTGATCCTTTAAGAGGAGATTGCATTTTGTGAGAGTAACAGGGAAGGGGAAAAGAAACTTTGCTGGAGGAAAAGCTGTTTGGGTAGAAATCTAGCCAGGTTGTTCCTAAAACACAGAGCCTTCTCTGGTAAAATTGGGTCGTTATTTTACTTAGCACCTCTTGGCACCTTGACATTGCAAAACTCTCCTTGACAGTCTCCCCTCCCTTTTCCTTCTTTAGCCCCTAAAACCTCCCACCTTGAAAGCTTAACGTTTCCTGGCCTCTGTGAAAGTGTAGTCTAACTAACACCACAAACCTGGATTTTATATGATTAGTTAGTGAAAACTTGCCAACTTTAGGTGCAGCCTGCCAAGTCAAGTCAATTTACTGTGATGCTTTGACTGTGCAAGTAGGCCTTAATCCCCCTTTAATCTCCAGTGTACCCTTGACATCATGGAAATTACTTACAAAGCTAATGTCATCAGATGATCCACGTTAGCTATTTCAGTGAATGTTCTTCTGCACAATAGAGCAAGTTTACCTTGTAAGACACAGGCCCCAAAATATTTTCACTTAATGAGCCCAGCAGATATCATCTTACAAATGGGGAATGAAAACTCCTTCTTCTGCACTAGAACTCCCCAAGCCTCATGTGACTTGGAATTTACATGCTGGCCAAGCATCAGGTCAGTGTATTTTATTTCATGTCTGATTGATTGGATAAAGAGATTTACATAGTAGCCACAACAGCTATGAGTTATTAGGAAGGCAGTTTCCCTTTTAAACCCTGCAAGGCCCCTCCTGTGCCGAAAACATTTGGCTGACAGAAAAATTTTGGACAAAATCATTTTTGATAGTGCATTCAGTCATCAGGAGCATAAAGGAAATAGAAGAGTAATGCCATGTTGTACATGTGGCAATGGAGATGAAAATTAGCTTGTCTAACAGCAAGAGACTAATAACAAGAAGGACTTCCATTTATATAGTGCCTTTTATCTCAAAATGACCCCGAGTGTTTCATAAACAAACAAAAAAAATGATATGCAAACTGTGTAAAAGGATCATTTCACCCATTGCTGGAAAGTTGCCAGAGCAGGAGGAGGGTGCAGAGACATAGCAACCTTTGAGCAGTCTGCACCAAGACTATAAGACCAGGGTTTAAGACAGGAAGCAAAAGAAATACTATAACCCCTTGCATTCAGGATGCAATGACCTGATTTGGAGAGAAAAGAGTTCAGGAGAACCATCTATCTCCTATAAAAAAAAAATGCCTAAAAACAGGAGAAAAAAATCCCCAGAGGAATTATTTTAAAGATCTGCAGAGGTGAAGCTTACTCTCATGTCAGGAGGACATAGACAGTTTGTGATTATGAAGCGCATCTTTAGTGTCTTAGAAGAAAAAGTGGCACTTTTGAGCGCTCCTTCCTATATCACTGAAGAGCCTTTTAGGAATGCCCCATCCTAGCACCATTTTACTTTTTCTTCATTTACCTGTGAAACTGCCCTGTGGAAGCCAAGGAGACTTCTGATACTCATTGACATGGGAACAGGGACAGACACTTCACCTGCAACACAACATGAGAAAAGAATACACAGCAGAACATCCATGAGCAGCCAGACCTTAGAAAGAACACACGGTACATACTATCAAAATGAAGTTGTAAAAGACTGTACTTTCTGCATCTGTCTCCAAAACTGTTTCTTCATTTGCAAAGAGCAAAACCAGATGCACAGTACCAGGCTTCAAACCTGCTTTTAGCTCACCTGGATAAAAACAATGCAGGTTTTGCTTCTCTGTCTGTCTGTCTAAGGACGTTTCAACATTCAGGGAATGGGACAAGATATGGATGCAGATTTGAACTTTACATGGTGAATAACTGTTTCCATTGATAGCTCTAATCCACATTGGCTCGTGGTCAAGAGGGGGAAAGGAAGTGAAAATTAACCTCTGTAACAAATCCAAGAGAGAGTTTACTTAGGAAGGTAAAGTGCAGCCACCCCATTGGAGCTTCAGCTAAAGCATGTAGCTAGCAGCTTCCCAAACTCTCACAGCAATTTTTTAACCAACAGATGCAGTCAGGCTTTCCGTTTTATATCACAGCCATAACTCATGACACACAATCTCGGGCTGTTTTCCGAAGGTCCACAGAATGAGGCCAGCCTGTGATTTCTGTGGTGCATACCAGGGAGCTACAGCACTTCTCCCCTGCTAGCACCTGTGCCCGACATCTGATCTTAAAGTTCGAGCACATCCTCTCCCCCCCTCTTTCCTCTGTGGGACTGGCTCTGCCAAGTGAGCAGAGAAGCATTCCAGCAGATTATGAAGCACAACTATCTTGGCCCTCAGAGCTCAGAAGAAACTGAACCTAGTAGGAATTTCGCACGCTGTTCTCATGGATCTAAAGCGAGCTATACGGGTAGGTCTGCAAGGCAGCTTATGTCCATGTGCTCTGCCGAGCCAGGCAGATCCCTAAATGCTATGATTAGGTCCAGGATAATGGCAGGGACAACTGCGGCGTTAAACACGCGATCAATGAAATGAGCACATTCTCAGAAAAGGTGGCAAAGACGTAAATGGGAGTCACTGATGCTTCCGTATGATGGCTTGCATTATGCAGAAGTTACTGAAACCATGAAAAGAAGAGGGTACTAAGTGTAAGGGACAGAGGCAATGTGAAAACACATCATCTGAGTTACTCGATGCAAAACTAAGGCTTCCTAAACAGAGATTATTATCTCTGATTACTTGGAGGAGGAAAGTATGAAGCAGCCTTGAAGCCTCCACAACTCTAACCCTCCTGGGACAGTGACAAGAACGTAACAGTCTGTTCAGAAATCCCTCCATGCCATTGCTCTTTTTATAGATGCTAAGTATGGAAAAGCACATTGGTCTCACAATATGCACATACGGGGCCACAACAGATCAGATGATTGAAAAGATAGATACAAAATTCATCTTCTGGCCTGTAAAAAAAGAGGAGGAATTTGTAAAATTCACCATCTTCTCCCAGCTCTGTCCAAAAAGGGTACCCTTTAATTATTGCTTCTTCCCAGGAAAGCTTTTACTAAAGAATCTCCACAAAAAATCAGCAGCTGTTTTAAAGGGAAGCAGGGAGGATTTACCATCATTTTTGGAGGTCAACACGCTGACTTCTGGCTGTCAGATAGGTATCCTAAATACAGTTAGGGCCAGTCCCACCAAAGATATTCAAACACCTCACTACTATGGAAATGCCTAAATATCTTTGTGGATCTGGCCTTTAATCTTTGCGTGAGCTGCAATCCCAAAAGAGAAATCTGAGTCCTCTGCACAAGATTTTCATTTCTGTCTGATCCAGGGTAATTCCAAGGATTACTACTCAGAATATTGGGAGAATGGGCCGTCATGCTGTTTCCAGGCAGAGAGCACTTTAAAATACCCAGCTAACACTAAACGAACGCTGGGCTCCAATGCCCTGTTAGAGCATAGGAACTGCAGTGAAATTCTATTAACCAGGGGCATTACATTCATTAAGCGAACCACCGAATGCAATTTGGTGTCGAGGAACAGGGGGAAGGAGATAAAAAAGGAAACCACATTTCATAAGGGAAGGGAATTCCACATCCTCTCAGAGGTAAACTTCAGGCTTCGGTGACGCAGAGCAGAAATTCCAGAAGCTAAACGTGCAAGGAATGACACCTGATTTTTTTTTTCTTTTCTTTTTTGTTTTTTCTTTCTTTTTTTAGTGCAAGACTTCATGTTTGGTCTTGCTCGCAACCCTGCTACTTTCTGTTCCCACGTGCCCTTTAATGCTAAGGATACTGATAGCTTTATAGTAATGCAAACAGAGCAGTCCACGTCAAAGCATTTAAAGATTCTATTAATCTGATGTCTTAATTGTTATTGAGATTAGGAAACAGCAGCGCCTTTGTTCCCAGAGCCTGGGTGCTCTCCCAGGGAAGTGGCACAGAATGTTTGGCCTCTGCACATGGAGGGTGGTGATAGGACGCGGAAAGGGGCACGACTCAAGGCAGGTGATTCATAAGGGTCACGGGCTGGCAGCAGCCTATTTCTTTGAAAGCTCATGACTTTTCAGAGATCAGGAATAAAAATACACTCCTCAGTTGCCCCCGATAAGCAGCTCTCTGTGGTGAAAGTGCTCCTGTCCTGCCTCTCTCTCTGCTTCTGGTGGCCAAAAGTAGAAAATATGTTTATTCACAGCTCAGGCTGGTTGAATTAGGAGCAAAGGACTTTCCCTCGTGCATATCACACCAAGTGAAGTCTTGACAGAAGGAAGAATGGATCTGCCAGATATCACTGGAAAGATCAAACAGTACAAGCAATATCAGAGTTGCATGCTATATGGAGACTACCTCATTTGTAAGTGTACCTGGGTGCTCCTTTTTCCACACTTTCCTTGTGAACTATTTCACATACAGCACAGTCAAAGCTAAGAACATTTTGAATGTCACCGTCTACATGTAGACAAGGCATCTGCTCATTTTTTTGCCAGAAATGCCTCTCAACCATTATCCAACCAAAAGGAGCTCAACAGCATGAGAGGGCACTTTACGTGTAGCATAGCTACCTCACCCTATAGACTTTGCAGTAGAAATAGATTTCTTTTTCTTTGCTGGAGACGCCTATGAGCTTATTTACAGAGTCAATTAACAAAAGATAACCTCCCATTGTGCAATCATCAATAAATCAATTGTGTTAATACTATCTTGGAATGTCCTCTACTATTTACTTTAATATTGTTGACTCTCGGCACTTAAGAGAGCCAGCACCTTCAAGTTTCACTTGATTATGGGCAAATGGATTTTGTAGTAGCCATTAATAAATATAAATTATTTTGGAAAATATTTAAGTTTGTCAAACTTAACCTCTTGCTGAGCATTCAAAACAACCCCTTAGTGATCATGTTTGACATTACTTCAAGGGAAACAATACCGCACTGTAAGATTATACCACTGCACCTACCATTTTGCTGGCTTACCATTGACACAGCTCCTTCAAGCTGTGAAGTGCAGTTATTCACCTATAAGTTAGGATTTACTTAAACTATCCAGTTCAGTAAAATGCATTGCTCTAATTTGTCAGACCCTGTCCCATATAGTTTACAATCCATAGGCTAGGCATTACCACATTTACTCACACTGAGTAGCACTTTACTCCGTGAGCAGCCCCACTGTTTTCAGCTCTATAAGCATGTATGATGCTACATCCATTAATGTTCATCGGCACAGAAGGGTCCGTTAGTCACACTGAATTGTGCCTGCTTCCACGGCGGCATGATTTATATCTATGGGACCGCTCAGCATGAGCAAGGACAGTGGAATGTTTCCCTAAATAGACAATATATAGGCCCAGGAATGGGGCAGGGACATGTTCAGGAAATACGATGCCCCCTGCTCGCTCTGCAAGGACCCCCATTCAAAATTTCATGAAGAACAGGCTGTTTTGGGGACAGAACAAAATCAATACCAAAGGGGCAGCTTAGATTTTGTTGCAGTCCATCTGCAATTTTAGGCAGGCAATGTAATGTGCTTTTTTGGTAGTCATTATTTTAGGTTTTATTTTAGGGTTTTTATTATTATTAGGTTTATTATTTTAGGTTTTCTTGGCATCTCTGATACATTAAGAAAGGGGATTTTTTTCATGATGTGATCCCAAGAGAGACAGCCTTGAAAAGTTCTGATTTTTCAAAGAGAATCAGGAAAGTCATTTAAAAAGAGACAAGAAAACTGAACATAGCTACTGTAATTCTGATGCAATATTACTTTTGAGGTAAGAAATCAATTATTGTGCTTATTCTCCTATTGCTTCAGAAGTCAGTAGCCTTGGCAGTAAATTGAATATTACGCTGCTGCAGACAGCATCTTCCTTGTCAAGCATCTACCTCCATTCTTCTCTTGATGATGATTGGTGACTTTAAAACTCACATGACTTCTAGATAATAAATGAAAACTGTCATTGTTCTGGGGCTGCTGGGATTCTTTTTTCTTTTTTTTCCCCCTTCCCTCTGCTTTGACCTCATTGTGATGTATTGTCTACTTCAGGGTGTTTGGAAAAGTAAGGGAAATACTAGGCAAGGACTTTTAAAGAAAAAACAGACCTCTAATTAGATCTTGCTAACAGACCCTGCAATGACCCTGTTTAGACAGACATTAATGGATAGGCTTAACTTCCATGACTGTAGTGCTCTCCTGGCCAAAACGGAGCCCCATCAGAGGCTCTTTGCTGGTTCCCTGGTTGCAAAAGGGGCAACCTCCTCTTCATCTTCACCACTGGCTGCGTGTCCCTGCAGAGCCCACTGCATCAGCTCTAGCAGTTGTGCAAATGCAAACTCAGCAGGATCAGCTCACTGAACCGTCTGAAAACTAACCGCACTTGGGGGAAGACGAGATTGACTTCCAGACAGTTTAATCTGCCCAGTTAAAGTAACTATAACTAGTGAAAACAATCAGAAAAAGGTGGCAAGAATATCTGGCTAAGGCCAGATTGACCTTTTATTGGCAGCATGCAGTTATACTGACCATAAACTGACCATGAAAGCTCCACCATAGCTATGCACATTGAAATAAGACTCAGCTTTGCAACTCCAATTTGCCATCTGGCATACACTCATTCCTTTTTTTGCTCAGAGAATACCTTTGGCTCAAACCTCCCAGCAGATAGTCCCTGGATTTCAGAAATTTCAGTACTTGTGACTCAGTCTAACTTCAAAATCCAAACTATATTTCGTTATTCATATGCTTTTTTGATTTTTTCATATGGCATATAAATCAGAACGAGCTCTCTGGAAGGAGAGAAAGAAAATATTTTGTGTTTTTAGAGGCCTGTAGTGGTGCTGGAATTAGCCCAGCTAGACAAGGGCAGTCATGAGCAGAACATGACAGAGGACTAGAAACATGCTGACAGGGTGTTTCCTTTGAAGAAAGGGGCTGTGAAAGAAAAGAGTTACGGAGTTGGATGAAATGTACATTGTATAAAACACGAAATCCAACATCTTTGCTTGTGCCACATCATAACAGTCAGCAAGTATCAGATGTAAAGTTGCCATTCAGCCATCATCACTTGTAGGCCAAAAATGCAAGTACACCCTGCGAGATCTTTGGTTAACCCCTTAAATGAAGGAACCCATGGAGTGTAACCGGTCATTGACAACTGTGAAAACTTCCTTGCTACACAAGAAATAAATCTAGAGACATAAATTAGAGAAGCAGATAAGCCGACGCACATCGTTTTCCATCAAAAGTTAAGAGAGGTCAAACATGCATTGCTTTTAATTCTGTAATGGGTACATTTGACTTTTTGTATTATTTATTATAGAAATAAAATAACAAAAGAAATTAAAGGACGAATAAGTCCTCCTCCCAAATAGGAAAATGTGATGCCATGCTACTATGTGGTACTTTTAGTAACAGAAAGCCTGGATACAGGGATTATGAATTGCTATGAAAAGAAGTGTAAAATGCATGAAAATGACCATCATTTAGCACCACGGAACCCCAAGGTAATGCCCGCTGATGACAAGGATAGTTACTAATTTTCTTTGGTGGATAAATTAGTCCCCCAAATTTTTTGAAAGCCTCAACTAGCATGGCCCTCACATCAAGAAACCACTGTAGAAACCAAGTTTCCATTATATTACTATGAGCAGCGCTTCTGAACATGTGTCTGCGCTGCTGCTTTCCATATGGCATCCAGCACAGTGTTGACTCTCCACAAAAAAATAACACAATAGCGTATATCCCGCAGTATGGATTCCTGCTCCTGCCTTCTGCAGTCAAACAAAACCAAAGCAGCAACATAAAAATCATGGCACTTGTTCCTGGACTTCCACAGATATATGCATATATAAAAATACATGCATATAAAAAAATATATGCGCACACACACATATACATAACAAAATCATGCCCTAACCGCTCACCTTGTCAGCAAAAAGGCATTTAAAATATCTCCCACCTGCCCTGTGGAGAATACACGGCTGAATAACCAGTTCTCCCACTGATGAAGACAGAGAACTGAAGGCTACGATATGAAGAAAAATTGCCATGGAAGCTCTCAGTTCCTCGTGTCACCCTATTATAGCTAGATCCTTAAGCAGGGTTCCAGAAGACGACAGCCCACATGAGCCACCCCTGCTCCTTTTACTCACTCACCCAAGCAATCTCCAACCACTTGGGTACAAAATAAGTGATGCAACTGGAAGATGTATTTAAATAATTGTGGCATAATAGAGGGAGGAAAGGCTAAGAAGGAGCTGTTCTGCTCCACTGGGTAAATATTATGATCTTTATAGTGGAAAATAAATGCCCAGCTATCTATGAAACTGATAGAGCTGTTCCAGTCTATCAAATTAAAATTTGTGTTTTTAAAAACAATTTTAAATGGAGTTGCTCTGATCTATAGATCACATTATATAGCTTGGAAGGCTCTGAATACATATTTACCTTGAGAATTTAAGAAGTTCTCTGTAAATAACCTGCATTTCGAGGGGGAAAAGCTCTGCTTAAATTGTCATTGCTTTGTACGTAGAAGTAGATGAACATATAAACGTCACCTCCCAGAGAAGTGCTGCATCTGAGCCCTGTGTCTTGAAGTCTCACAAGCTAAAATGTGTCAACCCAGGTCAATCCTTAGAAGGGAGACCTCCAAGGAAGACCTAGTTACTGCAAGGAACGGTGCTGACGATTCCAGTTTATGTCCTGTCCTCTGAGTCAGCACTGAATTCATTTCCTTGCTTGATGCTAAGGTGTGCTGAGTTGTTGTCTTTCAATGGTACATAAAAGGAAACCTACCCTTTACAACTTCGGGACAACTCATTAAAGTTTCCACGGCATGCTTTGCAAGACTAGAGTGCTAGCCCAATGTTCTGAAGAAGATCCCACAGAAATAATTGCTTTCGCTTCAAGATCTCCCCGCCGTTTCAATCGGATGTGCTGTGCTGCTTCAGTTTCCACCCTGGGGTGTAGTGTCACTATAGGCTATTAAGCAGATGTTGTGCTTGAACCTGGGGCAGCTCCATAGCAGTGGTGGGTGATGCTAATTCAGTTCAACACTTACCCAACTCATAAAGGTTTTGGAGGCTTAATTAAGGTGCTGGCTGAAAGGTTCGCGAGAAAGCAGAGGGTATTATCCACCTGCCCTTTAAGTTATATACCTATACATTTATGAAATTCACAATCAAAATGATAAAAAATCAAATAAACAAAAAAGGAGGAATACAGAAGGAATTAATGGCTGCAAACTGCCTTATCCATGTATCCAAGATGAGATGGATTTGAGCAACACTTGCTCCTCAGTTTTTCAAGGCAATAACGCACATTCCAAAAGGATATCTTTCTTCTTTTCACAGTACTCCAACTTCAGGTCAAAATGTCACAAGAGGTTGATATTCTTGCCTTTTCCCAGGTTTTGTCACACTGTTATTTAAACATAGGTTTTTGGATTTAATTTGACAATCTTTACGTACTTGCCGGCATGGTAATTGAGTCTACTTGTCTTTTTCAGGACACCAGAAGATCTAACTAAGTCAGAATGTCTCAGTTACAGTCCAGATTTCTATTTATTACCTACCTCACCGAGAAAGACAAGGTGAGTTATCATTCAGTACAGAAAACCTGAAAGGCATTTATATGCTTGAAGTACTGTATAACCATCCCATACAGAAGCACAGCATTTCAGTAAATGTGTTATAGCCCAGCCAAATCCCTTTGAAAAATACTATAGAGCCCAATGGTCTATGCAATCGAGGGTAGAGAGCCAGAAAGCTCACCTCCTACCCAGACCAAAAAACAACCTTCAGAGATTATTGATACAATGGCTTATGACAGCTTGCTCCTGAGCCTTACCACTTACATTCTGCATGATAAATTCAACATGAAGTGACAGTCACAGGCAATGTTCAAGGCTGTAACTAAAAAAAAAAAAAAAAAAAACCTAATTTTTACTGAAGTTAGAACTCCAATGAATGAGAAAATGTGAACATATCCGTACGTATATATCAAAGCTGCAATCTCTGTAAATGCTATCCGTTACTTATGGCTGCGATGATGCTAATATTTGGAAATATTTCAGTAGGAAGCCTATTCCAGACCTGCAAATTGTAATCAAAAAGACAATATTTCAAGACTCTTCCTAGGAAAGGATGTTAGTGGACCAAGGAAGAAGCCAGCTGCCTGTTCCAGTTATTTCAGCAGCAGACTGGATGAGGCCATTTTACACATCAATCTGAGTGGGAAGTGCCCTCACATTCTTTTTAATCTTGGGCTACTACTTGTCTACTTAAATTAAACACGTTTAGTGAACAAAATTTTTTTAAAAACCACACATACTTTGTAATCATGGGTAAAAAATTAGTGTCACCAGTTTCAGTTTTAATACAGCTGTGTTCCCAATATAGCCTTTAGCTATTAGTGCCATATGCAGAAGACAAAGATCTTATTCGTGTTCAGGTTAATATTCAGTATCTGAAGAAGAAAATCTGAAGAAAAAAGATTTACTTAGGGTAAGTTTAAGCATATAAATATTTTATTTATGGCTATACCATGCACCTTTTTTTCCTGAATACATATATATATGTATATTAAAAATATATATGTATGTTTAGACTTTGGTTGGCTGTTGGCTGAAATATCCATGTAAATTATTCTGAATTATATTTGGCATTTAATTTTTGCTTTCACATATAAAAAAAAAAAGTGCAGATAATCCCAAACTATGAAGAGCATTTTTTTGGTTATTAAAAAAGTGTTGACATTTACTGGCCAAGAGCCTGGCATGTAGTTGCAAAGGTCATCAATGAGTAAACAGACATTAATGGTTAGCTGGATAACTGGTACATAAACAGGTCATATTAATAATTAACACAGGGGAAAACTGGTCATTTACAGCAAGCTTAGGAAAATATCTGGTAGAAATAACTTCAGAAAGGGCAAGGACCAATATTTAAAAGGCATCTAAAAATTAAATCTAGAGGAGCCTAATTTTAAGACATTCATTTCTGATTCTTTCTTCTCTCTCAACTTAAAATACATTATGTTTTAATACACATAAGTAAAGTTATTTGAATCACTGAAGAAATATTGTACATCTGTTTACTCTGCAACTGATTCTCAGACTGGTGCTATCTTGTTGACAACTCTGCAGAATATAAAATATTTAAAGAATTGATTTCATCCCCAAATATATCAGTTCAAAAATAAAAAGTAATAAAAAGAAAAAAAGGTAGTTTCTCCTTTTATTCATTACTGGAAGAATATTAACACATATGAATATTGGAATTTAACATTCCATTAATGCTAACTTAGATTGGTTATAAGACTATTGATTATAAGCAAAACATACTCAAATTGCCAATGGTAAAAGTTGCACAAATACTTTTTTTCTGTAAAAAAGACTCAGCATTTCTCTCTGAAGTCCTAAAGTTTGCTTTTAGCTGCAGCTTTGCCGAGCCTTGTCTTTTTTCCAGATTAATACCAAAATTACCACTGGAAGGTGTGACATTTGAGGGCATAACGGGTTTTGCTGCAGATACAAATACAGGAACTCAGGTCTCACTGTTAGGTCAATAATTAGTCCTAATGGACTTGACTGTAAATAAGTACCTGGTCATTGAGGCTAGGAAATAAAGGCAGGTAGATCTGAGGCTAACAGCATCTCTCCTGGCATATTTTCACAGTGAGAGGTTGGCTTTTTATTTTCAAGTATTTTAAGAACTGGATTGAAAAGGATAGAGACTTATAAATACTGCAACAATAGGCATGCTAATACTCATATATTAAAGGACTGTACAGGAAAACCTTCCTACAGACAAATACTACAATTTTCTAGTGTGATGTCAGAGAAAAAGTCATATGTTTTTGATGATTAAATACATTTTGAAAACATTGACAAAAAAATAGAAAAACTGAAAAAAATGACAACATTCAGGATCATCCAGATTTTACAGTCAGAAAGCAGAGCCATGGAAGAGAGGGTGTATTAGGAAAGCAAATTTATGTAATAGATGGAATATAACTGATGGAATTTGCTGGAATTGATGGAATATAATTGATTGAATAGATGGAATATTTCATTGCAAAACAGAAAGAGTTTTTCATGCTGAGCTGATGACAAAAGAATTGAGAACTAACCACATTTCACTATGGGACCACTTCTTTTTGTCAACCTCCTCCCCGTTCTGAAAGCAGAAAAAGAGTCTAGCTACTAGTTAATACCTGCTGTATCCATCACACCAAAAATATTTTAGTTATGGTAGGATAAGAGGGCATAGACTTTGGATATATCCTTGACCTTAGCCCTTCTAAGACACAGGCAACTACATGGTGACTGTGCCTGGTCCTGTGCATCCTTTGCAGCCTGATCTGAGCTCCATCCCCCCGGGTGGGATCTTCCCTCCCTCATCTCATGGCCAGGGCTCTAGTTCTGCCAAACAACCAACACATGCAAAAGTTGATACCGAAGTCCTCTAATGTTAGATTTTTTAAATACTTTTTCACACAGTAGAAATCTCTCTGGAGGATGAAAAGCTCTCCATTCGGAATGGGTGTCTGATCTGCTAACTGCTTGTTTCCCTGACTCTGAAGATTTACTGCCTCAAAAGGTCAATAGTTATTGATGTCCATTGAAACAACAGTCTGCTTAATGTTTTTAGAAATAAAACACCTTCTATTGTTTTTAAATTCCTTATTCAATACAGACACGAGTTTCTCAGGACATTTAATGGACATTTAGTGTACAACCTATTCTTATGCTTGGACAGCTGTATTTCTTCAATCTCTCCTTCCTAAAGTTTTTTTTCCCTCACAAATTTACCCTAATATTTTCTATCTTCATGTAATTAATCACAGTGTTCTTTAATCCTTTTAATGCAGCTAAGATATATATTGAAGCACTTTACATTCAAAAGGGCATTCTAGCAGAAGATGCAGCTGCATTGCCTGCAACATCTTAGAACGTAGCGTCCATAGGGAACGGGAGAGCATGGTAAAACACTGACATGCAAATAACAGTGTCACGTTTGGGGATGAAAACCAGTTTGTGGTCTTGCTCATTAAGAGCCATTTCTGTGTCTCTGCAAAACTCCACGGAAATGGTGAGGTTTCCCCCCCCAGGCCAGGAAGAAGCAGATACTGAAGCAACAGAGACAGGAGACACGGTTTGCACTGTTAATCCAGTTAATCCTGGTTCTTTCAGGGGTTCTTCTGCAGCCATGTGGAGTGGTGTGGCTGGAAGGAAAGGATGTGCCCGAAAGAGATAGGGGGCAAGGACAGAGGGAACAGATACCCCCTGGTCCTCCCCTCTCTCAGAGGGAGAATCCCTGAGCCAGGGTAACTAATTCCAACCGTCAGGCTACGATAGCTAATATGAAGCGACACTTTCGTCCTCTGAAAAATTTACTGCTCAGCTGAAATAACAAAGCTGTGCCTGGTGGACAAGCTTTTCCCCCAGGCCTTCATTCTGCAGTTCCTTCTCCACTAAGCCTACAGAGGAAGTCCAAAATAGACACTCTCCAGAGGATGGGACAGAGTGGAGACCAGGCCATGAGCATGTACACCAGTCAGCTCCACCACCCAGGCTCTGAATTCGTCATCAAGGCAGGAAACAGCAGAAAAGACTAGAAAGATCTGAAGAAAAATGTGTTCAGGATTTCAAGAAAGAAAAAAAAATAAACATAAAAATGTAAAAGCCATTTAAAAAGGCATTTTAAATTTAAGAATAAATGCAATGGCATAGCCACATTCTTTAAAAGCTTTGCTACACTCTGAATGGCTTTGTTATTAGTGATTCTTAATGCATGAGATAGTGGTTTGGAATAAATCTTTAAGTAATTCAAAACAAGAACTCTTCAGTAAATAGTTGAAATTAAAGGGGGAGTTAAAGTCATCTGGTTTCCATTAGGATGATAAAATAGTTCACTTGAAACCTTTTACAAGATGCTTTGTTACTGGGAGGTGTCTGTGCATCTCACTCCATCACTAGCCATTTGACACAACATAAAAGGCTTCCAAAGCCAGGCTAGGCCTCTTAATCAAAAACTAATTGTAATAGATATTGGGGAGTGTTAACACTGTGACCGCTAGGTTGTATCTTCGGTCTATAAGCAGGAGTGAACATTAAACACAACCCTGAGTTGATAGGGCTTATCAGAATTTCAGAGTTAAGTGCTAAGTACTGGAGGCCGGTATCGCCCCGCTATTGCTTTGTACCACTTTCGGAGTTAATTGCACTGTAGGGCTTCATCTTCCCAGCGAAATTTATAGCATTGTCAGGCACGCTGGGAGCCCACTGACAACGGCTGCAGTTTACAGGGGTTCGGTGGAACTGGAGGGGAAAAAAAAAAATAGCAGTGCTTCACTATCTAATACAATGCTTAGGGAGAGGAGCTCTCACATCCCAAAATAAAAATGAGCTGTTTTCCCCCGGAAAATGTATTTGTTGCTAATATAAAAATTTGTTGCTATAGCATTACAAAGTCACCAGCACAGGCAGGGTTCCCCAAAATACTGACATTCCTAAAACAGCCACTAAATTGACAGCACATGCTTGCCTGTAGTCCCTTTTGCCTTATTTTGACTGTTCCCATGAATGTTTACGGTGCTCATGGAAGCAGCTTTATTGATTTTGCTGATACGGGCTGGGATCGGAGTTACTGATTTTAACTTAATTCATGCTTTTTTCCCCGATAACAGGTGACCTTAATATTTACATGCTATTGCAACATCATAAATCCAGGCCAGGTCCTGTTCTGTTACATGGACTGTTGAAAATAAGAGTTAATATTTTCTTTTTAGGCAAGGAGCTCAAAACCAGACTGTAGTATGGGGAAGAAAACAGAGATATGGCAATTTACTCCAGCTGAGAATGTAGCCCACAGTGTAAAATTCCTTGTTCAACACAGCAGAGTGCATTAAAAAGACTGCTGTTGTTATTTCTCATGAGTTCATTATAACCTGCATGCTACTAAAATCTCCAGACAGCTGTGTTCCTTTTTACTCCAGTTTCAAACAATATAATTAAAAAAGGATTCGATGAAATGTAGACCATTTACCCTGGAATGCTGGCACCACCCAATATCAGCTAGTCTGTAAATACCAGATTAGTATCTATGAAGTAAAGGCTTTTATTCTATGAAGGAATATTCAGAAGAAAAACTCAACCTTAGTGAAGAATAAGCTTTATTTGTAAAACCCATAAAATCATCACAAGTGCTCTAAGAAGCTGGGAGAGCTTGCAAATGTTAAAACATAAGGAAACATTTTTGGACATTTAAGTGGAGGCACATAACGATGATGTACTTTTCCCCTATTAGTTTACTATATAAATGAGAAGACATTATAGAGTGAAATTTAATTAAAGTAATTGACCAAATTGCATTTTGTAGTAGTTATTGTCATTAGCAGCCCTGACTCCTCTGTCAAAAGGATTTGTTGAAAATTATTTCTAAGGGGTATTTACTATGAATATTAATCTCTTCAGTAAGTACCATCAATATACTAAAATTCACTTGAAGCACTTTATGGCAGACTGCAAGTAGAAGCGATTGGTGAAAAACACGGTGTCTAATCACGTTATCTTGGTTCACACACGGTTAAACCAGAAGTAGAACAGGGAGAGCAAATGTAATAAAAGGATATGGGATATATTATATCAAAGATGTGATTTAAGGGTACCTGATTTTCAAAGAAATTCAGGCTGCACTACCTGGAACATTGATGACTCTGCTGTTTAAAGCAGGTTTCTATATAGTCTTGCACTATCTCACTGGAAAAGTCTGGTAATTTCTGTTTGATCTTCCTGACTGTTTGCAGGAAGTACATAATTAAGCAGAATTCTTAAAGAGAAGTTGGTTCGCAGGTGCTTTTAACCTGTGCTACTCAGATCCCCAACAAATAATTCAGGTGCAGATTTTGACGCCCCAAATTTCATCAGTCAAGCAACACTCTTAGGTGAGCAGAAGGACACATTTTTTAAAACATCTTCCCAGCACATACCTGAAGGGCTGTGTCACATCGCTACCTGTTATAACAGCTGGAATAATGCAGCTTTCTCTATTCAGTGCTTCTTGATCTTCTCAGTGAGGAAGAAAAAGAAGCAGAGGTGAGGTGAGAAGGGAGGGATTGGAAATGAAAGAAAAAGAAAACTTTGAAAAGTTTAAAAAAAAAATGGGAATTGTTAGATTCTTTACAATTTCCCGTGTTCTGAGATGGAATTTGGAGGCAGACAGCTGTTTGCAGGAGGCAGAAACTGCACTGCTGCAATTCTGAAGCTGCAGGTTACAGGCTGGGATGGTCCCAGTGCCGCATGCCCTGAGCCTCTCTGTCCTGCACCTCTTGCAACTTTTTCCCTTCCTTTCCAACAAAGCCCTCTGCAACCTTAGTACTGCCTATGCTTAAAACAAACGCACAACGTCAAATAAGGCCTAAATACACACAAGTTGGGCACCTCAAGTTTTGCTACAGCTCTAGACAGCTTCTCTCGTCCTTTTAATAAGGGCTCAGATCCCTGCCATTTTAGCACTCTGCCTCTTCTTTCTCTGGTGCATCCCTGCTCTGATGAAATAAACAGGCTGAACTTTTATCAAACTTTTTTGGATGCTGTTCTGCATCTGTTCGCATGCAACACCACCCGCCCACAGAAACCGTTTTGGATGACTGTGATCAGCTGTGCCACAGAGCAGCAAGTGTCAGGTCACAAATTTCCTCAAAGTCAGGTCTTAGAGGAGACACTTCACCTCACCGCCCCAGTTCTCACATGTCTACAATAACTATCATTATCCCCATGTATAAAGTAACTGGTTAACATTCATATAGTGCTTTGGACAGAGAGATCACTATATAATTGCTAAGTTCAGTTGACACTCGGTTGATCCTCATTTGAATGGCAGGCACAGATTTTCCAAGAAATAGGAAAGGAGGCTTTATCCACATATTAGCACTAGTCAGCGTGGCCGCAGCTACACAATCCCCGTGCTCAAACAAGGGCTATCTCTGCCCCTGAACTAGTGACCTGGAAGTAAAACCCCAAACCAACTCTATTCCTGAGCAGAGTAAAAAAGGCAAACCATTTCTATAAGTGAATATAGCAAAAATCCTTAAGGGAGTCCACTGATTACACTACTGAGACTTGCATGAACTAACTAGGGTAAATAATTAGACTATATTTTAATTAATATATCAGTGCCTGCTAGCACAATATAGTTAAATTTGTGTCGCTATTACAGCTGAATGAGAGAAAACTCTGCTATTTGTGGTGAAATGGTAATCACGACCTTCTCAAGAGAAAGATAAGGCAAGAAAAGCCCTAGACCTTTGTGTGCTGTAAGAAGTCAAGAGGGGCCTCTAGTTCACCAAGTGCCCATGTTCCTCTTTTCTAGCTAGCAGACCTGAATATGGCAAAAAGTGTCTCTGGTGAAAAGAGAACACACACACACACATATATATATATGACACAGATCACAAAATGAGGGCTAAAAATACAGCTCAATTATTTGAAGTATATCTTTTTTTTTTCCAAGTTTGACCTTGTTAATACTTTGAAGCACCTCTGTGTCATATGAAAGAGCCCTTTCTGTACAGAAAAGGAAAAGTCTGCATATTACAACACAGGCTCTCTCGAAACCTTGCTTCCTTGGTGCCAATCTTGGGGGACAGCTCTTTCCTCCTTAGTGTTAGTGGTGGTTTCACAGGTGCCCCGATGATACCGATGCAGTGGCTTTGCATTTTGTAGCAGGCTGCCAGGGCTGTTCCTTCCTCTCCCCTTCAGCCCATCACCGTGGTGTCTGAACAGCTTCCAGAACACCACAGGGGAGGCTGAAAGGACCCCTCGTATCCCTCTTTCCTTTCCCAAGGGACATGCAGCTGCAATGCCAGAGATACCTGGGGCACCATGGCCCCAGGATGGGGTCAGGGGATGGGGAAAGACCCTCTTTCTTTTGCCTTCTTCCAAGAAAAGCGGTAAGCAAGCACTGCTGAGCCATGGCATGAGGAAGGGCCCTCCAAGTCTACGTTTCCCAAGGTGGCAGCTAATCTCTGCTTGGTGGCAGCCAGCATGAAACATGAGGGCTTGATTTTCAGGAGGTGGGAGGCTTAGCGCTTCCTGAAAATAAGACCCATTTAAGTTGTCACAACAGCAGTCACCTTGAAAGATTTAGGCCATCCTGTCTGGTTAGCTGGCCATTCCCCTAGCACTGTCACATTTATCAAGAACATCTGACAACTTTCCCTCCTTCAGAAAGCTCTTTCTTTTTTAATCTCTCCCTGAAAATTAAGGCACCACGTTGGTTAATTTTATTGCTCACCCAAATTTTTCCCACTTTTGGCCTCGCACAAGGCAGAGAACCATCCCTTCTCTTCTCCCCCAGTATCACTTATCGAAAAAAGATGGAAGGAGTCACCACACAATTCAGACTCAACATTAATCTTCCCCCTGGCCTCTCATTACTTTGCCAATAAGATGATCTTCCTCACACCACATTTCGACATATTTGACATCTGTCATAAAACTCAGTTCACACATATCTGTCTTCTGGTAAAATGAGTCATCCTACAGAGACCCATACTGTACTGTTAGAGTCTTGCCAGAAATAATTATTGACATATTGTCAACACATCCAGCCTACTGTATTAATAGGAGTCATAAATTACTGGCCTTTTTCTTCCCTCTCCCTACCAAAGAAACGAGGGGACATGCAGCAGTAAAACAGGTACATGGCATTCGAGTGATGAATTCAGGCATGCCCACTCATTGCTTTCTAAAAGACATGCTCAATTTTATCTTATCCAAGAGAAAAACTAGCTTTAGAATTCATTCAAAACTGATAATGAATTTTCCTCTTTTTGGTAGCCTTTTTTCTACCTTACTCCTACACAGGTTATGCTCATCAAAACGAAGCCCAACTACAAGCTCTCTACAATTGCAGCTAATCAGCAACACTCGCTTTGGGAAAGAGTGTTAGGACAAATAGAGTTTGGGCTATATAACATATAGCCCATAGTTTGCCCATATAACATCATAGACTACCTTGAAGGAAGAATTTAACCTGTTCGTGGTACTAGCAAAACTTTTTTTCTTTTCATTATGTACATGCAGCACTTGCTAGTTCACATTGTTTAGTACATTGATCCGAAGTACACTCCAGGATAGTTTTCTGCTCTTTTTGAAGGGGTGTCTTCCATGGTAAAGGGAGAAAGAGAATAACAGAGGTTAGAACCATTGCCTGAGGACATGAACAGCCTTTACTAGAACCAAAATGCTACACTGCGTTTAAATACTGTCGCGGGTCCTCCTTGAGGTTTCTACAATTGGTTCTCTTACCATGTTCTTGCAGCCTAGGGTGTCATGGGTTTCTCTTGCTCCACACATTGGTATCAGAGGCACAACGACGTGGTTAAAGCAGACCCAAAAGCAGGAGCACATGCTTGGTGTTAGCATGGTGCCTCAGTGCAGGGGCAGGCAGGGATGGACATCACATGATGTCACGCACCACTGGCTACAAGAAAAGGCCTTGGGGTGATTAAGGTTGACCAGTCTAGAGCCAGGCAGGATTTGACCTTTAGCAGGTGAATTCTGTGATTCGTAGTACTCTACTTTCTCTTTCCTGGCTAGGGACCATGATATCCCTGCTGGAAAAGGGGAGAACAGAGGCTTTCTTGGGAAGGATGCTTGTTTTGCACTGGCAGCCTTTAGAAGGTTAGTACGATACAGAACATAAGAAGGCTTCAGCATATGGGTTTGCTGCGGGTAGTGAAAGCGAAGGGAAAATCCACGGAAAGTCATCTGTGCCTAGCAGACTTTTGGGAGCATACTCGCACTTCTTGCCTTAATCCAGCACAAAGGCCAATGCTCATTTTAGGGCCACCACCTCTCATCCTGTCAGTAAATCAGTGACTCAGTGCCAAAAAAAACCCCTCAGATCTTTCTGACTAAACTTCATTTGTTTTTTAATTACCTTGCCAGCAAACTGCCCAGATGAAGGGGGTTTGCACACTGCAGAAAGGCTCCACAGGCTCAGCAGCAGCGAGAACATTACCTTGGTATTTTAAGGTTTTGGCCCTTCCATATATACATGAGCACTGAGCACATCTCAAACTAATTAATAAGCTGCTCTGTGCATTACCTTTCTTTTTCCCCTTTGATTTATATACAAATTATTTTTAGACAAGAGAAAAAAAGAAGTTTCACTAAAAGAAAACTGAGGTCTAGCACTTCTGCTCTTCATCTCCATGGCATTTCAGGCTTGTGGGGAAAGGGAGGAAGGAAAAAAGGTCGAGGCTGCCCTAGCTCCTTTCACCTTCGTTCCCCCCAAACCTCTCAGGCATCCTCACAAAAACAACTCCCTTCCCCACTCCCCCTCAGAACTCAGGAGGTTATATTCCCCAAATCCTAGGTATCTTTGACCTATACTCTGTGCTCTCTCCCGCAGTTTTTACAAGGGAAAGATGTTACAAGACAGTTTTTGGTTTGTTTTATAGGCTACCTATGGGTGGCACACGCCTGGAATAGCTGACTTTACGGCAGCTCTTCTAACCTTAGGCTGTGCGCAGTGCACAATGGCAGAGGCAAATGAGACACATAGTTCAAGTGTCTAGATCTTGGACAATCCTGGGGAAAAAACAGACCATTTTAATTACCATTAATTACAGCACCCCTAAAATTACTCTGGATTTTTTCAGGATTAAAATTACCTAAGGTAAGAACACAGAAAACTGCTTGTGCTTTTCTGCTTGAGCACAGCGTTTTGACTCACTGAAGTATGCTTTTATTATTAACTCTGGTAACATTTAAATTAAGTCATATTTTGATGGAGGAAAGGAGGGAAATGAGGAGCCTTGGGAATATTTTTTCTCTTGTTTAATTGCAGTGCATTTGGTACATTCCATAAAAGAAAAAGTAGATCTGCTCTTCAGAGAAAAAGAAAGTTTTCAGGCCCCACTAGTCGAGATAGTTTGGCAGCACATAGAACGATAGAGAATTATCATCTGTCCAGGGAAATCCACCCCCTGCTTCTCCTTCTTTCATGCAAGATGTTCCTGCTCACTTCATCCTTGAACATTTAAACACTTGCAGGACCACACACCTACAATGCGTTATTTGCAGGGCTTTCTAAGCCTAAATCCACTGTGCATGCATGTGTATCTGTGGGTGGGAATGGCTGGATAATGTTACTCTGATAGCTGATGATAATATTTCTACCAATTGTTAAGCTTCCTAAGTCTCCACTTTGTGGATGCTTTAGTGTATCACTTTCTAAAAAAAAAAAAACGCAGCCTAAGGAAAGGTACGAGGCAATAACGTGTTCATGTGAGATTATCTGGGAGCCTCTGATTCAGTCCAGGGAGAAAACGTCTCCCTCACACAAATGCACCTTTCTAAACACTTCAGGGGTCATATGGTTCACGACAGGCCTGTGTCAGAACAGCCATAAAATAAAGGTGGCAGTTCAAGCTGTCTTTAACTAGCAGTGCAGCAGGTACTGCAGAAACCCAGATGTCCTGCTTTCAGAGCTGCTTGAAAGTGGCTTCTTGCCTGAAAGTGTTCTGCTCTTATTTTAGACACGAGGAAGATGAGTGAGGGCTGAATGAGTAGGTTTCTTTGGTGTTTTAGGAGAAGTGTGGGAGTAGAGATTATAATTTGAGTCAAATTCCTAATTCCCCACAGACCTGTAAAATCAGAAGGAGTTCCTTCCCTTTTATCTTTACGTGCACGTACTGCTGGGGGATGTTAGAACAGAGACAGGTGAAAATAAATTAAAAAGTTGTGCTTTTTTTACTAATAAAGTGAGTTTAAGGAAGACCAAAAAAAAAAAATAAAGAGCAGTTTTTCTGGTGTTATGACGAAAACAAAGAAAATTAAAGAAATCTATTACTCTGGATAGCATAGACTATTTATCTGGGAATATTTGGGCAGTCATAGCCTTTTGGGAACCACTCCAGCCATGTTTAGCTCACTTGCTGTGCCATGGTAAGTCTACCTGGAGGTACCACATCTCAAACAAAACACAACATCTTCTGTGACTTTGTTAAAAAATATTGGTTATGGCTACCTTAGGGCTCAACTCTTCTGACAGAGATTTTTTCTCAGATTCTCCTCTTTCTCCACTGTATCAACACACAGTCTCAAAGCTTCTCAGGCTCGGCAAATTAACCACAGTTTCACTCCTCAAAATACTTGACATTCTTCCTCTGCAGCATCTAAGAAATCTCTACCTGATCACAGCTAGACAGGAAGGAGCTTGCGATCACCTAACTAAAACTACGGAATTGTACACACACCAACACCTGTGAAAGTATCCTTCTAATGCTTCCAGTTTTCCTTTTTATTTAGTGTATTTCACCTTCTCAGGCTCTAAGATATGAACCAAAATCCATCAAGTTATGGGGTCGGAGGAAAAGGCACTAGTTTCCAAAACTTTATGCATCAGGTTCTTATCATTTCTTTTGGGGCAAGATTCATTTGCTACCATTCCCAATTTACTTAAATGTGCCCAGTTTTCCCTAGCTAGAGTTATGCTGCTCAGCAGTTTTGCATATCATGTTCTACACGAGTGATCTGTACAGCCCTTGGGCAAAAGATTTCCTTTAAGAGGTCTGTGAAAGGTAACTGAGGAACTTAAATCTAGTGTTAGGAGGTTTGAGTTTAACACAGAAGGAAAAAAAGTCCTATGGATACATATTTTCAGAAAAGGGCAAAAATCACTGCTGCATATATCTGTAGATTGTCTGATAATACAAGGTTCTGACTAGATAAAACTCTCTGTATTTTACATTAAAATAAATAACAATTATTATCTTGTTCCCATCATCCTATTAGGCTGCATTGGTCTCACCCTGAGAACTCCCCTGGTTTGAAAGAGAGGTCTTTTTTTCCACAGATGACTGAAGAAATAGCTTACAGGGAAAGTAATCTATGTTTAAGAGAGAAAAAAAAAATAGCACTAAGGAAAACTTAAACAACAGAAATGAAACATGAATTTCATCCTGAAAGCAGAGACATGACCACTTGCATCCATCTTCTGTGTGAGCAGGTTCCCTGGTCAGGATCTCACTTCTTTCAAAGTCCATCCTCCATCACCAGAAGCCTCCTGTGCTGGTTGGCAGTCTCATTGTCCCAGTGCCTGTCATGGGAGGTCATGATAGATGGCCACATTGCAACCCCTTTAGAAGGTTCTTGTTCATATCATGCCTAGAGACGTTTTTTGATCAATAGTCGATTCTTTATAACAGTATGTGCCAAAAATGTATTTATGCATTTTATATGTACATGTGTGAATAAGTGGTTGGAGAATTGGTAAGGTGAACAGAATACATTTGATAGCTTTCAGCATTTTGGAACCCAAAGCAGTGGAATCTCATGAGAAAATGCAGTCATTTGCAGCATGTGCAATATTTTTTAAAAAATATTTTAGTCAAAGAAAGAACAGTCAGGGTATTTTCATTGAAAGGAGCACAGAGACTTGAAATAACTAGGTTTTGATACTAGCCATATTGCACTTCACTTTTCCTCAGCACAGAATGCCAGCTTGTTTCTTCAAATTAAGACAATATGCTTATAGTGATGAACCTTATTGGCCATCTATCTTCCTTTTGTAATCTGGCTCTCATCAAGTTGAAATGAAGCCATTTCTTCTGACTGTGGCTGATTAAACACAGAGTAAACCTAGATCTCTGAGGAGGCTCTAATGATTCTCCACAGGCCTAGTGTCAGCCCAGCACCTGCAGCATTCGGCTTCCCCATTTCCATCATAAAATGAAGCATCTGTTACAGAGAAGTGTTATCTTTTTATCATTGATGGTATCTTTCTGTTTGAATTCACCTACCCCATTTGGTATAAATTACAGCCATTTCGTATGTAATGAATGGTCACACAGGATGCACTCTGGTTATTGAGGGTTAAAAGGGCACAAAATCCTTTTACTAAACCTCTATTAAACTTGGTGAAAGTTAAGACTACATGGTTTGTGTAAAACCTTCTTTCTTACAACAAACAGGAGGAAATACTTATCACAGCTTAATGCTCAAGCATTTTGATATTGCTTATCTAAATACTGGCCTTTGAGTTCTTTGGAAGCAATTTCTGTGGAAGCATTATTAGTTGCAGGGAACAGAAACAGAGAGAAACATATTCATGCCAGAGACATTTCTGTCTCAATAACCTGATTAACCATAAGCCTAAAATGTAAAAGTAGACAAGATTTGTTTGCTGGAAAGGTTATTTGCCAACTTAGAACCTGCTGCAAATCCCACAGAAGTCAACTGGCATATTTTCAATTATATTAACAGAATTTGCTTGGATCAGGCCAAAGATCAGCAAGCTGTTTATATTTTGTGCGATCCACGTGTTCTTCTACATTTTACTGTCTTCAGTCTTCCCTTTAAACTAAAACAAAAGGCAAAATTGTCTTAGAAGCCATTCTTTTTCAGCTGTTGGAGATCTGGAGCATAACTTTTCAGGCATTTCATTCTGATCCACCTACAATGTAGATGGTTTGGACAGCTTCACAGCTCAAGCAATAAAAGATACTCCAACAGATTTTAACTCAGAAACAGAGCTTTGCTCGTTGTTTCTTGAAGTGTCAGTAAAACTTTTGGTAACAAGAACATCATTAAAAAGCAATCAAGTAATTTCCAGCTATGAACATACAGCTGTAAAATACAGTAGTCGGGACAACAACTGCCCAGCAGTTTTTTTGGTCATATGAATCTGGTAGACATTGTTGTAATATTTAAAGAGCTCAAATAAATGCAGGCCTTCCAGGTTAGATCTTGCCAATACAGATGTATTTAGTGAACCTAAGAACAGACACTCTATCAAGTAGCTAGTTCACATATCATGCTCTTACTATTTGGAGGACAGCAGACATTAGCACCACCTATTTCTTAGCTAATTACTGGGGTATTCAATCACTGAAGTGTAAATTAAACTGGGAAAGGAGACGCAGCTACCGTCCAAGACATTTCTTTCCATTCATCTCTGTACACTGCACTCCAAACAGGACATGCCACCACTTGAGCTACTATGATCTACAGCCTACCATATTCAGGAGGCTGAAGTGCGTATCCATTGCAGTACTCTCTCTAGGCTTCACATTTCTTCTGTATGATACAAGCTGTTATTACTGTCCATCTCACCAAGACTGCGGGAGATTTCTTTTCCATGTAAATATTGAGAGAAGATGGAAAAAGTAGTATTATCTGCATTCTATTGCATTACAGATGTTGGATGATCAAAAACTGAAGTTGTAATCCGAAAGGAAAAGTTCTATTCACAGCCCATTTGGTGGACCTTTTGCCTAGTTATTTTTCATGGCATAGAACAGGCAAAATAATCCAACTGCACAGAAGCAATTTAAAAGTCCACACTTTATCAGGTTTAAACTTTCAAATTCTTATTATCTACAGAGGACTTGGAGAGATAGTGTGGAAAATGGGCCCATTGCGGGGAAAAAAATCATTCTTGGGGGGAAAAAAAAGGGTGAACAACTTTGTACTGAGATGCATTTTCATGAACATTTTGCTTTTCTGCATTATGTGTCCATTTTCTATTGATCCATTTTGTAGCAAGCAAATCATATTGTTCCATCACAAGAGCACACTTGTTATTCCAAATAATTGGGACATGAGTCATCTTAGTATCATAGTTGGCATTAGTGATATATGGGGCTGATGACTGATGAGTCCAATGAACGTTTGACTTGTGTAGACTTAATATGCAGCTGAAAAACTCAGTTAATTCAGAAGAGACACAGCATAAAAGCGATAGCATCTTGTAAAAGCAAGATCTAAGACAGGCAAAAATGCAGTAACACTAGTGATGAAAACAGCTTAGGATTTCTCAAAGCAGCTGAAAAACGGGAGAACTTTTTCATTAAAAAATTCAAAACTTGAATGGTTTCCACTTGACAAGTAAAAAATTAATTTTTTAATTTTTCTACTCCTTCCATCATTTTTTTGCAACTGCTGGAACTGGTTTGTTCCATGTCCACTTTCTTTCATGTTTCCTTTTTGTTACTTGAGTTGAAAAGTGAACTTTATCCAAAATTTCAGCTTGGTTTGGAAAGTTTTAGCAGCAGAAGGAAATGAAATTAGCCCAACCACTTTAAAGAGCTTCAGTTTTTCTTTGTTCCCTCTATAACTTCTCCAGACTTAGGTTTGAAACAGTCTGAAAACAGGACAATGGGAGGAATAAAGATGAGGAGTGCAAAGGAAAGAGGGAAAAAAGATAGAAAAGAAACAAACCACCATATATTTTCCTGTAGAACGAAAATATTTTTAAAGCATTATTTCTCATGTTAGCTCAAACATAAAAATCTGATCAGCTCCTGCTTTATTCTCCTCTCACAGCCATTGCTAGTTAAGTAGCAGTGCTTCCATCTAAATGTTTTAGCATGATGTCAAGGTATGAATCTTGCCTCTGTTCTGTGTCAGATACAATTTATGTTAAAAGCCACCTTCTGTAAGCTCTTCTTCCACTTAGTGCATCTCAGCCAAAAAGGTGCCCCAAAATTAACCATCTTCAAAGCTGCCTCAGAGTACTGAAACTAATAAAAGCTTCTCTCAGCAGCTACGCACCCCGAGGGCAAACAGAAAGCAAGCAGGGCCAATGGGAGCAGTCAGTGTTTTCTTCTTCTATGGGACAGCTGGGGTGAAGAGAGAATGTTCTCCACCCCAGATTTTGCCCACACATTTCAAAAAAGAAAATAAATAAATAAAATAAAAAGAAAGTTTAGAACAAAATATGAGAGGTGGATACCAACTTATATGATTGTGAGGAACAATATGTGGAAAATGTTGCGATCACCACAGATGAAAGATCTTGGAGATGAAAGTGGAATTTCACAGCAGTTATCAGTCCGCTACATCAACAACAATGCGTCTGGACAATAGACTAGTGTCATTGACTTGCACTATTTTAAAGGCCTTTAATACTGATTACTGCACAGTGAACAAAAGCTTTTCTTGTGGGAAGTCTGAAAAGGTTGATTATATGTATATTATAGCTGAAAATGAATCAGACAAGTAGTAAGTTATGAAAGTATGAATATAAGAGAATAAAGCCATTCACTTGCCTTGAATTACTTTAGTTTATCTTCTTAGGCTGAATTGTGACTGTGGTCTTTTGCAACTCAAATAAAAAGCATAGATCAAGATGATATAAAGATACATGGGTATTGCCAGCATTAGGCAATAAAACCAGTAGCTAGAATGGAAGAAAACCTTGATATGCAGTGAATTTAAAAAAAAAAAATACAGTAATATAGGCAAAAAGCAGCCAGACGCTACAGTCAAATTTAATATGAAGACCATAAGAAGATACAATTATGTTCAATTTAAACTTTGTTTGAAAGCTCCTGAGAGATGAGAACGGATGACGACTTTCATATTAGGCCCTACACAGGAGGATCTATGTCACTCTCACAGCAGAATTATCAAGAATTCCTTCAAAATTCAAATTCCAATACACCTGCACACCTTGAGCAGATTTTGTAGACCAGGCACTCAGAAAAAGACTAACTTTATTTAAACATAGCCTATCTGCTCTAAAAGTCATAATAAATACAGAACACCCAGTGTTATTCCTCTGAAATAACGCTAACACCTCTTACAATAAAAAATCCTAAATTAATTTTAGTCACTACATTAGAGGGTCATTTCCAAAAGATGAAAGTACATATTGTAGCAGGGCAGAAGGATAACAGAGGGCAGAAAAGAATTACAACACATACTAGTATTACTGAAAAAGAGCGCGAGTTGTGATATCCATGAAATGTTAAATTTTCCGCTATTCACAAGGCTCTGCATTCCTAATATCTGTAAAGAACGGTCATCTTGGATGCTAAAATATAACCCAAGTGCTTGAGCCACAGGGCTAAAATACTCCAAAGCTGCCATTATTATGTCCAGCTGACTCTGCCATTTAGCACTTCTCCCGTAGTGCCAGCGCTGTAACCCTACCCCCAGAAGTTGGACGGGGAGTTATGCCACTGACTCCAATCTGATCTGGCTGTCGGACAAGCAACACATTGAATCCCTGAGGACTGCGGGCCACGGGCAAGGCTTGCGGTGGAGCCAGGTTTCCACCTGGTTGGCCTCAGCTTAGGCACGCAAAAATGGACCAAATCAGTGCTATTGAACTATGTGCTAAGGGCAGCGTCATGAATAGGACCTCCCTATACATCAAGGCTGGCAGAAAGAGGGTGACAGGACTTTCTTGAGCGTTTTGCCTTTTTTCTTAGGAGGCAGCGTACGTTACATGTTTCACAAAGGGCCATGGCCATAAGAATAAGGCCAAGCAATGCTAATCTTTGTGCTTCGCTTACTGTACAGATAGCTCGTGTTAGCCACTGACTTCCTGATGTTTATGCGTGCTAAGTGCACCCGATCTCACCGAGAAATTCAGGCACGTATGTGTTTAGACACATTGTTTAGATGTAAGACAACTCTGTGTTTAAATGCTGCAGGGTATGTACAAGCCCTCCTGGTTTTTGTCTAGATGTCACATGAGTACATGTATACACAAGCGCATACACACACATGTAAGAAGTATCTTTCAGTCTACAGACAGTTTCCTAGTTGATGTTTGTTAAAATTAGTGGGTTTGTCAGTCAGAATTAGTCACAGATGAAGCATGAGCTTTAGAGTGGGTTGTCTTTATTGAAAGTTTTATCTGTCACTTAATGGAAGATGTATTATCAATTTTGATGGCACTGCTTTTTTTTCGGATAACAGGAGTGTTACATCACAACCCAAATTTATTCTTATTTCA
Source organism: Eudromia elegans (assembly GCA_003342815.1). Classification (NCBI taxonomy): domain Eukaryota; kingdom Metazoa; phylum Chordata; class Aves; order Tinamiformes; family Tinamidae; genus Eudromia; species Eudromia elegans. Next base: position 1,645,591 of record PTEX01000153.1, on the reverse strand, counting down.
AATGCATGCCGAGTTATTTTACAATGTGTTTGCTGCACCCAAGGCTCTCTCACAGATGCAATACTCAACTCTAACAGCACAGAAACTGGTGAATCAGCAAAAAGAAAGAACACCGCACACGCCAAATATTTTCATGGAGCAGAATATTACTTACAGAGCTTGACTTTCACCTGCTTCAGACTTTTTATTGCAAAAAGGCCATAAAAGCACTGTTTCTAGGAACAACAGAAGATTCTACGTTTTTAATCAAATAACAGTTTAGCGGTGCCAGTTTCTCTAAGTATGATCTATTACCCTTATGTAAATCTGGAAAAACAACACTGACATGAATGGAATTAAATCTGGAGTCATTCAAGAATAGCCAAGACCCAAATCTCGCCAATCAATAACCTCTTGTTCCAGATTGCAAAACTTCTTGTTAGAATACAAACACGCTTTTATTAGAAGAGTTTAAATGAGTTATTAGTGACGTCTTCACTGAGTGATTTGGGTATTTCTACTTCACAGAAGAGAACCTCTTCCTCTCTTTAAAGTCATGAGTTGTTTTAGTTTAAATTAATAGTAAAAGTTTCTTGCTTTGGGTTTGCTGTCAGCTAAGGGATTTTAAAGAGTCATTGTCCATGTAGAAATGCTATGACATAAAGACCACAAAGACCACTCACCCAAGTGAGATGCATCCTCATCTTCTTATCCCCAGTTTTCCAGAATTAATCCCAATTTACTCACCCCTCATAATTTGGGGCACAATTTTTCTCCAAACTGAGGAGGTAATCCAAATTTAGAGCTGGGGAGGCAAGAATCTCTATATATTTAAATTGAAATGAATGGATTTGCGACCATTCAGACAACGGGAGATTGCGCTTTACAAATTCAGAAGGCTGCATTAAATTACAATATGTCCCAGAAAGTGCTTTGTCATCAGCACAGTGGCACAGATCAGGAGTGCTTTGGTGGCTCTTCTAGTTCTTTTTCTATAAATAAGCATAGCGGCCAATCTTGTGCCATGCTGACATCAGTAAACACAGCAATCCTTAGAACTCTCTTTAAAGTATTTTGGCTACATGCAGTGGAGCTTTAATAGGATCAGTCTTTTCCTGACAGGGCACAGTATGTTGACTAAGTTTAGTTACACTTTATGATTTCAAAGGCGTCTTCCCCCATTTTCCAAGAGATATTCCCCCCTCCTTTTTTTTTTTTTTTTCTCTCTAAGAGAGCAGTGATCAAAGTGCCTTTAAACATGGTATTCATGGCTACTTTGAGTTAAAAAATGAAACCTAAAGTGATTCCAAGTAACACTTCATTTGAATTTAAGGTAGATATAAATTTCCTCCACTCAACCACTGCGGTTAAAGAACAGTTTAGTAAAGTATTTACCTCTGCATATCAAACTGGAAGTTAACCGTGTGAATAGCTCTCTGAACCTGAAATGACACCACCTGTGTGCTGAAAGTTAGAGGGGCTCAAGAACTTTGTTAGACCAGCCCAAGGGGACCGTACATCATGCAGAAACAAGCCAACAAGCTCTAAATGGAACAGAGTATTCCTCTTTATTTTAATTACATTCAGTTTATTCAAGCGTTGGATTGCCTACAACAAAGGACTGGCCAACTTGATTACGGCAAAGGAGGCTGGGACCAAGGGGAATATTTATGCCACTTGCCCAGATTACCTTCAGCATGTAACACTAAACGCAGTCATGTGCAGGACTTCAGAGAGGACTGCAAACCCTTTAGTGTCCACACCTAGGTTTTGTTTTTATAGTATTGACGGAAATGCCTCCTCACTGCAAACGGGGTATTTACCTTGGAAGGAAAAGCCAAGCCGCTTCTGCCAGGATTTAAATACAGTGATCCAGGGGAGCATGTTTTCCATACTTTATGCTCCGAGTACCAAACTTCCTGCACCAGCACTCAATACATGGTCCAGTTGGAGCTAAGAGCAACCTGCCATCCCCCTTCCTACACACCCATCGCAGCAAATTTTTGTTTGTTTCACCATTTCTTCTAAAATATAGAGCTTCTCTAGAGACCTGACTTCAGTTTATAAAAAAAAGCATAGGGGAGCCTATTACCAGAAAGCATCGTCATTCATTTGCTTTCCTTGGAAAAAGAGGGGGAAAAAAACCCAACACCATTAATTGTTAGAGTGGAGTAGGAGAACAACACAAGTTTATGCCATTGATTCTCTCCTGTTTGGAGCCTGAGAAGTTAATGTATTCATCTTCTCTTTAATGCCAGCCTTCCTTAGCATTATTCATACAACTTAACTCACGCTGCCTCCTCCTCATCCCTCCTGCTTTGCCTCATGCTTCTCAAAAGGAATTTCTCTGCATGGCACATCAGAAACTAAAAATCTGAGTTGCTATCTTACTTCCAAACCAAGCTGTTGTCAGCATTAAACCTACACAATACATTACAATATAATCCATTTACAGGGTGTCTTATCATGCAAATAACTCAAGGTGCCTCACAATAAAATAAAAAGGACGAAAGGAATAAACCTCTGCCTTTGGAGGGCACAAAAAGGAAACCTTGAAATTTACTTTCAAACACACTAATGGCTCTTTTCTCCCACTGAGGCATGAAGAGAGATGGGGGAGAGGATTTGGCCACAGAATTCCTATTAGCATTTGATGGGAGTTAAATGTGCAAATCCACCACAAGATCACTGGGAGACCCCAGAAAAGGAGAAACTTCTGTGAGATCTTGAAGAATGAAGATTCAGAAAGGCAGGAGCATTAGCAAAAAACTTGGTCACCAGAAGATCATCTTGCTGGCCTAGATCTAAAGAAATATAAGGCCTTAATGATCTGGCTTAGGTGCATAAGTCATAAAAACTCAGAGCAACACAGAAGCAGAAACACTGTTTAAAAGTAAGAATCACTTTGGCCAGTGCTTACTTCTGACTCATTTCCAAAAAGGGTCCTGGTTTAAATTAATGTTCCATTATCGGTGTAGAAATAGCAAATAAAAAGCACTTTTCCCCTTCCTATTTCATTTGTTTTCATTTTCCATAGCTCTTCTTAGACTGTTATAAACTGCTCATTGCAAGAGCTGGATCAGTAATTTCCTCCCTCTCATTTGCTCCCCTGGGTTAGAGCATGAAGAAATCACAGGCGCTGAACAGATCGTCTGCCAGAAGAGCAGAACAGGGAGTGATTTGTGACCAAACCACATTTTGGATCCCGATTCTTCCTTGCTCCCCGAAGGGAGTGAGCACTGCCAGCTCCCTGCATGGCCCGCAGCATTCCCCGGTTCATGCCAGACAAGTTCTACTCAGATGACAGCCAAATGATGGGGTAAAGCAAGTCTGCCTGCGCTCCACTTACATGCACATGACTGGGACTGACACCTCACGCCTTGTACGGTGCCCAGAAGTGCAACAACCTTAGGAGAAGTGACAATTCGACCCGTTATTTTGCTGCTCCTAGAGAACAAAACTTTAATACAGTGAAGATGCCATATACTGAGACATAAATCAGCATTTGGAATAAATATGCATGGAGATACTAGACTTTCTAGGAGGCTTTCTAATGCAAACATTGCTCAGGTTGTATTTGATACAACCATTTGTCCTGCTGGCTTTTTAGCCAGCTGGAGATACTTGAAATCAGACTGAGGAGTAAAAATACTGTTGCAACAAATTCAAACTATTAAAGATCTCTAATTGACTTAGAACAAAAGAGTAAAGGTTCAAAAATGATCAGAGGTGTGCTTTATTAGCTAAATAATTAGGCAGTGTTAGTCAAACACTTCAGCTTTGCTAGGGATTCAGAATTGCCCTGTTGCTCTTTGATCTAAACAGTCACACTCAAGGTGTTTTATTTTCCATTTAGTGCTGACCAGATGTACATGCAGGCTCAAATTCAAGATGTTTAGTGAGTGTTCAGCTTTGGGGCACTAAGAAACAGAATAAAGAGGACTGGAGAACCTCAAACTTCAGCAGATGCCCACCACCAGAGAATAAAACTGCTGGCAGAGTTGAGTATTTCCTCTTGTTCCTAAAGGATTGTGTCCAGTATCCAAGATTTCCTGGATACTTGCAAGATTTGCTGCATTTTTATTTCTCATGGCCATTGACAAAGCATCAAGCCATATCTTCTACAAATCCACCACATGTCTTGCATCTTTCTATCACGTTCTAGCATGACTGAAGCATGTTCGCGCTCTCTAACTTACTTCCAAGTCCATAACAGCTATGGAAAACGACGACTATATCCCAAGGTCAGGTCTACATCCTCGTGCTTTCTGTGGTCAGACCATGCACAGTGAAGTCTACAGGCACAAGCAGGGAGCAAAGGAATTCCTCATTTGTAAGCTCCCTTTCTGCTGGGTCCCAGCAGTTATTGTTTCTCTGTTTTTCTGAACTCTCTCTTTACTCAGATTTGATTGCATTTTGTCTTTAGGATGCCCAGCTCTGTGTTCAGCTCCACTGACTTAAAACCAATACATTACTTAAGCTGTGAATGATATTTCGTACTGCCAAATGATATCAGACTGTGGCCTATGGCACAGGCTAAGAAATAATGAACTCCAAGTTACTTTTTAAGAAACACTAACGTAAAAACAAGTCGGAAAGAACTGTATTGCTTGACTCTTTTTACTTTAAAATGTTAAGGCCAATCCATCTGCCATTCTAAAAAGAAACAAAGCCCCGCTAAGATACTATTCCTCCTTCATCTATCACATGTAACTGGACATGTCTGTCAGTCTTGGTTTGCAAGAGTCCTTCCTCCTGAGCCACAGCTAATTTCAGATGAGACAGAGGGACATGTATTATCTGGCTTTCCAGGATCAGAATCAGGTCTGCCTTGGTAAGCTAAGCTTTAGCTTGGAGAGAAATTTTATGGCTGAGTTATAAAAACCCTAGAAACAGGGGAGTTTATGACAGAACCACTGACAGACCCTTAACTATGGCAGTATTCACGGTTGCCACTACAAGAAAGGCATTATGTTGGAGGGCAGTAAAGTTAAACCTGCCCATAGGGCATTCTGAAATGTTAACTCCTGGTGCATATAGTTAGATTTTTAGCACAGGTGTACTCTCCAAATAAACTTGGCTTCCAGAAGCCTTCTCCTTTTCAAAAAGACAAATGAAAAAAAAAAAAAAGGGAGAAAAAAAGAGAGAAAGAAAGGTTTTCATCTGTGACACTGGAAACATTTCTGTAGTTGTGAACAACTACATTTGATTAAAATCTGTCAGATTTATCTTCTTAGAAAGAGGGAAGAAATATGTGTTTTCCTCAGAAAGGAAATCAATGTGTCTTTATGATAGATGCAGAGTGAAAACAGGGATGGTGTCACTTTAAATGGTGTAGCAGGAAGGATGGGTTAACCCACTAGATATTACCATCAGCTGCTGACATAATTGTGAGGCAAAGCCCTGGTTCTGATCTTATATTCTGCATTTATAGGACTTTTTCATATGGTTACTGACCCAACAGCTATTACTCGGACTCGTAAGGCACAGCATCTTCAGCATAGAGACACTGTGGTTTTTCTTCTCGCCACATTTAACACACCCTATTAAAATCTCAGTAAAAAAATGCCCTTGGCTTTTGCTGGCATTATTAATGCTGGAGTCCAGATAACTTTTTTTAAAACAGTAAAATAATAGTAAAATAATTTTACCCAAAATACCACAGAATTTGAATACTGCTTGAAGTGCACTGATTGATTTAGTGGCCAAAACAGATTTTCACCTAGCAATAATTATCACCAAAATGAGAAAAAAAAAATCAATTGAAAGAATGAAATAGAGCTCAATTACAAGCACTAGCCTAATACTCTTATCAAACTATTTGACCTCAACAAATGCATTATCAGCTTGGATTATGACATTATCCAGTTACCAAACAAAATGGTTTAGAGCTGTACATATAAATACTCGATCCTTATTCTGGAAAGCTTATAAGCTAAATAGAGAAAAGAAATGAACAACAATTACACCCCTGAGCCTGAAGAAGGTTAGAACAGCTTGCTCAGGAATACAGATATTTTGGCAGATAAGGAGTATAACCTCTATATCCGGAATGCTGGACCATGGCACCAAGTAGAAAGTCAGGCTTTCCTTTTCAATGAAGTGATCTTAAATTTAACGAACTAAACCAGGCCAATTTTTAATGCCACGCATTATACAGCACCCTTCTCTGGTCTACAATGATCTCCTTTAAGAAAGTTCTATTTGAGTTCCTTGAAGGACTCAACAAATGCATAAATATGATCGAGTCCAGGTAGCGTACAAAGATTTTTCCAAAACATTTTAAGAAGGCTTCAAAGAAAAGTCTCTTGAAGAAATTGAGCTGCTATAAGATAAGATGATCAAAAGAATAAATACTTCATACTGGAAAAAGTTTTCCAGTAGCGTTCTGTAAAGTACCTGTGTTATGAACTATGCTGGTCATATATGAACAAATGACAAAATTATTCAGGACTGTCAAAGCTAAAAGATCTTATCCTACTGAGTGCCAGAGACCAGAACAAATTCAGGGTCACTAGGTGGAGGGTAATGCGCACACAGGCTCTCGGCCCATTTATGCTAGGAAGATGGTGACTGAGAATAATTCTCTCCAATCGATCAATCCAATGCTCCTCAAAAGGGAAAAGAGAGTACAAAACAGGATAATGTAGGGAATGAAAATCCAGAAAATACCCTTGTGCCATGTGTGTTTTTTCCTCATGCAAAGGTTCACACTGACCACCAGATTTAGATCCAAGAAAGAAATCAACACCAAATCAGAATATCAGGCACAGCACAAGAGTTCCTACAGCATGGGATTACCTGGATATATTTCAGCCAGCCAGTTTCCTTAGCCCCTTATGCTACCTTGACATGACCTATTCTCTGCCTACAGTTAATATCAGGGCAACAACGAAGGGCAGTGTCGAAAAAAAATCTCAAGGAGTTTTAAATAGGTTGCAATCTCTGGGCTTATTGTAGGTAATTTGAAGTACTTAATAGCTGTGATATACAGGAGGTCACATGAAATCATTTAGAAGTCCTCTCTGGATTCAATTTCGAAGAATTTATTAATCTCTGCCTGGCATGAGAAAGATAATGGCATTTCCTTTAGTAGAGCCTCAGTTGGTGCCAAAAGCAGAAGTCTGACTGTCATCAAATCAGCCAGTGAAAACAAGAGGGGTATTTGGTTGTTTATTTATTGAGTCATTCCAGCTTGATATTGGCTTTATGCCAATGCATATAGGTTCAGAGATAAAGAGTTATTTCTAACGATAGCAGGGCAATCCGTTTCTCCACATTACAGCAGAGATCTCTAGCACTAAATTAAATCCAAGATAGGCACGTAACCTGAACCTTGACTTTCACAAGGGAGAGAAGGTTCAGGAGGCAAGTTGGGACATATCCAAAGAAGGGTCATAAAGGTACAAGGAGCCAGATCCCTGAATAAAAGTTTCACTGTCTTTCAACAGGCCAGCCCAGATTCGAACTTGGAAGGGTCCAAGGAAAAACTACTTAAACTCAGGTCTCAGAATGCAAAATGAACTAGTGGGATTGCTCAGGAGCCTGAAGTGACTTTTTTTTTATAGAGCAAACAATATAAAGTAAATAAAGGAGAATGACAACCCTCTGTGTACTCTGAAAGAAAACTAAAAGTCCCACTGGTACGCTCCACTTGCCTGAGAAGTACAGGAGCAAAATGCAAGCATGCTAAAATGCTGTAGCCTAGAAGGATTTTCTTTTTTGGGTTTTTTGGGGTTTTTTTTTTGTTTGTTTGTTTTTTTCCTTTCTGTAAAGCAATGAAATGGTTCAACAACCTTCTGAGAAGGTGAAAAATCTTGCCTGTCTACATTTGCAAGAGAAGCCTGAATTACCTGCCTTTCCCTTTAAGCATTTTCAGATACAAATCAAACACAGATGGCCCATTATGTTTATGACCTCACTGTCAATTGCTCTAGATAGTGCATGCATTAATTATTGGAATATTTTCATAGTATACAACTTTTTAGTGTTCACATTGTCACAGATAATTTCAACTTTCTGATTAGGAGGAGTTATAAACAGGGTTATTTATGAGAATTAATCTCTTGAATGCCATAAAAGCATTGTACGCTGTATTTTTCTTACAATGAATCCAACTTAAAAGAGACAAAACAATAACAAAAAAAAAAACCTGGCCACAGTCCTGAAAGTCAACATTACGTTAACGTTCCCTGCGATACACAAGCGATGCCAAAATCCATTACAATTGCCGTAAATTTTGATTACAGGAGTTGTTTGTTATTTATGTCTAGAAGATAAAGATAATATGGGGAATAACCCTCTTTTCCATGTGTAAATTACCTCCATAAAACTGTTTTGTAAACAGTAAAACAAAAAAGAATACTTGACTGACATTTTCAAATTGTTGCAACTATTTTGGTTTGAAAAAAGCTTCCAGAGAGTGAGCAGTAGTATTTCTTTAATTCTAGTTTACTTTCATAAATAACTACAGAACGAGCCAAGAGAGGTCCACAGAATAGCCAAAAGAATCCTCTAACACATAGGAGAAGGAATCATGTCCAGAATAGAGTTATTAAAAATAAGTTTCACCAGAAACAGCCTATAGACTGACAGTTAAAGTTAAGACTTAACTTTTCATATATTCATGAGCACAGAAGGGACATAACCGAGTCCTCCTTATACAGGATGAAAAGTAGAGAATGGCTCTTCCAGAGGGAAGCTTTGGAGGCAGCAAGCAGCAAACTATGAATCTCCTGGCCATATTCAACACATTCTGAACTTTTTAACACTTTATGAACTTTCAGTACTCTCTGTCAGTAATAAATGTGTCTACAGGCATCAGATACCTCAAAAATTGGATTAGAGTTTTGTAGCAAACTTTTCTTATTTCTGTTTTCAAGAACAGAATAACGTTGCCTTGTTCACCCATTTCAGAGGGAAAGAGCCTGCCCTTCTCCCCAAAATAGGATACACGATGGAGCAAAAAGATTTTTCTTCGTAGTGGGCATCCTTAAAAACTCTAAGGTTTTGCTTGTCTTACTATTAAAAAAAATAGATAGATAGATAGATAGATAGATAGATAGATAGATAGATAGATAGAAACAAAGAAAGAGAAAGAAAGAATAATAAAAAGGGCAGATCACCTGCAAGAGGCATATCTCTATGTAGAAAAGAAAAATGCAGCTTCTTTCACTTATACTTTTATTGCTTTAACATTTCTGCAGGGCACAACTAGAAAGGGAATCCTAAATTTATGGGGTGAAGAATTAAATAAGCTAATCCCTCCTAGAATATTCCAGATGAGCCAGGAGAAAACATGCCTTTTCAATATTCCCATTTTCAGAAAAAAAAAAAACCTCCCATTAAACGTATGCCATCCAAAGCAGTGAGCTTGCAGGGAAGGAGGGGGACGAAACATCTTATGGAAGTAGCCCAAGGGATAAATCAGTTCGCAGCTAGCACATTTACACCTTTCTTGATTTATTTCAGGTCCAAAAATAGGGTAATATGCCCTATTTGCTTCACTAACAAGCTTTCATATTTGCAGTGGCTCAAGAGCAGACCCGTGCTGGGCGGCGCAGGGGCTGTACAGGCCCCACCGCACAGGCCACGCATGGGGCTGGGAACAAAAAAAAAAAACAGAAGGAAAAGCACCCAAAAGAGCCATTCCTAGTTGCTTTTTGAAGTAAAGAAGCAGTGTGGCCCCCCATGCCACGGCTTCCTTCCCACAAGGGATCTCCCAGGGCAACATGGCACCCGCAGCCTGAGGCCTAGAGGGGCCTTTTCTCAGTGGAGGCGGCCGCAGGCCCAGGCCCCGAGAGGAGCCCTGGGGAAGCTGCTCCCTCGGCCCGGGCACACCGAAGCCTTGTCTTCAGCTGTGCTGCTTTTGGGTTTATTCCGCAGGGATTCGCTTTGCTAAATCAGGAAGCATCGTGTCCTTGACGTTTGTGGCGGTTTGCTTTGGTCTACAGGCCTTCGCTTTTACCACAGCTTGAAGCCCTCAAGTTTACACTCCTGATTACTTCAAATTATTACTGTTTTCCCCAGAATTAGTGCCTACTTCCGCTTTTTTCCCCTCCCCTCTCTTACCCAGGAGGCCAGGTCAGACCTCTGCTCCCAGAGCAAAGCAAAATAAGGAATATATCGATACCTGTTAGCGGCCGCGGGCCTGTCCTGCTGCTCCCTCTCCGCCTGGAGACCGCACGGCTGCTCGGGACAGGCCGCGCACAGGCCGCACGCTGGTGAGGGCAAATGCATCCAAACACAACCCGTTTCTCCAGCATTCACAAAGCCTGTGGGCAGCGTTACTTTTGAATGAGTCTTTAAGAGCTTCCTCGTATGTCGGGTAGGGATTGCAGGATAAGTAGTCGTCCTGGGTGATATTTTCCATGCTTTCGTGCAGGAAGGGTAATAATTTGTGCTAGCAAACTGCACCAACTCCGTAGGAGTTCAGATGCCGCTAAATAACGAAGAGATACAAGGCTCTTCCAGTTCACTAGGGTGAGGGATAACACTCCCTCGTGGTTGCCTTAATCCAAAGTTCAGCCTGTCCGTGCCGAGCCATGATTTTAAGATCAAAAAAAAAGCGCCGTTCTAGTCAAACAGTCTGATCTCTTGTAAGATAAATCCACTAAACTTTCCTCCAATTTATGGCCGTGACTAAGCGTGACTCTGAACTCTTGAGCTTGGAGGCAGCGTAGACCCAAGTGCGTTTGATTTTAGTTTTTTTAGTTTTTTTAAGGCCACTATAAGCATTAATATCTCCAAATTTGTCATACGATACACCATTCACAGAAATGGGGAGCGATGTGGTGCATGGAGGGCTTTCTTAAGCATTTGTAAGTGATTAAAGGTGACATATGCAAACATTTTGGTATTAGAGACAAGCTTAATCTGCATAACTCCGCAGTGTCAAAGGCCCTTTCTAAACGAGGGGTGTTTAATGAATAACTGTAAAAGGAGGCCTTGCAACTTTCTATAAATATTAGAATTTCTGCCTTCCTTTTGAAAAATATTAAAAGCCTGAAGAGGAATTACTGATGCTGGTAACAAAGTTTAAACAGCCCTCAGAATTCCTGACACTCTGTGTACAACATTAGACTTTTGCATATGGTTCCCCCCACTTAAGTGCTTTGAGGTTGGGGTGACTGCAGGTCTGTAAGAAAGCAAGATTGATAAAGCAAAGCAATCAGAGTTATTTCCTATGCATGAAATTGATTAAATGCTTCACTAAATGGCTTATAAATTTGGCTCTCATATTTCTGTCACCCACTGCAAAGATTATAGAAACTCCGTCTATAACCATGTTGTATACAATACCAAATTACAAAAGGTTGTAAAAACTAATGTTTTGTTTAAAGTTTTGAGCAGGACCATATGCCTTTGGTGACCTTGAGTAAGCTATTTTAATTCAAAACATTTCTAAGAGTAGAAGGAAAAAAAATCCATCTGCATAACAAAACCAAACTAATGCAGTTTAAAGCTTAGTGTGGAGTATACCATTTCTTATAGCTAGAAAAAATATATTGAATCCCCTTATATTAGAGTATCATAATTTTATAGCTGCTAAATGTATGTGGCATGAAAACTGAAAGACCATGTTTCCCCAGGTTGAATTTCATTCTCTTATTTTTATCAACTTTGTTATCAAAACAGTCTAGGAGTTTACAGGGTCCCCTTTCCTTTAGAACCAAAGTGTATTGGCCACTAGTCTTTTTAACCTCACAAAGCTCTTAAACCTGCAGCTTTATTGTTCCTGCGCTTAGCCGAGTTTAGTATTATCCCTCAAAATACAGATGAGAAACTGAGGCACGAAGCCACTAAGAGTCTCAAGATCCCAAAAGCAGGTGGGAGCACTGTTTGCTCCAAAATTTGATTCCCTTTCTTCACATGGGGCCCCATAAGCAGCTGAAGGACTTCTAGCAAGCTGCCCGTTGACATTTAGCTATGGAAGCACAGTAAGCTGCTAGAAAACTACTCAAGAAATACTAAATTCCTGACAGCGCTTAGTCACATGCATGTCCCACACTCATCTAAAACCAGTTGCTGGTTGTGATCTGAATTCACCCAGAATAAACTTTATCCCAACTGAGTCTTCTGTTATTTTAATATGTTGTGTTGACTTGTGCAGTGGGCATTCTGGTATAATCTGATCTTTTCTGAAAATATGAGCTAACCCAAACCTATCCAAATGTAGGAAAGTCAGATATTAAACACCCCAGCCAAAGTTATAGGTAGCCACTCTAAAATAGGGATATATGCTTTATAAATCCAGTAACACTGTTCCTTTGACAATTGTGCATAAGCTATATGGGACTCTTAATGTATTTCTCCATTTTACAAATGGAAAAACTATGGTTCAGCAAGCAAAAAGGATTCGCCCAATGTCACCGAGCAACTTCTCTGGTGAATTGAAGGTGAACTCTAGCTCTTATGCTACCCAATGCCTTAAGAACTCATCCATACTTCCTTTAGTTATACAAATAAAGATCTGAAGCGATTAAACATGAGTACTGAAACAAAGCTCATAGCAAGCAAGAGTGAGTCAGCATGAAATGCAAACGTAAGCACGAGAAAATAATCCCTGCGTTTTAACCATAAATGCCTATTTTCTACAGGAAAAGCTAGGTTCTCCTATAACATTTACAAGCCATCTTGTCCCCAGCAAGGATTAACATTTGGCATCGAAGTACTGATCTGGCAAAGAGCTGCCAGTAATGTAATCTTTTTTACAACCAACGACATGCTTAGAGTCTTGATGGACTTGACCTCTGCCCATTGCTAATCCCTCACTTTCTTGCCCATTCAAACGTACATCTTTAAAGAGATGGTACCAAATGTATGGCAAACACAGCTAAACTGTAACTGAGGTGAAACAAGAGCTGCCCAGAGAAAAGTGTTGGGTGGAGAGAAATATGAGTGTTTCTTAACAACCAGTCATGAGTTGCAGTTTTGGCCCTGTCATGGGGGAGGAGATGCTTGCTCAGTTTTATGTGCACAACTACTTTGTTGCTTCCCAGATGAGAAAGCATAACTTTTGGTAGGAGTAGTTGTAATATATTTCCTTGGATTACAGGGTTTTTGAAGAACTGTAGCTACAGTCAAACTCTTTATGTTCAGACTGTCTGAACCGCCTTTGATACCAAAGGTTAAAACTGAACAAAGTAGATGAAGCTCAAGCATAGATATAAAATAGGTATAAAATGACCTTATAGTTAAGTGAATCAGTTTCTCAACTCCCAGCTCAGGAGTTTGGTTGAAAGACCAAAGTGAAAGATTTACACTATGTTCACAGAAAATAATAGTCAGGCCAATATGATTCCAGCTGTCTTTTCTTTCATTCATATGACACCCCATCCTGGGACACATGCCAGATCCTCAGATATTGCTGCTCCACACTCTAGTTATTCTAACTTCTGGCAACTGGTTATTTGACCTCTTGGTGGCTTGTCGTTTTAATATCACTATCAGTGTGTGGGTAATCTAGTGGGAATCCCTCCTTTCTAATGCAACAGTCTATACATGGTAATTAGCCAGAACACTGAAGTATTGTACTGTTAAATCCTGTCTTGAGCTACAGCTGAGGAGCAGTTATTGTGGTTGGAGAGTACAAAAATCTGGTTTAGTCTCCTAGCCATGAATTAATGTTTTCCAGGCATTGGGACAATAGTCTAAATCTTTCTGTACCTTGTGTAGGATTTTAGATCACTCTCTGAAGTCCTGTGATAGCAATCTCCCAGATTGGCATAGCCCTGGCCCCAAAGGAGGGCACTAAGAGGAGATTAGCTAAACAGCATCATCTCTGCCAGCTTTTCTTGGCTTATGCATGAGTTACACCACTATTGTGTAGGAAACTAAACAGATGTAAAACTTACCTGTATTCTTGACCTATTATCAGTGGTTAAAACGTAGCATAATAGCCAGCAGAGTGTCCTGTAACCCACAGAGATCCTCCCATGAGTGGCCAGAACTGCTGGATGAGGGTTGCTTTTCATTAATGTCCAAAGCAGCTAAAAAGCATCTTAGAAGAGTCCAACATCTCTAGATAAGTTCTAATATTCATCTACTATATCTAGTGAAAAGAAGGCAAACGATCCAAAGAAAAGAAAGAGCCACATATCTTTAATTTAAGGCAATATTCCTTTGTAAGCACTTCGTCCCACCATGAGCTCTCCGAACACAGCCACAGATTTTTCCAGGACTCTGGGAATGGCATCTTAGAAAGAGGTATATTCAGTCTGACATGGACTTAAATAGGCTTCAGAATAATCTATTATGTATCAAGTGTTTAATTGACATAATTAATATTTTTAAGGGGAGCCATTTACACTGCAAGTTGTATGCACATTATTTACAGTTTCAACAGTAACAGTTAATGCTCTGTGACAAACTATATTGTTCCCAGCTTGTTATCCATTCATAACAAGGTCAATCTATTACCATTATTTTTGTGAATGTAGCTGTTACCTTGAGGCAAAAAGTTAATTGTAAATTACAGAGGAGGGAATTATTGTGTTGTTTCTTAACTGTATTCACTGCAATGTATGGTAATGATGCTATTTTATGGAACATTTTTATTTAAAATCATTTTGTGATTTATATCAAACATGCTGGACAAATACACTTTCAAACTTTTCAAGAACTTTCTTAATGGGAAAGAAAGGGCCATTTGAGAAGATCCAGCCGAACATTTCATAGCTATTGCCATTACAACCAGATGCAGCCTCATCTGTAGTTCCCCTGTGTTTGAGACCTGTCCCTCTGCCATTGCTAATCCAACACAAAATTCCAACAAGTGCTCAGTGCTCTCAGTAGCAGGAACAGACTTGATTGTAATTTAGTCTTACACTTTAGCCCTTACGTTACCAGAATCAGCCATAATAGAAATGTATCTTAAGATTTTATTCAGCCTCAGATCCACACAAAGTACCCATAGTGCCACATATCTGTACTCTTCTATTACCTCGGGTTTTTTGCACAATTTCTACTGCATTCACTGATGACTAATATGACAAATCTGATGGGGTTCTGTCTTTACCTCACAGTCTCAGAAATTTCAAGGCGTTGCAAGCTATTAGCATATCTAGCTTGTGAAGGGTTAATTAACATTATTACTGTGGTCTCCATCACCAGTAGCATGTTCAAAGTGCACAAAGCTCAAGACATGTGCATTCTTCGTCCAATAACTTGTCCAGTAATTGGTATATTGATTGCTAATGTCATCATGTTTTAGTATATATAAACCCTCTCACTCTATCATACAGCCGCCAACAATCCAAGAAGTCATTGTTTATTCATTGTAACTCCCAAACTGGCCGTGTCAGATTCTGCTTGAGGCCTTGCTGATAAAAATCAGCAGATGATTGGGCACACACATTCTTAACATGGCTGACCCATGACATCTTAGGGCCAGCAGGGAGCCTGTCATTATGTGGACAATACTCTTCTTTCTTTTCCCTTATCTATTCCCAGATGACTTTGAGATTTTTATTAACTCATTAATGACTGAAGATGTCATTAAAGAAAGTGGGGGGTAGGGGAAGGTGGAGGGAAGGGGTATTTTGTTTGTTTGTTTTAAAGTGGAAAGCAGAAAGCCGTTGGCTCCAAATGGAGAAAGATGGAGAAAACCTTAAGTTGCCACTGAAATTCAGAGGAAAAGATCAGCTTTTTTTTTAAGAATAATTCAAATAAAACTTTTTTGTTGGGAGAACAGTGGAAAAAATCTTCCATCTTTAAACTTTTCCTATATTTCCTAATATCTTTAAAGCAATCACCCAGTTTGGGGGGTTTGTTTGTTTGTTTGAAGCTGGGTTCCTGTGGCAATGCAAGCTTTTCCTCCTGGAATTTGGGTGTGCTTCCTGTAATTAGAGGCCTATCAGTTACCTTTTGGTGACCAAAGATGTAATCTTTTATTTAATATTGTTCTTAATATTTTAAGGATTGTAATTATTTTGTATTCATGATTGCTATTTGTGGATTGAGGAAGAGACAGTGAAATTTTTCTGTCTTAACCAATTGCCCATATGATTAACCTTCCTGTGTGACTGATCTCAGTCCAGAAATCTCTTATATAATTCTAGCATTCCTGGCCATTAAGGAGACAGAGCTAGATGTTGCCCACATAGACTTATCTTTAGTAATCGTTATTTCTGTGTCTATCTTTGAGATTAATGGAAGAAAAGAGCCAGATTCCATGAGATTCAGAAGCTGTTGTATAAAATATCACAACTCATTGCACGGGACCTGTGAAGAATTACTAAAACCAACTCGTACAAGAATTTGCTTACTCCATCACATAAACTGCTGATAAGACTCTGCAGTCAGACACATCATTCTGACCTTACACACTGGCTGTACTTTCAGAACTCCTAATAGGAGTTAAAGAAAAATGTAGTTATGCCATACTGTTTTTAATGATTCTCCATTCCTTCCACATAGATAATCCAAATCACGTATGCCATAAGGGAGGCAATTATTCTTTATTTCAACTTGCAGAAGTTTGAATGCTCATTTAGTCAAACCTATACATAGCTACAGCATATATTCTTAGGAATGCTGATAGTTTTTGTCATGTCCTGAGTTCCTGGGAGTGCCGTGCCTGTGACTAGCGTTCATTCCTGGTTCCTTTTGTTTGTTAAAGAGGATTTTCTTTTTCCTTTTTTGAGTCTCCTGATAATTAGTGGAGTTCGTACTGCAGCGGGACCTGAGGTTCTCCAGCAAAGGTCAGGGCTTTGCTGGGCAAGGTGCAGATATAAATATGACAAGTCTGACAAAATAGAGATGATGAGAACACATCACCTTGTTAATCAGCTATGCCCAACCTAATCAAGGTGTACCTTTTATGTAATACACATTTTGAGAACCAGCTTTCCTTCCACCTCACTTTCTTACACCCAGATGCTAGTCCATCCTATAGTGAAGCAGGAACCTGTGATGAATCTTTGGATAATGGACTGTTGCTTTGACAGATTACTCCTCTAGTGAAACACGTGGCTGTCTTGGCGACAATAATAGCAAAGTGCAGATTTTTCAGAAGAAATAGAGGCTTTGAGGGCTAGAACATCAGACTGTGAGCCTATAAATTGCTGGACTGGGATGTTAGATGCCTTTTAATATTTTCAAACATCCAGCAGAGTAATGAAAGAGCTGCAGGACTATCCTGCTCTAAGATCTCGAGAGAGTTGTTTCCAGAGCTCGTAGGAGCCCACAACTTGTTTAAGAACATGAAGCCCTATCCGAGTAATAGCTGGAAATAAGTTGCTTGATTTTTCTATCCCCAAAGGCAAATTCTTGTAATAGCAAAAGTGTAAAATCCCACAAAGAGAGGCTTGATACTTTGAGATACTCAACCCACTTCATAGTGGGGGAGAAAAAGAAATAAAAGGCATGACAGTGAAACTATTTGGGGTAAATAATGAGGAGAGGCTTCTCGGAAATAAACTGGCATGGATTTGGCCATGAGATGTCAGATTCATAACTTGGGAGATGAAAGTCTCTCTATACCACTGAGCAGGGCCTATCCAGGCAGTGGCAATTCAGTCCTCTGGGCCACTGGGATTTCTTTATAAGCAGTGGTATATTGAGTGTGGAACTGGGTAGGCCAAAGGGACGGCAGTAAAGCAGAGACAACATGCAGTGACCAAAAATTGAGCTAAAGGCAGACACACTAATTACTTTGCAGTAATTTTATTTTCCTTTCCAGTTGACTGTTATATCTTGCTCCAGGAACATAAATGACTTTCTTGCTACTTAGATTTCACATCTAGTGCATCTTTTGTCCAACCAAAGTTGTGAAGGAAAGCAGTTTTTTCCAATTATCCGATTTAGTGTCTTTTTCAACGCAAAGATGAGGGGCGGGTTTTCATACCATGCACATAGCTGGAATGGGCTGAGGAGGAGCACTTTTAGACAGGCTTGGGTCAACAAAACACATTCATCCATCACATCTGACAGAATAGAAAGATAGTTGTCTTGATTTTCGGTCAATCCGAGACCTTTCTGCTGAGTCAACTGACAAGACTGCAGATACTCGTGACAAACGTAACATTTATCCACTAGTAAGTGGACTGAAGACCACCTACATATTTGGCACTGGGTCCTCAGCTTACAAAGCTCTGAACTTGTCCTGAATGCCAGGATTACTGTTTGCAATCATCTTCTCTTTACGAGTCGGTGATCGACACCAAAAAATAACCTAAAATCAGGAGAAAAGAAAGGAACGCAGAGGTGATAATGGTGGAAGGTGTGAGAGCCAGTAGAAAGTACAGTAAAGAAACCCATGACAAGTCATGATAAATGGGTCGTTATAAAATTCATGTTTAGGCTGCACCAGGCTGGGGATAATGCCATTCGTCATGGCAACACTGAGGCACTAATGAGCCCTCATTGCATATTCATGGCTTTGGCGCCTCTCTTCTCTTCCTCTCTCCCTCCCACCCCGAACCCAATGCCTGGTAAATATCTCCACCTCAAGCTGAAACTCGACTTAGGCTGCTTTTTTTTCTTTTTTTTTTTTTTTTATTTGTTATGTTGCAGCAATTACACTGTAAAAGTGCTGCACAAGATTGATTGCTCTGATCTGTAGTTCAATTGTAAATTAGAATACACATCCCCCTGGGGACACACGGCCCCTATTTGTGATTAAGAAAAAAGCCCCATAATAGACTAATAGCTAAAGTTCTCTCTCTTTTACTTTCAGGCAATTAGCTTGATGAAATGGCCTCTTTTTGTGTACCCTGGAAGTGTAAACCGATATCATAATGAAGTATATGATGTTTATTCTATTATTTTCACCTTGCCATGTATGCAGGAATGCATAAATAATGGCTGCTTTGTCTAGTACATTTACTGATTCCGAAGTAAACTATGTCTTAAAGATGCAGTATATGATCCTGCAGCCTGATACGAAGCTGAGCACTGCGACTGGTCCCCATAAAAACAAATGTACTGCCTGAAGACGCTGGAGCCCATTCTTAGTCAGGTGATTAAATACTGTTTGGAAGGCATTTCCATTTATAAAGAACTTTAATTGAAAACCTCTCTGATAACCTTGTAAGAAAAGCAAGGTGTCTCAATTTTGCCGAAAGGAAAACCAAATGGGAGATGCTGAACAAATTACCAAAGCCCACACTGGACTTCCATAAGCGCTCGAGAAATCCTGCAGTTTGGGCTTTTTCAGACAATCAGAAACACCCTTTTTCCTCGTGTAAAGTATTACTAACACTGTCTGGGGGGGTTGTAGAATGGCTGTGACCTGTCTCAAGAATATAAAACTCTGTAGTGACACGGTTGCCTTCATTACCATGACATACATGGCTAAAGCTCTTTCACCTGAATCCAGGGTGAATATGGCCATGCCCGTATCCAGTATCATGTGCTGGATGTTGGTCTTCCCAAGGCTTAATTTGAGCTGCCAGTCTGAGCCAGTGAGTCGTGTTGTGCAAGAGCACTGTGACGTGGTGAGCGTGTTCGTGCGGTCGAGCTCTAGATGAGTATCTGAGAGCTGCCGTGGAGATGGTAACTCTGCATACTTGCTCTGTGACAATAGGTGCTTCAAGGTTTGCCTTTCAGTTTGGCCCGGGAGTGCCCTTTTGAAATGACATTTCCTGTCATCCCTCTTACCCTGCTCCACAATATGAAGCAATCGCCAAGCAGGTGGCTCAATTCTTTGGAAGGAACCTAGGCCAGAAGATGTGGTCTCGGGGGCTCCATCTGCTAAAGTGCTGGCAGTGCCTGGACAAATACTAGAGCTAGTCCAAGTAAACCTGTGACACGCAGCGACCTGGGCCAGGGCCCTGCACTCACTTCAGTGCACAGCGTAGACACACTTTTATCCACTGATTTGCCAGGTGGGATCCCTACCCAAGCAGTTCTGAGAAGCGTGTGTATTTATGATAAGGAGGCCATGTGAAATAGCCAAAAAAAAAAAAAAGTGTGAGAAAATGTCCTGGTTTACGTATCACTCTTGGTTCATCTGCAGTCAAAACAGTTCCATTTAGTCTAAACTGCTTTGAGAAAGAGGTTCAGCGGGGAACACAACACAGGAAACATTCTGCCAAGGAACGCCACCAGTGCGAGCCTTTAAAGGAAGCACTCGGTGCATGGCTACAATACCATATTCTGTTTAAACTTGTTCATCATTGTCTTCTTGCATGACAGCCCTGGCATTTAAAATATGCTAAGGGTGACACAATACTTTCACCTAGTTCAGACGTATATCACTGGAAGGATGTTCTCATAAACAAAGTGCCGCGGGCTACGATCTTATCGTTCTGCTCTTCCTTCTCCTCAGTTCAGTTCAATGACAAACACGTATTTCTCTTCTTTGCTCCAGTTTCTGGTCTAGAAGAGCCTCGTATTGGAACAACAGGTGAGGTTGCAAATCAGGAATGACAAGCGTTGGAGGTGGCCTGGCGGAGGGAAGCAACAGAAAGGGCAGCGAGGAGGCAGCATGCTTTGTAGTGCTGTGACTGGTACACAGATTCTCCACAGCCCTGCCGTGTTACGAGTAAAAGTTTACCCACCTGCCTGCCTGAACATGCACATTTTTGAGAAAAACGTAAAGAAAAACAGATACATGTAATTAGCTGACTCTTAGTGTGGTTCGGCTGAGGTGCTGGGCAGACCCTGAACTTCCAGATAGATCACAGATAAAAGACTAGGGCTGCTCTAGAGACAGCTGGGGGTAATAGTTCAGAAGAGAAATTCCCTCAAAAATTATCAGGCATCTAAGGATGTTCTTGCCCTAATCAGTTACATCCTAGCGTAGCTATATAGGACTTCTCTTTTCCTCCTCCCAGGCTACACTAGGATGATTCGTCTTACGCAGGAGCAGCTGTACTGTGTCTAATGGAAAGCCCCTCAAGCCTGTGTCATTCTGCTGCAGATGTATTTCCCCCATTCCCATCACTCAGTGAATTAGGTACAGGCTGATAGTACAAGTTAAATAAAACCATAATATTTAATGATATCAAAGAACTATCTTCCATGTATCTCTAGTCCTTTCTGAATCTGTTTATATTTATGCTGTTCTGTGACAGTAATTCCTGCAATTTAATTATGTGCTGTGCAATAATACTTTGTTTCAGTCACTCTAAACCTTTTTTTGGCCCTTGTTCTAAAGGGTAAATAAACATCCCTCTCTTCATGACATTCTTCGTAACAACTCTCATTTGATAAATCTTAGTCACCTCTTTGCAAAGCTGAGGAGTTTAAATCTACACAGCTTCTCCTCAAACGGAACTAGGTCTGCAACAGTTATGGACAGGACAACCGTCATCAAACCCAACCGTTATTGGGAGACTGAAGCTCTTACAAAATAATAATAATTAATCCTAAAGGTGAAAACATCTGAAGATCAGGCAAATCTTTAAAGCCTGCCTGAAGCAAAACCATGCAATTAGAATCATGCTCGTAAGTGTTAGAGTCCTGAAACATTAATGGATCATTTTAATGGAAGAAGTTATTAAAATTTGTACTTGATTTGCATTATTACAACAGTGAATGCACCATAGAGAGCTGAGTCTATGAGAGAAGTACAGTGCAAATAGTCTGATAGAGTCTCTTATTATCTGCGTTGGAACTTTAAAATAGATGATGCTTTACAGTTCTGCCTGTATTTTATTTAGTTTTATTTGTCTGTTAGTAGGTAATGAAAATAGTCTGAAGAAACCTCACCATTTTTTTTCACTGAATTTGTAGTGTAAGTTCCAGAAGAGAAGGACAACAGCTTAATACAACAGCCACTTCCATGGAAATCCAATGCAAGCTGTACAGTCTGCCACAGGGATGCAGTTCTTTTAACATATCAACATAATGAGCCTTTTCCAGCCTTACTTTTCTTTGAAAAGTGTTTCCTTTCCTCAGCATGAAAAGTGCATCTCTTCCGGTCCTTTAGAAAATCACTTTTTTAACAGCTCCTTTAAGAAAATACATATTTCAAGTAGTATAGTTTCAGGGCTGAGATCTCAGATGTTCATGAAAAATACTCTGACCTATGCATTATGCTCATGATTTTCTCAGTGTGAAATGGATTTTTGAAATCACTTGTTTTTAAACTAATTGCTTCAAATCACTATGGGGATGGTAGGTCTAAATTCCATTTAACCAACCATATAGCTGGTGACCAAGTCGCTGTATTCTCAATCCAGGTATTAAGGTCCCATTATCCCAAAAAGAATTTTAGAAATAGAGTCAATTAAGAGAGAAAAACTATAATACATAGTGGTGAATAAAATCTAGATGCATTTGTTTCAAATGGCCTGTAAATCCAGAATAACCTGGATTGTGATGACATTAAATGAACAAATATTTACAGTAGATGAAGACAGCTTTAAAAAAAAGTAAAAACAGAAAAGGAAGAAAACTAGCATATATATGTTCATGTGCTCGCATCTACATGTTTGTATGCTATAAAATTATATTCAATATCCAGCAATATATTTCTTTGTATTGTCTTGGTGCCAGGAAATGCCCTCCAAGCTTTAGCATTATATGTTACACTCTTACATTATACTTCACCAAGTCAATCATGGAACAAGAAAAAAAATTGCCTTGGAAAAATAACTATTCCAAAGGTTACGGTAAAAACCACCTTGGGATGTGGGACCTTAATTCATTTAAATATATTTAAAAGCCCCAAACCACCTAAATTTAAAAAGTGGCAGAACAGATGAGAGTGAGCAGTACTGATGTCCTTAGGCTGTTTTTTGGGGACACTGGCAGAGACTTGCATTGAGATTCTAATTCAGCAACCAACCCATTAAAAGTAACTGAGGAATACACACATTTTCTTGCATGCAGAGCCATATGAGCGGTGAGCTAGTCCCATTTTGTGCGTGTCAGAGGTTTGCACATCTCTGGAATTTTTTGTTTAGCAAAGCACATGTGCAAATGGATTTGGTGATGCCCTCGCCTCTGAGAATCGGGTCTTTTGCCTGTATTGTTCACCTGCAGGCAGCAAGAGACCTGTGGACCGTCTGGCATTTCACACTTGCAGCTAATGCAGAATCTGTGAAGATAAAAGCAAGCGTTAGTAATAGAAGCAACACTGCAGATACAAATCAACTATATTTAATGGGAAAGGTGCAAATCCACATTATGACTCAGATATGTATTAGCCACAGCCTTGCTTTAACCTAAAGACAAAGAATTATATCCGAGGGATTTTACCTCAAAGACTTTCTCTTTTCTTTGGCAGAAGTGATGATTAGGCTAAAACTGGCAATGGGTTTTATCTGTAGTTGGGGAATACATGATTTAGCTCATAGAGCTTTAGCTGATAGGCCCCTCTTGCTTCAAGATCCTGAAAGGCCATAAATACCTGTCCATAATCAATAGAGCAATGAACTTAAAATAGAGCCGAGGACCCAGTCCGTGCTCCTTTGGCCTGGGCTGAGCCGACCCGGTAAATCTCTGGGGAGACGAGGTCTTTTTGCACATCGAGGGCTCCGTGCTGGGCAGTCGGTGCCCCCAGAGAGGCTCACGGGTCCAGAGGTGGCAGCCGCCCCTCGCGCAGCATCTTCTCGCCGACAGCAGATGCTCCGTGCTGCAGCTTGGGCTGTTTGCACTTCAAACGCTGCCGCCTGTATTAGCAATGCCGTCTTCACTAAAGCAACTCTATCCGTGGCAGAGCTTGTTTGCGTGCTCTGCCTCATCTGGTAGGAAAAAAAGTCCTGTTTGGTAGCTAGAAAGAGGCCATCATCACTGTTCAGTTTAGCAGTTGCCCTTAGTCCAGGGCATTCAGCTGCACTCTGCGGTTTTCTGAGTTTTCTTTGTCAGTGTCTAACAGGTGGCTGCTCTGATGCCTCCCAGCCCGCAGTTTGATGCCTTGTGGCTTTCTTCCTGGCTGAGAAATGCCACAGATGGAAATGAGCAGTTCCGTCTCCTCCTGCCAAGTGTGCAGCGATCAGGAGGTGGCAGCCACTGCCGCCTGCCTCGGATTTTGGAGCAGAAGTCAAGGGGAGGCCTGCTGGGTGCGGGCAGAGTCTGGTAGCGCTCGCACATCCCTCCGTGAGAAGCCGGGGGACGTGGAGGAACACGCGCCCGTCATCCAAACCGGCCCCTGGGCGCCTACGTGACACTCGGCTGGAGCAGGGAAACCAGTTTGTCACCTCAGCACTTAACTGCGTGATCTCAAGCCAAAGCGGAGGCGTACCCACGAACTCAGAGATAAGATTGCACTATGAGTGCTGTAGTCGTGTCCCAAAGATTTTCTTGTTTTGCATCCCAGAATGTGGCATCAAAACTATGGCGGGATCCTCAGTTTCACACGTATTAATTTATAGATTCCTTTGCCAAGGAAAACAGCATCTCTCCCTACCCATCTTTCTGAGTCCTATTAGAGTATGTTCAAGGCCTCGGTCTAGGTCAGATCTGTTATTGTCTAAGGGCTCCTTTGGTGCAGAATTGTTTAATCACATAGGAAACACTTTCCAGATAGAAGAACTGCAGCTGTAGCTGGAGCACCTGCACGTCTTTGTGTAAAGGCAGGATAGCATGCGTGCCCTCTGGTAATTGTGTTTTGCATATAATTTAGATTAGTAGTGGTGTATACTCAAAGAATAATCAGAGGTATATGGAAAAACATGTATTAAGGGTTCATAAGAGAGAAGGAAGTTACAGAGAGAAAGGAAAGAGAATAAACACAGAGACAGCTGAAAGAATGACCGGTATGACAGGCAGGAATCAGGTAAGAGATCCAAGGAGCAAATCCAAGTTGGAAAACAATGTGTCCCTGGCGTCGTACCTCATATTCCCATCCTACTAAGATTTAATCACTCCTTTCCCATCACTATCTGAACTGCACTACGGTCCCATCATCAATTTTCTTTCCCTGTGAAACATCAATAGGAAGATTCACTGAGAAGAGCACTGTTTTTGCATGCTGGATTTACTGTAATGAGATCACTGGCACACTGGTTTATTTTAATCTTCTCAGATGGAATACCTAAACTGTGTGAGGTCATGGCTTAGTAATACATAAAAAGACAGTTGTGCAGGCAAGTAAAAAAATTCCCATCATTTAGTAAAACAAACATAATTTGTGTCTCTCAAGTTTGTTGCACAAATTAAGAGGTGGGATTTTTTTTTGTCTGTTGTGTATTTTTGTTGAAAAAAGCAGCCTCGTTCATAGCCTGTTTTCAAGGTATTACATAGATCCAGAACAACTTGCACACAAACCAAGCCACTAAAGCAATGTTCCATTTTGAGCAACCATCTAGAAGCAATCGTTACCCACTGTACATTCCCAGCCATATAATGTCAAGAGGAAGGAAAAAACATCAGACTCAGAGCATAACACGAAGGTCACCCCACTGCGTGTCGTAGACCTTGCGTATCATTGAGAGCTGCGGAGGCCTCGCTGAGATTGTCCCACTCCCCTTCTCTTCCAAGGAGAAAATTCCTCAGGGCATCCCCAGTGCCGTGATATCGCTATTCAATATGATGCATTTGTGGCAGTGGAGCAATGCCAGGCACGAGTTTAGACCATGACATTTCAGGCAGTAACGGTGCCTCAGAGTGTAGAACTTCCACAGTTATTCTGATTTTATATCCAGACTTTCCCCCTTTGTTTGCTAAGTGCAGTGGCAGGCTTAATGATATAACTCTGAAAGGTCTCTGGATAGATTTAGTACTGGAAAGAAATACGTGGACAGATGGAACAAGATGCCTTATTTTACCATGGCCGGTGCATTGTATTTTAATGTGATCTAATGAACTTAAAGCTGACTCCCCAGTGTGCTTGCTGCCTAGGTCAGAGGGGTTACTGGGAGTTTGCCGTCTTCCTGGGTTCTTGAGATAAATCCCTCTGGATCTGGAGGGTCAACAACAAAGTGCTGGTAACAAATACGCTGCTGCTGCTTTAATCTAGTGCTGTACTTGCTCTGTCTTTGCTGTGTGGATTTGTACACGTTAACAGTTACACCGCTCGTAGTTCAGCAGCTTTGGGGTATCAATGGCACGCAGCTTAAAACCAATTTCCCTTTTGTACCTGGAGACTAAATATCCTTGATGATGATCTGTGTGTTATAGCAAGTGGCCAGGTTTAGATTTGCTCAAAGTGTTTAAGAGCTTTAGTTACCCAAAAAGGAGTGAAAAAATAACAGAATACATTGATAGTGATGGGGAACTCTGTGCTCTATATGCAATCACAAGCAAAGAACCATCTTTCCATACAACTAATATGCATAAATGTAAAAAGCCTTTCTGTTTAAAAAAGAATAATTAATAATGCCTAATGGTCTGTGGATTTCTATGTATAAACTGTAAGGGATTTCAACAGGCTTAGAGGTGGAGAAACAGTTTAATATTGCATTGTTTAAAATTATAGGCTTTTAAATTGTTTAAAGTGATAAGCAGATAGGGTTTCCATGCCAGAGTTGAGACCTTTGTTCTCTTATTTGTACTAAAATTTCAGCTTGAGCTCACATTGTCATTCTATACAGCCTGCTTTTCAGACAAGCTAATTTGTCTACCTGTGTTCCATTTTAGATCTTGCTTTTAATTCGAGGATGATTCCTGCTAATACCAAAGACTGGATAGGACATCCATTAAAAGTCCACACAGCAATTGAAATGGAAAATTCCAAAAGAAACCCTATTAGAGTTTTTCTCCATCAAATCAACATTACAGACTTCTTATGCATTTCTTAATTAGACATCGATATTAACTGGACTGTTGCATGATTTAAATCTAGCTCTTAATCTCAGCTATTCTATGCTGCTGTAGTTTTTATGACATCCAACTAGCGACTGCTTTATGCATTAATCTATCTGGAAAACCACCTTCACATTTTTTTGTCTTTTTTTAGAAGAATAAAGGCCCCAAGAAGGAAATGAAAGCTTTTGGGTTCAGCCATTAGTAATTTTCTGCTTAGTATTTGAAAAATTGCTTATTTTAATTGCTTCATAGAAGAAAAAGATATCAAAGCTAACGTTCTTTCTCTCCAAACTTTGTAATTATTTCTCTCAGACTCTTATTTGAAATGCCTTGAAAGGATTTTCATTGAAATGTAGATTTCTTCTCTTTCAAAAGTACTTTTATTCCCTGGTGTTTCTCTCTTTTATTTTTCTTTTTTTTTTTTTTNTTTTTTTTTTTTTTTTTCCTAGTTACTTCCTCTCTGGTTTTAGACCAACAATACGTAGACTCCAGGCTGTGGCCCCTATAGCATGTGTCATATAGATGCCACTTTAGTGCCATCACTTTTAAGGTAACTTTGCCATGTAAAATTCATAAGCCAAAGTCTTCAAAATCAGCTGCCAGTTCTACATTTCCAGGTAGGATTTTCCAAAGCACCTGAATTACATAGATGTGTTGGCCTCAGTGAGGCTGACTACAGAGGGTTTATTCAAAAGTGCCCTTAGTAGTCACATATGATCAATGCCCTAATCAATCTCTATGTCTAATCCCTATATTCCATTTCTGGAGTTTGTGCCAATAGCTGAATCTAAATAGAAACAGAACTGATAAACCAAAGGAAGTCATTCAAATATAAGTGAATATGAGCAAAAATATTCCTGAGATAGTGCTAGACAAAACTGCAGATATTCTGCTGAGGAAATTTTGCAGTTTCTCAGCATTTTCTGTGCATTTTTTCTGTGCAGAGAAGCAATCTTGTCACACTGACACAGAATACACAAAATTCATTCCCTCCCTCTTCCAGTCATGCAAAACTGGAGTGATTCAGAGTGGTCTGTGTACCAAAACTAGATGTCTTTCTAAAGTGAAAATCAGCAGAAGTCCTGTGCTTTATTCAAAACTACAGGCTTTTTTTTTTTTTCTGTTGAGCTATATGAAGTCATGAGCCCTAGGAAATTATAAATATGCAATACATTTGGTTTCAATCAGTGCAGATTTCTCTGTATCTCCCCTACACGCACATTAGAGCTGTATTATCTTTGTGTTTCCTCTGCAGACAACGAAGAGTCATAGCTTTGATACAGATTTGTTCTATCACTGTCCTACTCATTCTGAAAACTGCTGTGTATGTATGTATATTCTGATTAACAGCAGCACTAAAATCAAGGGAACCTGGCGGAAAAGTTTCATAAATGTTATCTCATTAGTGAAGTTAATTTGGGGGCTTGTGGTGAAGTCTGCAGACTGATTCAGTTTCCCATAGCTCTGTTTCCAGCAATACAAGCCCTGAAAAAACCTGGGAAGGAACTTGCTAAGGACCCTGTCCTTAGTTTAAATAGTTGTATTTAAAGATCAGTAGCACAAAGCCTCGGGATCATGTTGGGCTCATCCGTAATCCTTGATGCCGATATAGCAATAATAGCAAAAAGTTCTTTATTTTAGCTAGATTGTGATCCGGTCACGATGATCTATACATTCATTACATCCAAAGTGCTCCTGTGTAACTCACAGCATCTAAGGATGAGGCAAAAGGCACATTTGTTTATGGTACAGCAATTCTTCTGCTCAGCAGAAAAAGGGGGCAGAGAAATTACTGTCCCGAGCACCCTTTGGTCTACTCTGAGTCCCAGGTGATTCCTCATAGCAGTTCAAAAACATCTTTAAGAGCCTCAGAAGAGTGGAGGTCTGGCTACCTCCAAGTCCTTAAAACAGAGCTGTTCACCCAGAAAGAAAGGTGGACCAGCAGGCCTAGCAGCGCTATAGTAAAGACCATCATATAAGGGAAATATTCATAACAGGAAAAAAAAGAGAGAGAGAGAGAAGATTGAAATGAAGCTAAGAAGCTAAAGCATCCTTAGAATCAGATTTCATGAAAGATTTTTTTTTCCTAGGAACTCAAAAGGAAATATCAGAACAAGAAAATGAGTTAGAGGAAGATAGAGAGGGAGATGTTCTATTAAGCAAAGTTACTTTTTTACTTCTTGAATTTACAGTCTTGGTAAAAATCTTGGTATGAAATTACTGGGATTTTTAACGTGCAAATGCTACCGTTTTCAATACTAGGAGCTAGATCTGGCTAGGCAGATTACCTTCTTATCCCCATAAAGAAACTTAATTATCCTTTTAGTATTGTCATTAGTAGATTCTTTCAGTCATTTCCCAAACTGTTTCTGGGGTCAGTGAGTAAAGTAAATACAACTATTTCAGTTACATTTTTCTGATGGCAGAAAATATCCAAAGATGCAAGTCTTTGTTGAGCTTTTCGAGTAAGCAGAAACTTGTCATTTTCTCAACATCATTCTGGAAGTGTCTAATATCTCACTTCGAAAACGTCGAATGATATTTGTATGACTGATCTCTGAAATAGAATAATTCCCTGGTGAAATCCAGGATGGAAATGGCCGCATGATCTAAAACTTGCCATCTTGTATCACAACAGTTGCAGCAGGAGTGAATGCATCTAAGCAGTTACAGTCAAAATGACTAAGTAAATTGGTTCAAAGCAGCAGTAGTAACACAGAGGGTCATATATGCTGCTGGTACTGAGCAGTCTTTAGACTTTTGGACACTTCTCTGGTTTCATCAGTAAAGACAACTATAATACACATTATCTGTTATCACTACCTTCTATATTTCAACAAAACTACCATAGAATAAAGCTCTAGCCAACATGGAAAGATTGTGTAAGATAACCCAGGACTTACAAGTACCAAAGAGAATATGGTAACATCTGCCCGTTATTATTTTTGTAAAAGCTTCAGTTAAATAAGAAAATTTCAAATAAGGACTTAGAGAAATGTTACAGTACACTAAAATGTAAGAATCATTTTTTTAAATCAGCCAATTCATCAAAAGGTAGGAAGGTAGTACAACTAGTGAGCGTTACTGACTCTTTTGAGTGAAATGCTCAATCTCAAAAGGCTGATCTGGCAAAATAGTTTGAAATATAAATGATGTTCCTATGTGTGTATGTATGTTTCATTGAATTGAACAGGCAATCTTCAAACACAGTTTCACTACTAGGCTGGAATTAAACACAGACTTTTAGATTGTATAAAACACAAATTGAACAAAAATCCACTTACACTGGAATAGCGTTCATGTTTCATTCACATCTTTGCAGGGAAGTTGCTTCTCCCCTGTGCAACTTCTAATTGCAACCTGAAAGCAGAGTAGAATGGGATGAGATGGCAGTCCCGGAGCCTTCATGGTCTCTCTGTCACACCACAAGCAGAGGTTAAGATTTCCCTAAAGGAGAAAAGACCAAGTTCTCAGTCACACCCAACCTACAGTTTTTCTTGATGAGTGTATCACTCTTAATATCTCCACCAGACTGACAGAATAGATAATCTCTTCTCTATAAATACAATAAACGGTGCTGCAAAGGGCATGGCATTTATTCAATTAGTCATTTCAGTGATTCAGAATAAATAGAAAAAGAAAAGATGTCTAAATCCACAAGCAGCACATCCCAGGATAAAGAGTTCTAGGTTGGGTTCCCAGCTGTGCCGCTGAGAACTGGTTGTTTTAGCTCTCAGCCAAGATCCATCTGTTTGCCTCTGTAAAGCAGATAGCTCCTTTCTTAGGGCTCTGATTTGGAGACTGTAAGATACTAAGCAATAACCCTTGGCCCTGATCTCATCTATGCCCTCACTCTGTGTGACTGGCAAACTAGCGATAAAAAATAATAATAAACTCTGAATAAATTATATATTGTCTTTATAGTGAACCAAGTCTTGAGCACTGTGATCTGGTAGAAGTTCCACTTAAAAAGCTCCCTAGCATAAAAATAAATTGGATTGTGTCACGTGAACGGACAGCATTTACTGTTCTTTTCACTTACCTTCTTGTTGTTCATTTTCTCGATTGACTTACAGCTGTTCTCTGGCTGTGAGCAGGAACTGGGCAACAAAAATTGCTAGAAACAGGATATATATATATATTTTTATATATATATGTATATATGTAAATATGTATACATATTCTTACATAGGTATATATGTAAAAAAGCAAAACTGAATCAACAGACATATTATTATCACAACAATATGAAAGTATCATGCAAACAGCAAATGCAAACTTCCCCATATCTCATGGTTCATATCACAGGCGGGAGAAAGAGCAAAGAGGATTTTTGAACAGTAGCAAAGGGTTTGGAACAACACTGGATTTTGAGATCAGAAGAAAGCTGGGATGGGTTTGGGTTAAATTCTTGGTTTCTCTGAGAAACAGACATTCTCCTTCCTTTCCTAACTTTCATAACATAAGGGTTGTTAAAGGTCTATTACTAAGAAAAAGGCAGTACTTTGTCTATCTTGTTACCAAAGACCACTCCTTCAGAGCCAAGACAATGAACTTATCGTCTCTGCTCTAGGATTTTGAAAGTGTTTGGATGGTCGAGCTCAGGAGAACATGTCCTTCCTCCTGAGCTCCAACCAGCTCCAGCTGGTATTTCAGTAGGAAAAATGGGAACAAGCTTTCAGAATACTCACTCCTCTTCCCTCAGAAATGTGGGGCTTCAGAACTGGCATGGAATATCCTCTTGGTCACCCTGTTCTTTCTGATATGACAAGCCCTGTATCCCATCAAACCAGAGCACTTACTGCCTGCTTCATCCAGGAACCATTGGGGAAGGCAGATGGTGCCCAGACTTTTAGGCTCTTAGAAAATAAAGCAGTTCACACAGTATGTTGAGCTTGTCCGCAGGTGTGGATCATCTTCCTAGAGAGATGGAATAGAACAGAGTAGAGCCGAGACAGAAACATCATAAGTAACCTCATGGATGTTTTGCTGGGAGGAAGGAGAGATTATTTATTGGAAGAATATCCCCACCGTTAAGTGGGGAGCACTGCAGCTATTGCAGCACTGTAACGGTGAGTTTCAGCTTGTCTTTAAGACATTTATCCTAAGGAAGCGGTAGCAATTGTTGCCCTGTCTTCTTTTTCCCCCCCTAACTCTTTGATTCCCATGGGCTAGCAGTTGCCTTGCCTAATGGCAAGATTCTTTAGGAAGCCTGGCTAGCCCCGGGGGTTGGTAATGCAATATCATGCCTTGCGTCTCTCCCCCATGAACCCATGTCAAACACAGTTTGGTAAATGACCAATAACCCTTGCCACCCCAGCGGCTGTTTGGTGACCTGTGTGAAATGAGGAGGGTCATCTCTGTGTCTGTTTACTAGAAGGCAAGTGTCAACCTCACTAGGAAAAGGGACATAGTCACTACTCATTATCACCTAATTTAATGTTCTCAAACAAAGGGAAGGGAATCAGCTCAGGAAACTCAGCCATCTTCTCACTCACGGATGGTGGTCCCAGCACATCCATGCGGGCGGATGCGTTGCGGCAAGTCAGGCTCCTGCAGGCAAGAAAGCTGAATTCCAAACTGGAACGAGTGGCCACAGTTCTCCCCGGATCACCATGTAAACACACAGGAAGAGCTGAATTCTCAGAGAAAGTGCACCGTGCCGTTACCAGCTGCATTTGGAAGGGCTGAAGGCCAGAAGTTCACTCCAGTAACCATTCTTGCTGTTTTCTCCGTGTATTTACTCATTTTAAGGTCGCACTTTTAGCATCCAGAATCTGTTAGAAGAAGGAAGAATTGTTGTAAAGGTTGTTTCCTTTCTGAGGGTTACTGTGGAAGGCCTGGGAAGAGAAAGGGAAGGACAGAGACAGGTGAATATTGGCCAAGGGAAAAAGTTTTCCCAAAATTTCAATAAATTTGCATAATCCTACCCAAAAGTCCTGCAACCTTATTTTTGCACATCGCAATCATTTTCTAGCCGTCTTGTGCCATAGAAGTGATAACACTGTCATTGTCAGCAATGAGATACTGTTTAATCCGTAGTATCTTGATTGATTGCATTAAATTGGTATACCTATGTTAATTAAACAGGAGATGGCAGAGGCAGCTTTCATGTCTTATTCTTTTGTGTAGATCATTTCTCAGGGCTTCAGAGTTTGTGGAAAAATAATAATGCAGGCACATCACACACAATATTTCAGCTCAGCTGATGAAGCTATTTTACTTATACAGTGATCCACAACTTTTTTTTTTTTGCATATCACAGTATAGGCTTCATCACCAGGATGCTGCTGCACGGCAGCTCCCCTCACTTTTTATTTTTTGGTATTATTTGCAAGTTGTAATCGTGTTTTCCTGTCATCCTCACACAATGTGCGTGTGTGCATGCAGGCAAATGCCAAGCCTGGAAAGGAAATTTGCTGCGTGAAAACTCCATGAATCGGAGTTTTCAAACCTTGGCTGAAGATTAGTACATGTAAACATAGCTCTGCCCCCTTCATCTTGGATAACTGGTCACAAATGCTACTTGACGCTTCTCAAATCGGACACTTTACATACTTCTAAGCATAGCTGAACTTTTTTGGCAGGAATTAATTTGCTTTGCAACTCAGCCACTCATTCCTGGCCTGATCCCTCCTCCAGTGATTTCAGTGCCCTGTCTGCCAGGGCGAGAGACGCAGAGAGGCAGGAGCTGCGATTTTCGCTAGCGTCGACTCGCCCGCCTTTGTTGACTCCATCAGAAACACAATTACCCCAGCTAATGTTCTGCCCTTTGCCAGCCTTGATTAACAGTGGGATTTTTATCTTCAGAGCACTCTCTCTATTCCAGTTAGTCTCGGTTGCATCGCACCAGGGGACACGTAAAGTAATGAAGGCGGCAGTATAGTGTCATCAGGAAATGCAGCTTCTAATACATCAGGACCCTTCCGTGGCAGCATCAGCTTGTGTGGGAGATCGCTACAAATGCTCTCCACCTCACAAAGAAAATGGTCTTGATGTTCTCCTGCCCTTCCAGCAAGCCATGCTTGCTCCAACAGCCCAGCTTGGCAGCAGAGGAGGAGAATCCAATTCTGAATTATTGATACAGCTTGAAGTAGTCACAGAATTTCATGCTATTGAACAGTTTACTTTTTGCTCTGACACTGCTGTGAGTTTACTAACCATCCGCGGGTACTAGGAGAGCTAGGCAGACCATATTCTCACTTAGAAGAGTTGACAGGTCTCAGGAAGTGTTGCTGCATGTAATTCCAGTAGTGTTTTGGGACAGAAACACATTCCGTAAAGATTTCCACAAGAAAAATTATACTTTATCTGGTGATTTATTTATGTCCAGTCTCTGGACTCAATGGCAGTTTATCATCGTATCCATGTACGCCCATGAATAATCAGGGAAAATATCTCCATGTATTCACTGGGCTGTTGATAAGCTGCAGCTTATTAAAAACGTTTGTCAGTTTGTCCTTTTGAGCTACCAAGAAGGCTGTGTCCAAGTACACCCCGCTTGTGCTGGTTTACTCATTCAGAAAGTAGAGAGAAAATGATGAAACAGTGTCAGTTCTAGCAGAGGATGGGGGTTTGTATGGGCTGCATACATTATTGTCTTACTCAGCACTAGTACTAAATCTGCAAACCAGATTGAGCCTACACAATACACTCCTACCTCCAGAAGTGAAGGCTGAAACTTCACACTCCGGCTGTATTCCATGGGAGCACCAAATACGTGCTTGGTCATGCACTCACCTTGGCTTGTCCACTCAAGAGGCTGAGACAAGGCAGGAACAAGCAGTTTAAGCTGTGCCTCTCCAGCCTGCGGGATTCGGAGCTGGGACTGGGAGCGGAACCGTGACCTGGCAGCAGATACAGCCCCAGCTGCAGCAGCATTTCGGTGTGTGCTTGGTCCCTGTGCTTCTCTGCCCTTGTCACACTCTCGTCGTGGTTCAGCCCTGGAAGAGAAGGGTGTTGGAGTGTTACAAAAGATACGCTAGCTTCTTGGGAGGTCAAAATGGCTACTTGCCCTTAAATTTGCCATGGAATAATGGAAAAACAAGCATTCCAAGCCAATAAGCCTTAGTTTTTCAGAGTATCTTACTTTAATTGGATTGGGACTTGCTTCCTTTTATTTCATTCTGACATTGGAACCACTCTGAGTGGTGGGTGCTGAACAAGGCACCAAACAAGGCAGAGATGTAACAAAGCTCTAAAACCTAAGCCAATGTGAAGGTCTGGTTTCCATTGCTTCTCTATGTCACTGTATGTCTGTCTTTCAGGTCCTCGGCATTTTAAAATAATGTATCTAGTGAGAGAATATCAGCCCTCAGCTGAAGCCTCCCCAGCCAACCTACTGGGAACTGGCTGCTCTCTTTGTGCCTTGAGCTTCTCTGTAGTCTTCATTAGATGACAACAAAAAAAATACCCCAAACGACTCTGTGAGCTTGATACTTCACAGGAAAAACTCCTTCTTCACCTGAAAAAAAAAAAAAAAAGAACAAACTCAAACTGTTGCCTTGTCTAAAGTGAGATTAAAATAGATGATGATTTTTTTTCATTGAAAAGTGGAGTCGCCCTTTTGAATCACTGTATTTCACTTAGGGTTTCCCAGACGCTATTAGCACAGAGGTATCTCCCGTTGTAAATCTTCTGCTGCATTGCCTCCTGGAAGTCTTTGCTGAAAGTAAGTGAACTGTTGCTTGAATGGGTAAAGATTTACTTGCTTAATGCCTGGTGTCATCAACAAATTCATGCTGCCAATGACATCCTACTTGTCTAAGCTAATATATAGCTTTGCACTCCCCTTGTTTTTCTTCCTATTCAAACTTATGGCTTAGTGTCAATGTCTACCGCTAGCGAGCATTACAGATGAGCGGATGAAGTGATGAATTAATGCACAGTTTGTATATAGATAATTAGAAGTCCAGCTCAATACATCATGTTTTTAATACATCATCATTATGTATGTATTTAAAAGGCAACTAAATAATGTTATTTCTTCCATAGCTCCAGCAGTTCAGTGACACCAGGAATGAACTGTGCTAGCTGTTTTGGTAAAGATATTTTTTTCTAAAAAAATCATGGAACTACTTGGAGCTTAATTCATTTCTGTACTAAGTTGTCCCTATATGAGAAAAGTCTTATGACAAGAGTAAAACTCCATGTTTGGCTGTGCTGCAAGAAATAAGGTGATGTTTAATTATGACAATTCAAACTCATCTGGGTTCTTTCAAGTATAGAGTGTATTGTACAGTACTAATATAGAAAAGGTTGAATTAAAAAGCTAGTTTATTTAGAAACTTACTTACTCCTAAAAAAAAAGTCTGTCGAAATAATTTTTAAATACAGTTTTTTATCCCAGGTGAATTACATGGCATTTCTGAATCTCAAGAACTGCTGGTGCGTAATAGCAACTAAACAAAGTACTAGAAATTTTTGGTTCTTATGAGGGTTTTGAATTCTTTTTTTCTGTAGAGGATGTTATTTGTTTGTTTGTCTTTTCTTTTGTGTGGGATGGGGGCTATTGGACAATGTTATTTGGAAAAGAAGGATTAAGAGCACCAGAAGTTGAATTCATGACCAAATCTGGTCAGTATATACTTATATACACTTATATATATGCCACAGTCTGTATGGTTTGTGGCAAATCAAACCAGGTTTCTGCCAGAATCGAAGACTTGTTCTGAAAAACAACCAGCAAGGGAAATCCATGCCAGTGTTTCAGCCTGACAAGTGAACTTAGGCAAGTTGAAGATAATCATGATTATTTAATATTCCACAGTCTTATCATTCAATACTCTGTGGACGAAAAGATCAGAAGGCTGCTGAGTCCAAACTTTTGAATCTTTGGGTCAATATATTTCTCATGTCTTCAGCATTTAGTTTAATTTAGGAGGAAACAGTTCTGAGCTAAGATAAGATCTTAAACAAAATTGACATGGACTCACAACATGGTCTAACATAACAATTTAATCTAACGTGTGCTTCCCCTGAAAGAAAGCTTATTAACTATGGTATGAGTTCACCTGCTGCTTTTAACATGTGCTTATTCTCTTTTCCTGAGCAAATTTGGATTATCAGGGCTTTGCTCATGGTAGACAAATGTAAGTTCCTTTAGTAATAACAGTGCATTCAGTCTGGGTTCAATGGTAGTCTCAATGAAGAGTCTTTGGCGGTCAAGTATTTGTTTGAGTGGAAGAAAAATAATTAAATTAAAATTTTTCAGGTTAATGTGATTATAGCAGATATCACGATTTTTTTTCCTACATATCCACCCTTGGGCATAAAAACTACAGAAAAAATATCTAACCTCTAGAATAACAGTTATAGGTCATCTTAAACTTGCCATTTCAAAATCCGAAGTTTCACAATGGATTATGTGGTGAGAGGAAGAGCATGTCTCTTGTTCATAACATTGTCTCAGACTTTGTTGGTCTGCTGAGGAACAAGGAGAGAGGGAAACGTCCACGTCTTTACGATCTATCAGCAATCAAAGCTTGAGACCGAAATACTCAAACGGATGAATCCAGGATCTGGATCTGGAATTTGGCCCCATCCCACCATTCATTGCCTTAGAGACAAGTACCTTCCAAATTCCTATGGGAAAACCTATCTCCTTTATTGCTCTCCCCATCCCTGGGGAAACAACCAGAGCACACATTACCCTAATTCCCAGCCAGGAAAGAGCTCAAAGCTAAGGAGCTAAGTGCCCACAGACATAGGTAAAAGAGAGCAGCAAAACGACCCTGCAGACAGTTTTACCCTGCAAAAACATCAGCTGCCTTGCCAGGCTTTGGGACAGGAGCTCAGACCCTCTCATACCCAGTGGAAGCTTTCTTTTCCCTTTGTTTCTTTCCTTCCTACCCCTCCTCCCCTAGTAGCATCCAGTCGCTTAATTCCATTTGAAATCCACCAGGGTAGGCGCCTAAATACCTTTAATAATCTTGTCCTTCATGCCTGTCAACATGCTGGGGCACCTAACCACCTTGCACGGTCTGGCGAGAGAGCTTGCGAGCGCCGCAGTCGAGGAGGGAGACAAAAGAGAAGTATCCCTATTTGCTGCCCAAGAATCCACAAAGAATGCTGCTTCAGCTCTGCTCTGATTTCTAATTAGATTATGAGTGATGTAGGACTCTAAAGCCAAGCTGGAGTTTGTGCTAGCACTTTGCATGTATGAATGACAAAGGGACACCACTTTCATATTGATTTAAGGGAGCGAGTGGAAGAATGTTTAAACATCAAGTGCCTCGATGCCCCAGTATGCCAGAGCACCTGGAAATATCAGATTAATTCCAGGTGTTCTGCCATTAAGACAGACTCGCCGTTTTTACAGCCACACGCACAAAATGTGGCTCCCAGTTCCACAAATAAAAACTGAATGGTTTCTGCCCCTACTGCCTTGATAGCTCTGACATATTGCAAGTTCTGGAAAGAATTTTAATCTACATAGTTTTTAAATGGGGAGGCAAGTGGTGGGTTGTGGGGCGGGGGGGGGGGGTTGGATTTTAAATATGCTGCATACAATTTGTGATGGTCATCTCTAAAATGCAGCTCCATTATCCTTTTCCATTTGGAATGAATGAGGCTAATTAATTTCAGGCCATACTTGATGAGGTCAGCACCATACGAAGGGTGCGTGCTAGACATTGCTAATCTCTTTCAGCTGAGAGTGATGAATTAAAGATGAAGCATTCCTTTGCAGGCCTAATTTAGAATGTATATCAAAAACCTACAGCAAATAATACTATACCCTACAACAAAGGAAAACTTGTTCTCTCAGGCTCCCATGTAGGGTTGATTTTAAAGGCATTTTCATTTCACTTTGGAATTCCAGCTGTGGATGGGTGAAACAGTTCAGAAAATTCAAGCTTTCTCTCTTTCTATTGCTTTTATGGACAAAAGTAGCAAGGCAGGGGGAGAGCACTAAGGGGAGAGCGAAACGAGTCGGTGTTTGATCCTGTATATATTGTGGTGGTGACTCTGTGTTCGGCATTTAGGAAAGCTCACGGGGTCTTGCGTCCCCCAAGTACCTGTGACGTGACCCCCCTCCTGGGCGCGCGCAGGGGTTTTACCGGTGGATTTTCCGAGGGGAAGGCGATCGGGTGTCCCGTTTTGCTAAGGTTCATCAGCGAGGGGGGTTGCTGAACACCGCAGGGCTTTCCTGGGGACGTACGGAGCGTCTTGTCCATCCGACAGGGAAGCGGGAGCTTCCAAGCCAACACAGAGCTGCGTTTCTCTATGCGCCTTAGCTCTGAAAAAAAAAAAAAAGAAAACAAAACACCATCCTGAGCAAAAGGTCTCACCACATCCGTGAGCGCAAAGTCTAGCGGAGAATCGGGAAAACGAGCACGCCGGGTCTCGAGGCGACTCGCTAGAGAGCTCTTGGATTTTCCTGCAGTTCTGGCTCAGCCAAACTCGGCCGCCTTTCCCCGAGGGAGAACCCCCACCGAATTCCGCAGGAGTTTTGCCTGAGCCAAGGGGCTGCCGAATTGGGCCCCGTGCGCGGCACGAAATGAGCCGTCCCTGTCATTGCGGGAAGACGAGGACGTACAAATCCGTGCGCTCATGGAGGAGGCTGGAGACAAAAGGCCGCCGGCTTCCCCACCACTTTGTTGCTTAATACCTAGCAGTTTCTTGAAATCCTTGACAGGTTCCTGCAAAGCACTGAGCTTCCCAACTGGTGGCCAGAAGCGGCTGCTGTCTTTGTATCCCAGTAGTCCTCATTAGAACAAAGCTGCTTCGAATTAAATCCAAT
This sequence comes from Eudromia elegans, assembly GCA_003342815.1. NCBI lineage: Eukaryota > Metazoa > Chordata > Aves > Tinamiformes > Tinamidae > Eudromia > Eudromia elegans. The sequence continues at coordinate 1,606,230 of PTEX01000153.1, read as the reverse complement.
CTACATGCCGAATCAATCTTGCAACCCTTTGATTGCTTCTGAAAATATTTATATTTCTTAATAATGCACATTTTGTCCCACAGCCTGTGATTAAACCCAGACAAGGTCCAGAGGAGCCTGAAGTGTGTGTGGAAGGGGTTATTGTGGACAGGAAAAGAAAGATAAAGAACACAGGTTTTTCCTATTGTGGAACCATTAGCGTGTATAAATCTAGCAATTTCAGTTCTATAAGCATCAGAGTGAGCTTGTAATAAATACAGATTGGGATATTATACTAACCAAGTGGAGTTTATGGATTATGTTCACTAGTTCATATTTCTCAGCTACTACAGTCTAAAAAGCCTTTTGCTGCACTTGACCCCATTAATATTCTGTATTAATATTCTCTTTACATGTTTGTGGGGGGAAAAAGAAAGTAAAGAATCTGATGCTGCTGCTGCTCTGTAAAACAAACATGTTTAAAGAATCATGCCCTCCAAAGGGAAAATAAACACGGGATGCTGTAAAGGAGCTGTTGGAAGGGCACGGGCTGCAGCTGCCGGCAATCGGCTTGCTTCTACTTAAAGTTAATAACTTCCATCTGATTGAGAAGATGGCCCTGATGCAGGACATTTTCTGTGTGAAAATTAGGATGTGAAAATGAAGGCAATAGATGCTACTATCCCTTATGGGTTAATTTTTTAGGTGGTAACTAATAAGCTTTGGCTTTGAAGCCAAGGAAAGGCTTTGACGCTGCTCGTCGTGGTAAATAGCATGTTATTCCCGTCTCAAAAAGTCACGTACATCCCAGGTGAGATACGTGGAGGAAGGATGTGTCCCATGGCTGAGAAAGGGCCCAGGTGGGGCCTGACTCGGGATGATGGGAACTTGCTGTCAATGGAGAACAGGGCTGTGGTTGAGGGTACGGATCACATAACGGCACCGTACCTGCCTCCCTCCCTGGGCAGAAACGAGTGCACTTGTCTGTAACGAAAGGGAAAAACTGGCTTCCAAAAACACGCTACAATAAATCCCCTTGGATAGAGCAGGTACCTGGGTGAGAGAGAGCAAAATCTTCAAAACTAAAAATACCTAATGCCTATTTACTATAAAGCCCTTGTCACCTGCACATTGCAAACACCGCTAATATACTTTTTCCAGCAGGCTGGTAAACGCTTGTAATAGTTTTGCAAGCTCTTTTGTAAAGGAAAGAAGGAAATATTCTTACCCAAAATACTATTCAGAGATTCTTTCATCATATATTTCATTATATTAAGCTGTCGTTTCCGAAATATGTTTGGGGGAGTATCATTATCATATGTAAGCCCTCAGTCTTGACAGCTATGTGGCATTAATATAGGATTTGGATGCTCAGCGTTTACGGTAGGGAGAAGTTTATTGTCATCTCCAAAACTGAAGGGAGAGAGTGATGGCAATAAACCTCTCACAAACAGGGCCTGATCCAAAGTTTAATGAAATGAATGAAAAATGGGTTTGGATGAGGCCCGTAGCAGAATGTTATATTGTGCAACTTGTATTTTCTGCATAACTTCTATTGTTGGAAGAGCCCAATTTTGCACAGAATTTGGAGTTTGTTTTTTCAGAAAAAAAGAAAAAAAAAAGCTTTCTGTGTAGCAACTATCAAATGTATCCTTTGGTGAACACACACACACACCATGGAGGATATTGTCTTATTAAAGAGTTTAAGCCTAAAGGTGTATGTCTATTTTTAAAAGAAATTTTCTGATTGCAGATAACTGCTCAATTTGATTTAGTGTCCAATGATAGTGATGGGGTTGATAACTGAGCATTCATCGGTAATTCATCTTGTGCTAGTAGAAATTTACAGCAAAGCAGTGCTTTCCCAACACTGACAAGTCCTATTAATCTTCTTCAGACACATTTCAATAGGTGTCTCCATCTGTGCCCAACATCTAAACACTCTGGCATCGCTAGGGACTTAGAGACACCTTCATTTCAGGTTACACTAGTGAAAATGTGATACTAGATTGTACTCTATTTTTAACCTAATTCCCTCTTTTCATTCAATTAGCCTTTTCTTGCCTGCATTTTTTTTTTCTAGTCATGTGTAACATCCTTTCCCCGGGAAGAGCTTAAAAATAAGATTTAGTTACTTAAAGAGACATAATCTGCCAGGCTAGGAGCGACCAGGAGCTCAAGACAGAAAGGCAGCAGAGGAAAGCTCAGGCATTCGGCGTGGGGACCGAATCAGCAGCCACAGAAAATGTCCTGTGCAACCTGCCCACGATATATGTGTCCTCATGCAGCTCTTGCAGGCACTGTCAGGTTAGGGAAGGCTGGGATGGGTCTGGAACGAAGTGCCCTGTGTCTAGTTTTCCAGCTGTTAAAAGAATCGTGGCATGGTTTTGGATTTGAGATCCGGTGTATCCCGGAGCATCCCTGTTTGCTCAGGCTGCACACAGATCGCCACCACGCATCCCCACTTCTCTTTACATGTACGGCTAATGCGTGAACAAACATAGCACAATCAAATTACAGCAATAACATTCATGGGTGGATTACGTTCCAGCTTCCTTGCTTATCATTAAATGTAAGTAAATTGCAAAGCACGTGGAAGAGGTAGGTCACAAAAGCAAGCGAATTCCCACTCAGATCCAAACGTTGTTCCCACCTTCAGAGCTGCGATGAGTTTGCCAACAGAAGCAGTGCAACCTTAGAGATTATTCATTTCAAAATGCTTGTTTGGGTTCTTTTTTCCCTCCTCTTCCTCCAGTGTAACACCGTTTGGGTCTGGGTGGCCCCTCCGGCTCTGAATTTTCTCCCCAAACGCTGCGAACAACGAGCCGTGTCCGTGCGGGCAGCAGCGCTCCAGAACTCGGCTTCAAACTTTGTTTCTCCCGTTATGAAGTTCTCCTCTGAGTCATATTATAGATCTAAATGACCTTATTGTAGGTGGCAAGTTTAAATGTGCCATATTAATAACTTGTTATCCAAGACAAATTAAGTCCTTATGTGTCAAAAGCACTCTGCTCTGGATTACCTACAAGACAAGTATTTATTGAATAAACGTTGGATCCAATTTCATTTTAATGTGACTGACTGTACGCTTCAGCCCCTTAGAATAAGATAAAAACACTCAAACCTGTAACTGCGTTGCAACATTACACCTAGCTTGTCTATATCTATTATTGTCTTTTTAATGTGGGGTATTAAAAGCATTTGAATTTTTAAGATTTTATTATTATTATTATTATTATGAAGAGCAAGGAGAGATATAGAAAGAACAAAAAAAAAGAAAAAAAAAGACTGGCATTCAGCCTAAAGAGAAATCATTGAAACAAATTAATCCTATGCCGTTTAAATTGACATGGTAATCCATCATCAGCAAAGGGAAACTCTGAAAGCAATCTAGAATCTGCAGTGTTCTTTCACTGGCCCTCAGGCACAAAGACAGATAGTAAAAGAGGAAGAGAAAAAAAAAATCATAAAAGTTAGCAGTGTCTGAGCAAAGGGAAGGGGTAGAGGGAGCAGCTTTCACTTTTTCTTGCTATTAAATGTCTAGTTCAGAAAGAGATGCTGATTAACCTTCAGCCGTTGCCTACTAGCGTTTACTTCTGTGTGTCAAATCATCTTCAGCTCCAGAGATATGAGTAATTTCAAATGGTGCAGACCCTCGTCCTATATAAACTCTACCATTGAACACTGCGCCAAACATCAACTTTGGCATTTCTGCTTACAGAGGGTCTTTTATTAGCCTAAACGTGGTCGCTCCAAATGGACAATAAATTCTATCTTCTTAGCCCTGGGGAAAAAAAGAAAGAAAAAAAAGAAAAAAGAGAAAGAAAGAAAAAAAAAAAAACCCAGTGCACTATCCTAGTAGTTTAACAGCAGGATTTTCATAAAACTAGTATGGAAAAGCTTTTTTGTTTTCTGTTTTTTTTCTTTTTATTCTTTTCTTTCTGTTTTTCTTTCCGTCTATCCTCTGCTTTCTCAGCAAGGCTTCCCACCATAATATATGTTTCACGAGTTTTTTTCTCAGCGCAGCTTTAAATAACTAAAGTGATGAGACTTTGCGCACCTTTAAAATTTTATTATACTTATGGTCAGAGGAAAACATAAACCTCTTGGGCCTTGAAAGCCAGTTGCACTACAGCCATTATCCCTATAATGTCAACAGAGCTACAAACCTATCTAGAAATAAACCTTTTAAGAACAGCTTTCCCTGCCTTGTGTTTTCTTTTAAGGTCAGTTGGTGCATCACTTTTTGGAAAATGTTTCCCCTCTCTGGCCAGGTTTAGCAATCTGAAGTAGAATATATGTTACTAAATGAATAGGTTTAATTTTAAACGCTGAAAAAATAAATACGAGAAGAGAGCTAGGGCAGGAATAATACCTTTCAGTTAGAAACAGACCTAGTATAAAGCAAAAGTCAGAACTTTAGTGCCAGGGGCAAAGGGGTGAAAGGCTGCCTAATATGAACCATATCCAACATCTGCCCTATTTTAATTTAGCAGGGATAAAGTTTCTTCTTTTTTATTATTAAGAAAACTTTATGTGGCAGAGAAACCCATGAGCTTTGTTATCAAAACTGTTTTATTGTCACACTGAAACTTAGAACTATTAAGAGTTTGTGAGGGGAAGAGATAAAAACTCTTCTCCCTCCTTTTTCACCCGTCACAAGCTTAGGCTCAGGTTCTAGTGTCTGAGATGTCCTTTTCATGTCTTTATAAAGCCCTGCACTTGGGTCTCTAGTATAAAGGGGAGGTTAATTGTCCAGGATGGGTCCAAATGATTGATTCTCTGGTTAAAAAAAAAAAAAAAAAAAAGAAAATCTGAAAATATCAAACCAAATATTGCTTAGAAGCCGTGCGCAGGAGTCGTTCTCAGGGAGGAGGGCTGGTGGTGGAGCACAACAAGTGTAAGGAGCGGCTGAACTGAGGGTCCGGGTGATAAACAGCGCCAATTGCACGGGTGGAACATGAACTCGGTCTGCATAAAAGCTTCCCACCTCAGTGATGCAAAATTCTAATATAAAATAACAAAGTACACTAAAACATATGCGAGTGACTGGCAGAGTAAAAGAACAAATTGGTTTCTGACAGAAGAAGGATGAATACCTTCGGATAATCTAATGTTAGAATTTGATTGAAAGCATAACATTCCTTGAAGCATCAATATGCTTAGGATCCAAAATATGGTTATTTTATTACCAGTTAATACTTAGATCAAAGCTAAACACTGTAGCTGGAAGGAATGTTCTCTCTGGAAATAAAATTCTATGTAATTATTTCCTATTAAAAACTAAAACCAGTCTTAGATTCAATTTTTTTTTCCCTTTCTAACATGTGATATAATGCAAGCTTGTCAAGAGGGAGTCGACATATCATTTTTTTACTGTTTGTTGTTATCCATTTCCTTTTAAGTTTTCGGTTTAGCTTTAACTCTTTAATGTGAAAATTATTCACACATATTTCCCTCAGTCAAAAGCACTGGATTATTTTGCGTAAGATTGATTAATTTCTTACAGGGAGAAATTATAATTTGATATAAACTAATATCATATCATTTTAATTACAGTCTGTAAGCATAAGGGGGGGAAATGCTAAGAAAATGATATGGAGATTGATAGGCAGACAGTGGAAACTTAAACCTTGAAAGCAGACAAGTATTTTACTAGTGGGTAAAGCAGCTCATCTTAATTTAATTCAAGACATGGAGTTTAAAATATGCACTCCAAATATTTCCAAGAAAGCTGCAACCTTTCAGAGGAGAGAGATAAGAATGTATTTTAATTATAAGGTTATAAATATGCAATTTTTAACAATCCCCTAACGTAATATGTAATAATGTTCAGATGCAGCTATATATCTCTCTGTCTGTGTGCATCCCTCTGCAGGGTTTGAGAGCTTTTTTTAATATTATTATTTTATTTTTTCACAATAGTTCGATCTCTGTTTATGTCATGTCTCAGAGAGGCCCTGCAAAGTGGGAACTGCTAGCGTAAATGATCCATCTTTCTGTATTTTTGAATTATCACAGAATAAACAAATAATGGTTCCTTTTTACAACTGGTGGGTTAGTATTAGAAATAGGAATCGGAGATATTTAGACACATTATTTCAAACTTTCTAATTACTTCTGATTCTGCTAATTATTTTTGATAATGTCACTCAGGAATCAAAAAATAAAAGCTTTAAAGAGTTCATTGTTATGACTGCTGAATGGAAAAGGAATTAGATATAAGGTATCAAGTATAACTTGATTTTAATTTTTTATTTATTTTCACTGACTTCTAAGCCATATTATTTAATAGAATGATGGCTACAATTTAATTCTACATTCAGAGCTTGTTAAATAGGGAAGGAGTTGAGACATTCAGCTGGGATATTGTTTCCCAGCTCAATTAGTACCCAAAGAATCGGAAAGCACAATAAATGTATCTGGAGATCACAGCTAAGCAAACTTACCAAAAAGTACCCACCTCTCTCAGCAGCTCCCGTATTTCTGCCGTATTTTCTGACTGGGAGAAAAAAAAGCAGTTCAGATGCACAGGTTAAGGCTGGCGCATGGCAAGGTTTGTGGGAATTACAAAGAAACCTGTATTTCACTCAACAATTTCATCGCTTAAACATGTAGTTTAGAAGCATCTTCTCCTTAAACATGCGGTTCAATAGCGTTTGCTTCAAAGGAGCAATTCGACGTGTTAAAAGATTTAAGAACAAAGAATGTGCAGCAAAATGCAAATTTTTACTGTATTATACTTTGTATGCAATTATGTACGTAGGCAGATAGATATAATTTGAGAGTTATTAACTTTCAACATCAGTGATGTATCCTGGATCAATACAATGTAACTACCTATTAAAATATAAACCAGGTGTGTTACCAGACAAATGCAGCCTGAGAAGCTTCTACTAGATTTCTCTCTTTTTTTTTTTTTTTTTTTTTTTTTTTTTTTTTTTTTTTTTTTGGATTATAGCTCTACTGTGGATGAGAAGCTAAAGAGATTTCTGATGCTCCTAAAGATGGAGAATGTTTTTTTCCCCCTCTTCTTTTTTTTTCTTTATTTTTTTTCCCCCAATATCTCACATTTCTAGAATGTTTCATTTCCTCCACGTTTAAGGGGGAAAAAAATGTCGTGAAGGGAATGAATTGTCTCGCAGAATTCCGTATATTTAGGCACCTCTCGGTGCATGGGGAAGAAAAGTTCCCTTTTCCCTTGCACCAGGGGAGGGGGACGCAATAGGAGGGAGCAGAAATATCATTTCCAACCTTGCACCCCCGTTGCAGCTCCCACTCCTGTGGCTCCTTTCCTCCCTCCCCCAAGCACACACACACACTTTAGATTAGCGCAGTTAACCCTGGCTCGGCGCTGGAGAGGGAAGGGTTAATGAAACCGAGCTCTTTACGACCTCCAGGGTCAGACTCTTCCTATCTGCAATCTAAGGAATTAGGTAAGGAGGTTATAAGATTATAGTGAAAGGAGTTATAGGCCCTCGTAGCCTCACACCTGAACATATTGGTCTAATCCACTGGGATTCTTAAAAATCGCTTCAGCTATGGAAAACTGTTAATTAGGCTGTGTCTATCCCGAGGTTTCCTGTTGCATTAGTGATCCAGCAGAGCTGCCTGAACTCTGCAGGCTGACATGAAATGCAGTTAATGTGCCTGGATTTTTCCTTCTCCACAACTCCCAACAGCAGCAGCCCCCGATTCCAGCAGAAAGTGGAGTTTGCATGAAAGGCACCCCCGAAACCACCAAAAGTCTTGGGGTTTTTTTTCCCCCCTCCATCCATTCCCTCGTCCTGAGCGCCCGGCGGGATATTTGCAGCTGTTTCTAACTTCGCTGTTTGTTTACAGCAGCAAAATTAGCACTTGGAGGAGAAGTGAAAAGCTCTTTTCACATCAGTTTTCCTCGCCGCTCCCCACTTTCAGCAAGTTTCCCTCCCTCCCAGCGAGCAGCATCATTTAAACAGCGGCTCAAACTTTTCCTGCCACTGAGCTCCCTGCGCTCACATCCCATTTGTGCTGGAGAAAAACACCCGCAGAGAAGGTAGCATTTGGACATGGCCCAAAAATCGGGGATTCGGGGCAAAAATAAATAAATAAATAAACAAGAATATCCCGAGTTGCCTTAAAGAAGCTATTTTAGCCCTGCTCCTTGTGCCTTCTGGCTTTAGCACGTTTGCGAGTCTCGGGAGAAGTTTTATTTCCTCTGCCCAGCGCCCTCCGTGGAGCCTCTTACACCTGAGCCCCCCCCCAGCAGCAGCCTAAATATTTTTAAGCCCGGGCTGGACTTGGTCATTTTCAGAAACGCCGTTTTTTTTGGTGCCACTTGTGGTCTCCCCCGGACGGCAGTAACCAGTAGATTACATATTACGAGGCTTGTCATTACATGGATAAAATGAGGCGGTTAAACGCTAAAATCCATTTTACTCACCACATTTGCTTGGGGAGGGAGTTGGGGCGGTGAGGGGGGAAGAGAGGGGAGAACACATTTGGACGAGGAGCGTTTGCAAGCCTCGCATCAGAGGAGCATCTGCCCTCGCTGCTGGCGCTGGAGCCCTCCCTGCCTGGTGGAGTCCCCTCAACTTGGTGTCAAAGCCAGGCGGCCGCTGCCTGCGGCCGCTCCTTCCCCTCGCTCCCGTGTCTTTTGTCCCCATTTTTCCGTAGTGTCTCGGGCACCGCTCTACAAAGGAGGGTAGATTCTCCCCTGCCTCTCCTGTATCCCTTCCGTAGCATTTCTAGCCCCCTCCTCGCCTGCTCTCCCCCCTGCTCGCCTCTTTCATGTGCGCTCCTCATTCCCCTCTAGCTGATGTGATTCTTTAGAAATGTGGGTCTGATCCCGTCCCTACCTTCGCCGGCTCTGATTAGATATTATTTTTTCATTGGCTCTGCTACAATGGGTTCCTCCCTTTAATCTTTCGGTAGATTTTCCCCCTCCCGGTATAACCAAATCCATGAAATTCACAGCCTCTCTCTTTGACACGACTGGCTCGTCTAATCACTCCATATCGATTTCCCTAACTCTTTTCATCCAGCTGAAGACACATCTTAAAACACTCCAAGCCAGAGTGTGCTCTTTGCTTTATACACACTAATAAAATGATTTACCCTTCTCTCTCTGCTCTCCTCGCAGGAGAAAATCGTTCAAGTCCCGGCTATTTGTGTGTGATCAGTAAATATTTAGTGTGGCGACATCTTCAGCTCCTCTCCTGATCAATACGCTACCCAACAGGAGGTGGACTATTGTCCGGGAGTGACTTGCTGAGATCTCCTTTAGACGGATGCTTTGCTCCCCATACAGTGTGCTAGGATTTATCCTCGAGGGTAACCCGTAAAGAGAGAAATCGAGCCGTTTAAAATGCCCGTTTCTAACCTGTTTACTTTGACATTAACCCACCCACGCGAGGAAAGGTTTGTTCTCCCCTCTCTCCCGTCTCACCCTGCTGATCTAAAATACAGCTAGAAAAAATGAATATCCAGCGAGGCGGTTGCTCTGCTTCCCTGCGCCCCTCGGTCGCCTCTTCCTCGGCCCCTCGAGTTAAGCTCCGTCCTGTCTCTACGGTGCAAAATCACGTTAAAAGGGGCTATTTCCGCGCTCTCCCTTCGCAGCATCCCTGGGCAGCGGCCGTGGGGCTGAACGAAAGTGCCCAGGACCTTGGGGCTACCAGCAACTTCTGCTGCTTCCCCTCGGAGCATCCTAGAGCTCTGCCCGAAACCGTCTCAGACTGACCCAGGACTGAGGGGCTTTTCCATATTTTTTTTTCGGTTTGCTTGTTTGTCTGTTTATTCGTGATTTTCTTTTATTTTCACCGATACGGAAAATCGGCAGGAGAAACAAACGGAGCGGGAGAAGAGCGGAACCCGGTGCCGCGGTCGCGCCCACGAGCGCGCCCGGGCGCGCGGGACTTGCGGGGCGTGCGCGGGCGACGCTCCCCCGGAGCCCTCAGCTCCCTCCCGGCAAAGCCCCTGCTTCCCAGCGGGAATTTCGCCGGGGGGCAACACCCGGAGCCAGCGGCGGCTCCGTCCCGCGGGGCTGCGCGGCTGCGGAGCGCGGCGCCGGGGTGCGCGCGGGCTGCGCGGGTGCGCAGCGGCTCTGCGCAGCCTGCGGATGTGCCCGGCTCTTCTCTGCATCCCGCGGGTGCGTTTTCGCCCACGGGCCGCTGCATTTCCCCCTCGAGATGCGCGCTGCGCGCTCAGCGAGCGCGCGGCTCTGCGCTATAGATGCGCGGCCGTTATTCAAACCTATAGGCAGCTACGTCCACCTGTTAACTTTGTTTAGAAACCACTTTCCCTAATGGCTTTTCGCTAACTTATTCAGCCCGTTACTCGAGTATAGGAGGCAATGGAGAGGAAAAATCCATATGAAAACCTGCTCCAACCTCTCTTCTGGAGGACACTTTGCACACCTTGCCTCGACAGGGCTCCTATAGAACGCTTATCTCTCGAATATATCTTTATACTAATGCATACTTAATTGGTCTGTCTTGACTGTCCATATAAAACAATTTAATTAGGGTGCTTTCTGCTTTGGAAAGAAAGGGGAAAAAAATCTGCCCAGCATTTATTGTATTTAGCACCAATACAGGCAGAAAATGTTGCACAAGTTTTTGGTTGAAAGAGCACCTATGTGTCCATTGAAGGGCGTTGATCCGAAAAGACAGAGAGGACAAGTAAAATCGATTTGAAGCGACCCTCTCTGTCCCTTTCACACCATTCAGACACTCCATTCCTTCTAAGACAAAGACCCAGCGCCTTGGGAATGCTGGCAAGGGGGGGGAAAAAAAAGGAGGGAAGAAAAAAAAAAAAGCTTCAATCCTCCTAGGCAAATGGGAAAGAGCTCTGAAATTCCTTCATATTGCTGTTATCCAACGGCCCCCCCTCAAAAAAAAAAATAGGATCAACTCCAGGATTTTCTTCAATTCGGCCCCTAACGTTTGTGCAGCGAGGAATGTCCCTGGGAGGGAGGGGGTAATTACGGCTATTAGTGCGGCAAGCCCCGCGCAGCCCTGGTCACTCGCAGGCTTTTAGGGTTAAAATAGCCCTCACCTCTGACCCCTGCGGAGCCAAGTTGTAGCTATCGCCGCAAGTTGGGCCAAAGTTTCCCAATGCGGGGCTGTGCAAGCCCGGGAGGAGGGGGACACGGGCTCTTCTGCACGGAGTTGTTTCCAGTTGGGCTTGGAATCGTGTTTAAGTCGCATTTCGCTGCTCCTCTTACCAGCTAATACCTTTCGGAGGGCTGGGGGGGTCTGGAAATGCCTCCTTGCCGCTACCTTTCCCTTCGCTCTTCACATTTACGTGCACTGTGGCGGTTTGTTTCCAGGCGGGAAACTGGTTATGGTGGAACTGAATTACTAGGGCACCCTTGTCACCCACTGATCTCAAGAATAAAGGGGCTGGGGGCTCATCTCCCCCTGGCTTTAGGCTTTTCCCACCACCACGACCAGTCCAGGTTTCCAGAAAAAAAAAAATAACAATAACAAAAAGGAGCATTTCGGAAAGAGGAGAAAATCTCCCATTTGTCTCGCGCACCTTCCCGACCTCCTCCCCATTTAGGGGCTATTTTGGAGCGGGGCTGGGGTGGGGGAGACACCAGGGGAGGCTGCACCCCTCCCTCCGGCGGCCATAAAAAATAATAAAACCCCTTCAGCCGCGCTCTGCCCCCGTCTCCCGTGTGCCGACGAGGCTTCGCAGGAGCGCGAACTTGCGGAGCCCGCATTGATGGCATTAACGAGCAGTTAAAAGATTTATCCCCGTGGCCGATCAATAGCGGCGGGGGGGCCCGGCCGGGCCGCCCTCCCCGCAGGCCGGGCCGCCCTCGCCGCCCGCCCGGCTCGGGGCGGCGAAGCCCCCGTCGCAGTTTTCATTAGCCCAGTAAACACGCAATTAACATGCAGCGCCGCGATCTAACTTAATTCCTGCGGCAAGGCAAGGGCGAGCGAGGGATGGAGGGGCCGCTTGGTGCCATTTGTCAAGGGTGACACGTTGCCTGCCATAAGAGACAGGGCTCCCCAGCACCACCCCGAGCCCCCCGCACTGTCACACGCACCACAAAAAGCAGCAGGAATCCATTAGTTGGGGTGTTTCCTCCTGCCAAAGGCGGGATAACCTATCCCATTTTTTTTCCCAAGCCCTCACTGGGGTCCCCTTGCCCCCCATCACCGGAGGAAGGGGGCGAGGAGCTGGTGTTTCCCGTGGGCAAAGCATCGAGCCTCCTCCTAGCCGTGTTTTCTCTTTAATAAACCACAAATAAACGTGCTTGCCATGCCTAAAAGTTGCCATGTTGGTGAAGGGGGGGTGAGGGGAAAAAAAATGTCTCCAAGGGTTGCAATTAGCAACAAATGATTATTGCAACGGATTTTTGGTAATGGAAAAATGTGGAGCTCCTCTTCCTAGCCGGGATCTCGGGGGCAGAGCGAGAGAGAGGGGGAGAGCGCGGGAGAGAAGGAGAGGGAAGAGATCGCTCATTAGCTCGGATCCCTTCCCCACCCGCTGCAGCGGGTGCCTGCGTTCCCTGCCGACCCTACACAGGACACTATATATTTTTCCCCTTCGGTGCATGTGTTGATATTCAGCCTGTAGTT
>PTEX01000153.1:1560571-1579149 GCA_003342815.1 Eudromia elegans | reverse complement strand
CAGGGGCCGGGGCTGCGGGGCCCGCGGAACGTGTCCGCAAAGCGAGGTAAAATAATAATAATAATAATAATAAATAAAGACAAAGCCAGAAATAAAGCAAGGCTGGAGGCGGAGAGGATGAGGGCAGCAGGAAGGGAAGGACCCGGAGCCCCGCGCACCCGCCGCGGATAACGAGCGGGATGTGAACATCTAGATCGGGCTTATTCTTATATATTTTTTTTTAATTAAAACTTTAGTGGGTCCTGGGGATCGTGCTTGCCTCGCGTTGCTTTGTAGAAGGGAAAGAGATACACGGAGAAATGCAGGCCTTGTCAGGATTTATTGAAGTTGGGTTTAAAAAACGTGCTTCAGATGATTTTTCCCATTTTCTCAGATTTCAAAGGCTCCCCGCAGTGCGGCTGCCTAATTAATGGTGAAATTCAACTAAATCTAATTATGCAGTAATTTTAAAGCAGTTAGTCCTGGGCGCTGCTTTGTAATAGGAACCCAGTTTTTAAAGTTTGCTTAATGTGTTGGTTTAGGGAGCTGGGGAGGAGAGGGGTGTAAGAGAGATTTTTTTTTACATCCCACCCCCCCTTTTTTAAAAAAGCAAAGAAATGCAAAATAACAATCCAAAATACTCCGCGAAAGGGAAAGAGGGGGCCTGTGTTATCCCTCGTATGTGATACGGGTATTGAGTGAGAAGCACCAGCGAAAGTGTAAATAACGCAGTAGTTAATAGGGACCATAAAGGTATTCCTGGCCTGTGGGTTTCCAAGTGCCAAGCTGTTTTAGAGAGGATCTTGAATCCGACGGTAATAAAGGGGCAACGGAGACACACAGCGTCTCTTCTTGGGAAATGGAAACCAGATTTCTGCTATTGAACATCTATTGTCATTAAGAGGAGAAGCTTGTGCTCGCGAAGTTATAAATCTTATCGCCCTTTTGATAACACAGTTGTAATCAGTTAGCATCGCATTCAAACCCAATTGTAAAACTGCCTAATTTAATATGTCATACATGTCATTAAAACTTTATTTTTCCCCTTCTTTCCCCCCACCCGCCCTCCCCATCCCCCCATGAGGAAAACGTCAACAGCTCCGGCGTGGTCCCGCGCAGAGCTGGGGGCTCCGCGCTCGGGCCAGCGCAGGGTTAGGGCGAACGGGCTCCGCACCCTCCCCAGCTCCGTAATCGGAAGCGTTTATATCATATTAGGAGAAAAAGAGAAATAGATGGAATGGGAGACGAGAAAGAGGTGGGGGGGAATAAATCCTTCTCCTGCCTTCACAATTGCAATCACTCAATGAAGTTCTTTGAAAGAAACTTGTCTTATGATTAGCTAAGCAAACACATCTGCTTTCCTAGTTTGGGCTTAGCTAATTATCAAAACAAAGGGGCCGTTTCTTCTTTTACCTTGCTGGAAAGAAGATGTTATTTCAGGAGTCCCGGCCCTCCTCCTCCTCCTCTCCCTCTGCATCCCCCCCCCCGCCCCGGGCACGCACATGGGGCAACGCGGCCGGGGAAATGAGCTGCCGCCGGTCTCAGCCTAGGCCGGGCTGCGGCATCGCCTCTGTGCGCGCCCAGGGTCCCCTCGGAGCGCCCGCGGCCGCGGTGGGAGGGCGGGCGGCAGGGGAAGGGGCTCCCGGGCCGCGCAGCAGCTCCGCGGCTGCTGGAATCAAGGCAGCGCTCGGCTGATTTTAGTTGACAGAGCGTGTGTTGAGGCTGAACTCTATAATTTGCACTTCTGTTCTTTTATTAGAGTTGGACAACGAACTAATGAGCTTTCCCCCAGCAGAGTGTCACTTGTATTTATTTTCTTTTTGGGGGAACTTTTCGATGGAAGAAGTGTTTCCCGCAGGAAAGGGCAGAGGTGGGGGGAGATTTTGCCTCCCTCCCGGAGCTGCGAGCTTGTGCCTTTCTTTGCCCCCCAGGAAAAGGGACCCATGAGGGTATTAGAGGCCGATAAGCTTCCAGGGATAGGCGCAATCCGGGCGCTGCTGTCCCCGCCGTGACTCGGACGCGGCCGCGCAGCTCGTGCGCGGCGCCGGCCCCGTAATCAGGCGGCCGCTTCCGCGGGCGCGCAGTGGGCCGCGGGGCCGGGGCTGAGCAGCGGCGTTTCAGCAGGTCTGTGCTGGAGCGGGGTGGGCTTTCCGAAGGCGAGAGGTTGGTTGAAATACGGAACAGAGAGCGGGGACAAGAAGGGATTTTAGAAATAATAATAATAAAAGATTAGCAGGGGAAAAAAAAATAAAGAAAGAAAACTAAGGCTAAAGGGCCGGGTTTGCTCCCGCAGCCGTGCAGGGTGCAGGGCTGGTGCCCATCAGCGCCTGAAACCCAACACCGGTTCCGCGGCCGCTGCCCCGACGTGCGCCGGGCAGCGTTTGAATTTGGGTTGCAGCGTGTTCTCTTTGAACTGGGCCTTTCGCTTTATTAGGGCAGGAAGAGGAACTCGGCGATCCTCTTTGAAACACGCTTGGTTTAACTATTTTACACAAGTTTGCCCAGGTCCCTGGAGATTCTCCAGTTGAAGAAGACTGAAATTAGAGTTAAAAGCTGGAGGGGGCGGGAGGAGGGGATGGAGGCAGAGGGGGACCCGGGGTGATGGAGTTGGTGCAAATGCCCTCCCGGGCGCTGTGGGGCTGACCGGAGCGGGAGAGCGGCTGAGCCTGGTTTGATCCATCCCCACGAACCTACGCGTGCGTGCGCCTGTGTCATCTATGCATATGTATACGCGTGTATACATACACGCGCGTATATAGGCCACGATGAATATTCTGAGAAATGCAGCAGAAAAAAAAATAGCCTCTTTAGCGTCCCTACGGAAATGCGCCCAACGAGTATTTCGCAGCAGCTTTCCTCCCAAACTTTGCCTTGCCTTTTGTTTTCATTTCTTTATTCTTTTCTCTCCCGGTAAATTGCTGTTAACGTATGTCTTTATGTTCTGCCTATAACTAGGATGTAATCAGGCGCCCCATGTCTCTCTCTAAAAGCATTTAATAAATGTCTATTAAAGCGCTACAAATGTAAGATAAATTTAGTGGCGCTGCTGTCTCCCTGTATCCAAACGGTAATGATGGATTTATCAACAGGGATTCGCCTTCAGCGCAGTGAGAGAGATTTACTCAACAAATAAGTCGGAAAAGCACCCACCCAAATACAATCATTTATACGGGAACTGATTTCTTTACAGCACCATAGATCCGAAAGAACATACCGGTTATTACCTTTTCTTCCCCCCACCTTTTTTTCCCTTTCTTTCCGTCTCTCTCTCTCTCTTTATTATTATTTTCTCTCAGCGCTCGTTATACTTCTTCTCCTCTCTCCTTTTTTATCTTTTTATTATTATTTTTATTTTTTAACGTATCCGCAGAGCTAGGAGCGTGTGGATGTCTGTGTTTTGAGTGCGTTTCCCTGCTATGGCTAGTGGAAGCTCAAAGGCTCCATCAAACCAGATCAATGCCTAATTTCTCAGCTTCATCCTCTCTATCCCCCCCTCCCCGACCCCTTTACTTGTTTCCTTCCCCTTAGCCGAAATACTCCCACGATTCCTGTATTTGGTGTCACAAGCGGTCGGGTTGAGGGGTCCGGAGGCGGGTGATGGAGGGGGGTTAGGGGGGTCCGCGCCGCTTCCCAAAGCTTCGCGAGCCGCTCCGGGGAGCCGCAGCCCGAGGGATGCTGCCGACCAGCACCCCTGCCCAAATTTCTGGGTTTTTTTTGCCTTTTTTTTTTTTCTTTTCCTTAGCCCTTTCTTTGAACCCTACCCATTAGCGTGGGGAGGAATAAAAGGGATGAGCTGAGCGAGAGCCACTCTTCATTGTTGGATTCGAGCACTGGGCAAAATTGCTGAAACGCAGCCACGTAGCGCCCAGCAGATTATTTCTTTTTCCTAGAAAGTATCTCCTAACCTCAGATTTCCCCACCACCCCGGGCTTGTTTCCCCTCCACCCTCAACCCTTGACCACATCTTTCTCCGATTCCCCTTGGAAAAAGAAAAAAAAATGTATGTGCAGATTTGAAGGAGTCCTTTAAACAACGGGCACGCAAGAGCTGGATTCAGTGTGAAGCATTAATCCTGAATTTTCTTCTTTCGAATAGATGTTCGCATTTTGCTACCCTGGATCCCCGATTTAAATATCCGTGCTCCTCTGAGTAGTACTGCCTTGTTAGCTGTATCTCTCTATATATTTAATCAAATTTAATTTCAGAATTGTACTTAAAATAATAATAAATAAACCCGAGAACTTGTATTTTCCTTTGCAGAGAGTTTTTCTTTCCCCCTCCTTCTCTAGAAATTTCATTGAGATGTCTCTGTACTTTGTTTGTCAGTTATCTTTGTTCCTTTTAAATAAAGGGCTTTTAAATGGACTTATTGCTCCCAGCGTGGGTTCTTCTCTCTAAATGTTAGAAAATTGTGCCATCTACCCGCTATTCTAAGTACTGTCACACTCAGAGACCTCCGAGGACCTTCCAGCCCCAACTTCAATACCGCCGTGTCAAAGGGTGCCTAGTAGCGAGAGGAGAAAGGTTTGCGTGGATTTTACAGCTTTCCAGCCTGAATCGCTCTCTGAAGCGCCAGCCCCGCTCTGCAAAGATGCTCTTGCTGCCTTTGATTGCAGCGGCTGCGGCCCGTGCTCAGCCCCAGCCTTTGCAGCGCCTAATGAAGCCTCCCCTGCCTTGGCTACGTTGCACTTTCTCTGCAGCGCGGAGTTTTCGGGCTAATTTTAGACATGAAAAGTGTGGGTGTGCAGGGAAAAAAGGGGGTGGGGGGAGGAGGGAAGCAGTGCCTCTTCACTCTCTCTCTTTTTTTTTTTTTTTTTTTTTTTTTTTTTTAATAATCAGATATTTATAGCTATGGCCTCTAATGATGAATATATATTGTTGTCAACTGAAAAAAAAAAAAAAAAGGTTCTTTTTCGGAGGTTGGTTTTGGCTGATTAGCCAAGGATGCTGCGGGCTGAGTTTCCAAATGAGGCACCAGGAAAACAGAAATGTGTACATATAAACTTTATAGGCCTTTTTATCTCCACCTCAGTACTTTGCACAGTGACCTGCTTCTACCTTCTCAGCCAGACTAGAATATCAGTGCTCGGGCTGGGAATTATATTTCGAAATCTTCCTTGCTCTTTGATAAGTGTCAATAGGTGTGTGCGGTGGGGGCGGGATTCTTGTTTCTTTTCTTTTTTTCTCCACCTCCCCCGCAAAAAAATATCATTTTAAATGCCTTCTAAATCAGTTTAAACGGATTAACAGTTTCCAATTTTATGGCGCAGTTACATGTCTTCGAAATTGTTTTGCACCCCTTAGGAGGATCTGGAGAGTATTCGAAGTGTCGGCAGAGTATTTACGATTAGGGAGGAAGAAGAAAAAAAAAAAACAGTGATACGGTTTATGACTTTTATGACTTGTTTCACACTGTTCAAGAAATGGAGTTTTAAGCAACGTACAATTAAAACTCTATTGCTCTTTGGACAAATTCCAGGAAACTCCAGAATCAATTAGTTAGATCTTTGGATACTTGTTGAAAAAAAAAAAAAAAGGAAAAAGAAAAAATAAAGAAAAAAGAAAGCCCGAGTGTAAACACGAGCAGCCAAGGACAGCTCTCTTCCACAGGCATTTTTAAGCCTTTACTATATAGACTAGTCTGGCTGAGCAGGCTCGTTCCTCTCATTTCTTCTTTTGCATTTATTCCTATTGGAATATCCAGGCATCACAGATTCATTTTCTGATTTTTTTTTTCTTTTCTCCGTGCGCTCACCCATTTGTTCTCCCTTCGGGCTATTCGGTCATCTTAGTGTTTTGATATTTTCCCGTTTGATTCTTCCCAGCGCCTTTTTAACTACGACGAGGGTTATTTTTTTATTTGTCAGATACGAAGATTAAAACTTTATCCTTCGCTACCCGCCAACCACCGCCCCGCAGGGAAAGGCAGAACGAGCCGCTCTCCGCTGCGGGGCTGCAGAATAATCCGAATTTTGAAAGCGGGTCCAGCAGCCGCTCCATGCCCTTCATCACAGACGTTTTAGTCACGTCGAGGGCGATTTTGTTCCTGCTTTCCCAGAGACTTTTCCCCCGCCGTTTCGCGGGCCTCCGTGTCGCGGTGGCCGCGGGGCGGGTGGCGACCGCGGGGTCAGGGCTAGGGGCCGCGCCTGGCGCCCGGTGCTGTCCCCTTGTCCCCGCCGCCCTCCGTGGCCATCGCCGGCTGCCTCTGGGCTCTCTGGGGTTTATTTTTTCTTGCCAAGAGAGGTGTCCTGGGCTGCGGAGGGGACGGGTCCCACGCGCAGGTTTCCCCCTCTGCCATAATCTAATCTCAGACAACAAGTTTCTGCCTTCACTCCTGCTACATGACTAATTAACGACCCCTGCAAATTAACTGCACGGTGACCTAGCATTTCATCCCCTCGGCCGACAGTTATACTTAACCTTAAAAAAAAATGAAAAAGAGGAAAAAATGAAATGTTGGGAGAAGCAGATGCGAACTGACTTCTGAGAATCACTTTTTTTCTTTAAAAAAAGAAAAAATCCTGGTCGGTTTTACATCGACTCTGAATGAAGCTCAAAGTGGGAGGGCTGCGATCCAGCAAAGTTTTCTGGACTTTATTCGGCCAAACCTAGATTTTTCTCTCCCTGAAGCCAACAGCGGACTTGTACAACAGCGGGCAGGTCAGAGCTGTCCGTGCTGGCTCCTGAGACTCGGGGAGAGCCGTGTTACCCTCCTCGGCTCCTTTCTTAAATATTATTTTTGCATTACGATCCACGCCTGCGAGGTCCTCCCCCGCTCCCTGATCTTATTTTAGTATTTCCTATTCCCTTTACAGCACCGTGATTCATTTTGCACTGTCACCATTTACAATATTGTGGGTTTACTGATGTCTTACTTAGGAAAAAAAAAAAAAAACCTCACTATTCCATTCCTACCCCAATGGTCTCATTAGCCTCCGCTGGCTGCTTTCAAGACAGCAGCTCGCTTGCTCTCTCTCTCCTCTAGCTGAATTTGTCCAACCCCTTCATCTTCTCATGTTTTATTTCGAGGTTTCACCGAAAACATTAAACCCCACAAAGGTCAGCGGCTCCCAATTTTGACATGCTCCAAATAGAGCCCTGAACGCTGAGGTCCCTTCCCTCCTCCTGCTGTCACCGGGATGCTCAAAGTTTGCGGTCAGAGGGTCCTGGCTCCGGCTCCGGCCGCTGGTTCTGCCCGTCCTGTCCTGCTGGGCCGGGCCGGGGCCCCTGCCAGCCCCGCGGAGACCCAGACCCGCGCAGCTTGCGGGCGTCTTTCGCCCTTTCCCGTGCAAAAGGGATACTAACCACTATTATTATTATTATTATTATTATTATTATTATTATTATTATTATTATTATTATTGATATTTAAACCGGCCCCTGCCCCTCGTCGCCGCCGCTGTGTTTCAGAGCGATTATCTCATATCTCCGCTGCAGAAGTAAGCTATCCCCCAGCCCCTGGGTCACGCATTGATCTCCCTGCAATGTAACAAACGGTCGGGTTAATTTTCCCTCATTACCATTTCCATAGTCCCGGGCTGCACACCCAGGACGGAGCTGCCCCTGTGCGCGGCTCCCCGCGCGCGCGGCGGGGACAGACCCACGGACACGCACCCGCGTGTCATCCCTGCACCCCGAGCCCCCGCAGCCCCGCTCTAACCGGCCCATCTCTATCCGCTCCGGGCGGCTTTGCTGCCTTTCTCGGACATGTGTCATCTCGAGCCCCCTTTACCCGCTTTGAGGGGGATTTGGGCTCTTCTTTGGAGTTTTATTATTTTTAAAAGGGTGTTCTGCTTGCTATAAATTAGAGGGATTTTTTTTTAGCTCACCCCGTTTACTTCTTAATCTTTTTTTTTTCCTTGAGTCTTTTCATTCACTGGTTGCAAAAGAAAAGGGGGTTGGTCAACACCAAAATGGCAAAGTTCAGCTTGGAAGAAAAAAAAAAGAAAAAGAAAAAAAAAAGGAAAAAAAAAAAAAAGAAAAACCCTCCAGCTACCTACAAAGGGGCTCAGGGCTTTGTAATGGCAGAAAGAAACAAAAAAGAAAAGAAAATTGCAGTTGAGGCTAAAGTGTGAGAGTGTTTGTGTGTATGTATATCTGTGTGTATTTTTAAAGGTTTCTTTGAACTGCCTTTGTGCTGACTAGGCAAAGCTCCTTGCCAATGCTAGTCACGGTTTAAGGAACTTTGAGTTAACCTCTTATATCGAATGAATCTTTTCATTTGGAAACCAATAAATCTCAATCTCTAGCCACCTTTTGTAGAACAGGCTGGGGCTTACCAAGGCAAGGCTGAAGCTTATAATAAAGAAGAGATAAAGTTTGCCAAAGTTTTTTTTTTTTTCTTCCTCCCCTTTTTCTTCTTCTTCCTCTTCTTCTGTTGTAAATAAAAGTTTTGGAGATGGCAGCATTTGGAAGCAATCCGGAGAAGGACTCGGATCTATGCATTGTTTCACAGTAAGCCTATTTACTTAAATAGAGTCTTCAGGGATTCAAACACGAAAATGATTTATAGTTTTCCAACAAGTCATTATTTTGGTCTGTTGTTGAGGGTGGGGTTGTGCCAGAGGGAGGGGGGGTCCATACAGTCTAATAATCAATGTGTGCCTATGGAAAGTGAAAAGGGAGGGGTGGGGAGAGGAGTGCTCCGAAGATAAGTAGGGTTAACACTATAAACATTACAGACAATTGAGTTTTCCCATCTGAGCGGGACTTTGGGAGAAAAGGGTCTTCACATTTATCAGACATTGGAGAGTGTGTGAGAGTGAATGAGAGAGAAAAAGAAAAAAAAAAAAGGAAAAAGAAAAAAAAAAAGGAAAAGAAAAAGCATTTCTCAAATCAGTTTGGAGCCAGTCCTTTGCTTTCTGCCTTGCACTTTTGCATATTGGGTCTAATTTCTTTGAAGTACTTTGAAATCCAGCGTTGCGTCTAATCTTTGGAGGGGAGATGTGACCGCAAGAATCAATGTTTTGATTTATTTTGCTGTACTTATTTCCTGTCTAGCCTCGCTCGCCCTCTCTGATTATGCCGTATTTATACGCGTGTGTACATTATATACATATTACATAGATCTAATGCCCCTGTAGACATACTCAAAAAAAAAAAAAAATCATTTGCAATTTCTCTTCCACAGAGGCAGGGCTCACTTTTCAACCCCTCTCTTTATCCTGCTTTATTTCAAGACGCTGTCTTCTCCCCGACTCCAAATTGTTCCCATCCCAGAGTTATTAATTACTCTTACAAGGCGGGAGATTCTTAACTAATAACAAAGTTGTAAATTACCACCTTCCCTCAAATATTTCTCATTTGTCAACCCTGATTGATTTGATTAATATTCCACCGGCTGAGATCATTTCAAGTTGCGCTATATAATGAGCAGCGCCAGGGCTGCGAGGCAGAGCTGCTGCCTTCGGAAGGAGCTTTTCGAGCTGCAGCGAATTTTGCAGTTACGACAGGGGAGGGAAACGCGGACCTATCGCTAAAAGGACCTTAAGGCGCAGCTTGTGGAAACGCTGCCGCGGATTGAAATGATGCGAGTACGTCTGTTTGTTAAAAAAAAATAAATAAAATGGGGGGAAAAAGAAAGGAAGAAGGGAAGAAAGAAAAAGAATGCTGCCCCACTCCTCCACCCGGTGTGAGGCTGGGAGCAACCGCGGGTTTCATCCCTGCTCGCAGGGCTGGTGGCAGCTCCCGTGTTGGGTCTAACGCGGCGCTTTGCACCCGGCTGTCACCTCGCCTGCAGCAGCCGCGGCTTCCGCGGGGCTTGTGGCCTCCGACGCCCAGAAATACGAAGAGGGGCCGAATCCCCCTCCCCGAAACGCCAGGCAACAACCGGGCTTCAGACCCCCCTCCTCAGCCCTCAGCGAGCGGGGCTGCATCGCTGCCTCAAAACCCTCATCCTGCCCTAATTAGGGGACCGCCAATCGCTCTGCGATCGTCTTCCCTTTTAGGAAAAAAAATTAGAATAAATAATAATAATAGAAGGAGAATCCAAGGGAGCTTTTTGCCAGTGTCAGGGCCGTCCCTCCGCCTCCCGACGCGCCTGTAGGTGACACGCACCTATGGCCGGCTCCATACGCGCCGCTACGTTAATGCTCCCCCCCACCGGCCGCCCGCAGCAGCCCCAGCCCCTGCGCTGCTCCCGCGCACGGCGCCTCCACCAGCACTTGAGTTTTAATCTTAATTATATTAAGTGAAGTGCCGGGCTGCCATGGAGCTGAGCGCGGCGCCCGCTATGAAGCGGCTGCTCGTTAATATCGCCCGGCTATCGATATTCACAATACGCCTTATCTGCGCCCGCGGAGGTAGCGCCTTTTTTTTTTTTACAAAATGTGGAAAAAAAGGAGGACAGACTAGACTGAAATAACATTCCGTCCAGTCACCTGCAATTCAATATGCACGCGAGAGACGCCGATGTATATGAGACGATTTTAATTACGATTAGCAGACACACTCTGCGCGAGAGAATAGATTTGGAGGGAGGGGAAGGGAAGGAGGGGGGGGCACCGGAGGAGCATTAATGAAATCTTTCCCGGCGATACTGAAAGAAACAAGTGGTTGATACAACGGAGGTGATTTGTCACCGAACTCCAAAGGGGGGTGGGCGATCAGATCCGAGCATCGGTCCTCTCCATCCCCCCCCTCCATCTCTTATCCCCCCCCACCTCTTTGAAGCAAATGATATGCCATGATGCCTGCCTAACAGGCAGCTCCGCAGGCCACGCCTTTGCCGCCCCCCCTTCTTTCCCCCCAACCCCTTCGTTTCTCTATTAAAGACCCCCCCCCACCGACTCCCCCGTTTCTTCTATTAAAAATAGACCGAGCGCGCCGCGCAAGCGAGGACGCGGAGCCGGGCAGCGCCGCGCTTGGGCCCTGAGTAGATTGTATTTGTGCACATGAAACCTTTTGTCTGGGCCCGCGCATCGGCTGCCTTTTCAAACAGAGCCGAGAAACAGTTCAGGGTCACCGGCAATTTCCAGCCCTGGTGGCAGAAGGTGGGGGGCCAGGGAGCGGGGGGCGCCCGGAGGGGGCGACCCCGGCCCGGCCCGGCCGCCCTCCCGGCCGAGTGTCGCCGCTGGCGGCGCTCGGGGTCTGCGGGCGGCCCCGCCGCCTCCTCCTGCTCTTCCTCCTCCTCCTCGCTCCAGGTCGGGCCGGGGAAGGCGCCGGGTGCGCGACGCTGCCGCCCTTTGTCCACCCCGCGCCCCCCCCCCACCGCCGCACGCCGCTATTTTTCTAGGGATGTGACTTCCAAGTGGCATATTCTGTAGGAGTGTGAATCTGTTCTCGTTATGTTTGTCCCCTCCGGTATTTCTACAGGCTCTTATTCCCCCTCCCCTCCTTGTTTTTTCCTCTTTCCTTTTTTTTTTTTTTTTTTTTTTTTTCTCCTTCGGTATAAATTAACTCCGACTGAAACCACCAGATTGCTCCGAGGAGACTACCTCCCTAATGACTTCATCTCCCAAAGTTGACTGACACCCGAGCGAACTGCCAACACCTGTTTCCAAGCACCCAGACTCCAGAACTCACCAGACCTCGTAAATTTAGATTCTCTCTTCCTCTTCTCCCCCCCCACCCCCCCTGCTCCCCTTCCCTTAATAGATGACGTGAATATCTAAAGGGAAGGGGGAGGGGAGACGGAACTAGGTCATATTGAAAAGTTTTTATTTTCCCTCTCACCCGGGCGAGCTCGGGAGATGACAGGGCCGGGCACCTTCCTGGCTTCGCTCCTGCCCTTTGCCGGGGGCGGCGGGGGGGATGGAGGGGGCTCCGGTCCCTTGGTCCCACTTGGACCTCGGCAAGGCCTGATGCGACCAGGGGGGCGCGAAGGGCGCGAGGTGGAGAGGAAGGACCCCCCTGGGTCGGGGGGGACGGGTTGCTGCCCCGTGGGGAGCGCGGTGCTGGGTCGGGGTTGGGGCAATGGCCCCCATCCGTCCTGCCCCAGCTCTGCCCCACGCGTGTCCCTGGACGCCTGGCGTGGGGGACAGGGCTCCCTCCTCTCTCCTCGAGGCAGATCTCGTAGGTCTGCGCTCTTTTTAAAAAAATAGAAATATAAATAAAAATATGCCGAGCGCTTCGCAGCTGCAGCTCACAGCGGGTTTCCGGGGGGTGGCCCGGCTGAGGCGGGGGCGACGGGGCCTGGTGGTGCCTCACCTTCACAGGAGGCTCTGCAACCCCCGGCTCCTACTCCCTCTTCACCCCGCTTAGCAGCTCAGCTGCGGGGAGCAGCCCATCACCCCAGCCTCAGGCCTTCAGCCGCGTTTCGGTGGGCTTTAATTTTGGGGATAGGGGGGGACGCTTTTTGACCAGGGCAATCAGACCTTCCAGTCGTCTCTATCCCCAGTGGAAACTCCCCCCACCCCCCCAAAAAGCCCGCGGGGAATCCCACCCCACGAACACCAAATTCCCACTTCTGGAGGAAAGAAGCCTCCTGAAATGAATAGGCTGCAAATATAATTAATAGGTGGAATATGCAAAACGCTTGCGGTGTTTAAAAGGCTCAAGGCAGATCCGCGTGTCTGCGAAAGATACTGAGATGTGGCGAGTGCCTGATATTAATGGGTAGGGTTTACGTAGCTTTAAAAGAAGGCTTTTCTTTTTCTCACTTCTCGCTCTCCCTTTCTCTAATCCAGGAATCATTAGCAACCCCCTCTGGCTACATGTTTTGCATCAGTGAAACATTATGACATAGTTGTAATACAAACTCCACCGACTTGCTCTGCATCTTGTGGTAGGAAGCGCAATAGCAGTAAAACCATTAAAAAATGGAGAAAAAGAAAAAAAGAAGGAAATAATAATAATAATAATAAAGGGTCATTATGTTGTCTATCAGAAGCAGTGGTTTCGTAACCCAAAATTCTTAACCCCAAAGCGAGGGGGCCGGACGGGCCGGGGGACCGGGGCAGCTCCTGAGCCTCGGGGGTCCCCTTGTCGCCCGATGTGGGGCAGGGGGGGTTTCTTCGCCGTCTTCCCCTCTCCCGCTTTTGCCTCTTTCTACAATTATGTGCCGAGGTTTCCCTGCCTCCTCCCGTAACCTCCGGCGCTGCCCCTTTGCACCCGCCGCTCTTAACAAAACCGGACCCTCTATATTATCTCCCATAGTATTAATTGTCCAAAAGAGCCTTTGCTCAATTATCTCTTTTCCACCTGTCGCAGCTGTTGGATTATATTGTTCCTTGTATAAATTCTCGATGGATTTAAAAAAAAAATTAGAAGGATATTTTCTCTCCTATTCTGCATTTTTTTAAATATATTTTTTTGAAGAGTCCCGATGCTGCTGACGCTGGGCGGGGGGACCGGCCCTAGCACCCCTTTGTACTTTGCCCATTACTCATTAACTAGTATTGGCTACTTTCTGGCGGAGTCAAAGGGCTCTTAATAGCTCTTTATATTCTCGGAATAACACGCGGATGTTCTTAATCGATACTTAATAGCGCGGCGCATGCGACACGACTGTCATGTGCGGCGCTGGGCGCGGGTTCGCTCCGCACAGGCGGCCGAATTCGCCCTCCGCGCAGCGCAGCGCAAGGGGCCGCGGCCCTGCGCGAGCCCCGGCCTGGAGGGGTTTGGGGGAGGGGGTGCCCCTTTTTTCTCAATTTATTTCTTTATCTTTTAATCATTTCTAAAAGAGTCGTCGAAATAGTGCAACTTTGAGACTACTTTAGGTTTTCTCTATTTTTCCTCCCGTTTATATTTACTTGCTCATTGTTTATTATCCCCGAAAGCCATGCAGGGGTTTTGAAAGGCCTCAGTTAAGAGTAATGTATTTTTTAGAGCATTTAACTTTATTCTTTCTTTTCTAAAGGATAAGAAGAAGGGGGGGGGTGTAATAAATTAAAAAAAAAAAAATCCCCAAAATGGCATAGCTGGACATTATCGACATGACTTAGGAAATGACTCCTCCTGCAAAATCTCGTTCTGAGGAGTCCAAACAAAATAGCTCACTGCTATTTATTTATTAATTTATTTGTTTATTGGAGCTGGAGTGGATTTTCTTTCCTATAGAAATTGCGGAAGGCGCTGGCCGAGCACCGATGCACGAGCTGGCGAGAAGCGACTTTTCGCATTCCCTCCTTTTAACTAAACGCCCCAATTTCTTGCAGCCGTTCGCCTAGCTTGCCCCCTTTGCCCTCGCGTCGCTACCTGGGCATTCAGTCTCACGGAAAGGTCACGCCTCACCCCTACCCACACCCCAAAACGCAAAGAAATAACCAGGAAAAGGCATTTTCACTCTCGGGCGAGAAAAAATACACCGCGTATTTGTCCGCTGGTGCTGCCGGCGGAGCCCGGGAAACCGCCCCCGCCGTTTTTACCCTTTCCGCCTCTTTTCCGCGCGCGCCGGGGCCGCGGCGCGGGGCGCCCGCAGGTGCGGCGCGGGCGGCTGCAGTTGCGCCCTGCGCAGCGAGGTGGCGCTGTGGTGCGCGGCCCCGCGGCGGCGCGCGGCCCCGCTGCGCGCTCCACCGCGCTGCCCCGCGACATTTGTGCATATAAACACAGAGATTTATTTGTAAAGGCCCGGCCGGAGGCTGCTTTTCGCGCTGTTTATTTTTTTTCTTCTGCAAAACGCGCTGACCGCTTCACACTCCGCACCCGGCTCCCGCACCCGCGCTGCCCTGCGCTCCCTCATCCCGGTGCTGATCCCTGCTCCGCGCGCGGCCGCGCAGCCCCGCCAGCCCCGGCGCGTTGGGAGCGCTGCCGCCCCCGGGCCGCGCTGCGCTCCGCTGCTGGTTGATTATTTTCTTCCTTTTTTCCTTTCTTCCTCGGGGCCACTCGCGTTTTAACAGCCCGGCAATCACGCCCACAGTATTAAGCGAAAGCAAACGCGAGAGAGCAACCTGTGCAGTTTGTTTTAAATAATTCCCCCTCTCCCACAGTTTTGTCCCCTGGAACCGAAGTGTTGCCGTTTCCCTTGGACGGCGGGTTTATTAATAGGCGTCTGTTAATGGCAATAAGAGTTCTGAGCAGGGTCCTCCACGAAAACCCGGGCGCGCAGACGTGAAACGTCCTACCAAGGTGAATTCCCCGTACCCAAAGGCAGAGCGGCCTTTCTGATGCGCTCGGAGAAGTTTCTGAACGTTTTGACCAACGCTCTCTCGTCCGATTGTGTTTTCGAGATTTAGATTATATTATTTAGATTTTATTATTATTATTTAGCGTTTCAACGCGTTTAACTCCAAATAGGAGATCTTTTATGGGTCTCCCTCGAAAGCTGGCGCGCTCTTGCAACCTTCTTCTGAAAGATCGGCCGCAGACTTTAAAATAAAACGCCCCAATAGTATACGGGGGAAAAAAAAATATACTCGCTGGCCTCGAGGAATCCGAGAGATCTTTTCTGATGTTTGTTTCCATATTTTACACAGACGCGCTGGGATTGCGGGGGAAGAAAGAAGGGAGAAAAGCGACTTATTTACAGCTAAGTCCACGCTAACTCCCAGCTTTTTGTATGTGTTTGGGGCATGTATGAACACACATGATGCCCTGTCCGTGCTTCGTCCTCCGTCCCCTGACACCTGCTCACCTTTTCTGTAACTTTTAGGGCTTAGTGTGTTGATTATTCTTTTTCTTTCTTTTCTTTTTTGACTATATAATTATTTTTATTAGCGTTTTTAATCTCCCCGTTAGGTAACCTGGTTCCACACGCAGGCCAGGTCATTAGGAACGTTAACGTCGAGACAAAGAATTATAAACACGATCTCCAAGTCTCCCTCAATTCATTTCTTCACCCATTTTATTTGGTCTAAGTGATGAAAAGTGACAGTTCTGAAATAGACAGCTTTTAAAAGTAATGAAGTCAGATGACGCTTTAACCTGTCGATTGCTATAAATCAACTTCGAAAAAGATGAATGAACAATATTATTTGCCGGCTTAACTAGGAGTTAATACAGTGACCGAGCCGGGCTGGGTGCTGCCGCCTGGCCCCGCGCGGTCCCCTCCGCGCTCACCCACCCGACAACCCCGCCAAAACAGCAAATATTACACGTTGCATGGAAACCAGGGTCGTTTTCACTGCTTTTATTGCTGATCCTGGGAGGAAAAATGGAGGTATTTAAACGATCGCCCCCCGTGCGGCTGAGAAAGGAAGGAATCTGCTATTTTCCTTTTCTTTTCCTTTTAGAGGCCTGCTGAACGCAGGCTCGCGCGTTGCTGTGTTTTGAGGCCAAGCTCATCCGACTAGCGACTCCATCTCCACCAGACATTAACGCGAGAACGTTTGCAAAAGAAATAAGGGCCATTTCCCCTCTTTTACCCGATTAATTTGTTATATTCGTGCTAAGAGGCACGGTGTGAAGGGAGGAAAAAAAGTAGGAGGAAAAATATAGGAGGAAACGGATTATTGTCGAGGAAAGGCTGGAGGAGAAGGCCATCTTCGCTAGCGAAGCCCTCTCCTTGCCATCCGCAGCGTGCTCGGGGCGGACAGGACATCTTCGGTCCCTAACGTCCCTCCACGGGCTCGCCTGCAACCCGAAAATATTGCCGAGGAAGTAATTAATGCTCCTTGCTAATGAATTATTATGAGTGAATTACTGACTGTGATTACATTTGCGGCCGGCTCACTCCCGCAGGCTCCCGCGCTCCCCTAAAATCCCGTTTCAGCCCGATGCGGGGACATGGGTCCTGTCCCGGGCTACGTCTGGAAAGGAGATGCGGCTGCCCCGGGGCTTCTCTTATCGGAAGGAGATTTTTCTTTGCTAGTGACGGACCCACGTACTTTCTACCCACTTTCCATGTTATTATTTATGTTTTTGACAATTATCGTGGTCTGTTAAATTGATTTTAAATGATTTGTAAAACGAAAAGGGAAAATAAAAAGGAAAAAAAGGGAAAAGATGTGAATTCCGTTTGTAATTTTGAGCAGGAATAGATGTTCTATTCGTTGTGTTATTATTATTATTAGCAATAATAATAATAGTTTTGTTTTCCTGCGGAGAGGGTAAATCTAAGATCTCATCTGCTCTTCCCACTCTTAACTTTTTATTTCATTCTTTTTTTCTCTCTTTTTTTTCTGTCCTTTTCCCTGGCCACGGGTCTTTCCACGGAGGCGCCGAGGAGAGCGGGGCCGGCGCGGGCGGAGCTCGGGGTCCCTGCTCGGACCCGCGGCCGCCCGCGCGCGGCTCCGCGGGCACCGGCGGGGACCCGGCCTGGGCTCCTGCTCCAAAGAGCCATCGATTTTCAGGAAAACGTCGGCGTCCTCCCCGCCGGAGGAACGCGAGAGCGCGGGACTTGCGAGGGAAGTTTCTCTGCTACTTTAGGGTGGCCTTCGGGGACAGTTCCTGCACTTCTTATTTTCCCACTTTCTTTTGAAGACTTTTATTTGAAGTTACTTGGCTCGCTACGCTCTCCTCGAAGTTGAATCTGTCTCTTATAATGCTCTCCGCAAATACATTTTTTCCCTTCTTTAAAAACAAAATAAAACTGACTGTTCCGCACGGTGCCCTTCTTCGGGGAAAAAAACCCCACGATTTACAGAAGTGCTTGAGGAAAGACAAAATACTTCCATACCTGTTGCGAGCAGCGGGGTGCAATTTACACACAAATTTTACCTCTTCTCCCGCCTCCCCATCCCTCCACTGCCACTTTAAAACAAATAAACAATAATTTAAAAAAAAAAAAAAAAAAGGCCCCGGGCCTCCCCTCCCTGCCCGAGATCTGAGGGTAAAAGGGCACGGAAAGAAACTTTCCCTTCTCTGCTTGTGTTACCTTTGCCTGGATGTGTAATGGAAATCCTCGGAAAATGTTACATAACACGAGGACAGCCTTTTGGACCGCAAGTTTCCAGAAAAGGCTGCCGGCCCCGCGGCGCTGAAACGTTATCCCGGGGGGAAACTCAGCGCGGCCGCCCCGATCCCGGCCGCCAGCCGGGATGGGCCCCGCGCCCGCGGGAGCCGCCGCCCCCGCGCAACCGGAGCCCCGGGCCGGGCCGGGCGAGCGCGGGAGGCGCCCGGGCCTCTTCCCGCGGCCGGGGCTCGGGCTGAGCGGCTGGGGGCGAAGGGGGGAACGCGCAGGTTGAGCGGTGCGCAAGGGAGACCAGGGAAAGGGGGCCGGGGGGGTGGGGTTGTGAGCGGGGCGCCCCGCTTCCCCATAGCTGTCCCAGTGCGAGCCTGGGGTAGGGGTGGGGGGGCACGAGGGTTACGATCCAGCCACCACCTCAGTCCAACTCCACCAAGAACTCAGGGGTGCCTTTATATTGTATTTTATTCATTTGCCCTATGATTATTTTTAATAGCCCAGATCTCGCGATAAGGAAAAGCTGGCGAGAGCTGAGCTATTCTCCCCTCCCCCCTCCCCCCAGCAGCGATTAAAAAAGAAGAAATTAAAAAAGAAAAAGAAAAAAAAAAAAGGAAACGGAACCCCTAAGTGTCCCCCCCAAGCCCATCAGCTCTCGGTACCGCGGATGGCACCGGCGGGGGCGAGCGGGACGGGGCGCACGGCGGCAGCGCCCTGCCCGGGGAGCGAGTGGATGCGACAAGGCTCGAACCCCCCACCCGGCTCCGATGCTCCCAACTCTTCCCGGAGCCCGCGCCCTTGTCCCCGGCGCAGCCGCCGGCCGCCCTTCCCTGAGCGCCCCCGCGGACACGGGGCAGACGGGGCGGCTACGGAGGGGGAC